>JAWMAG010000393.1:280000-342500 GCA_037013455.1 Ceratitis rosa
GTTAATGTGATTTTATTTTATTTTCTCCTATTTCTTTTTTAAATATTTTGTTTTAATTTATTTATTTCATTTCATTTCACTTTATTTTGTTCTTATTTTATTTTATTTATTTTGTTTTTCCTTTTTTTAATGCATTTAATTTTTTTTTATTTAATTTTATTTCATTTAATTTTATTTTATTTATTTATTTTATTTTATTTTTATTCAATTTATTTTCTTTATTTTTTTTTTCATTTAATTTTATTTCATTTAATTTTATTTTATTTAATTTTTATTATCTTATATTATTATATTTACTTTTTTATTTTATTTTTCTATTGTTTTTTTTTCCTTTTCTTTTTTCTTTCTTTTCTTTCATTTTATTTTCCTTAGTTGATCTATTTTATTTTGTTATTTTTATATTATTTTTTTTTATTTTTTTATTTATTTTATATTTTTATAATTTACTTGATTTTACTTTATAATGTTTTTTATTTTATTTTGTTTTATTTTATTTTTCTAATTTAATTTTATTTTTTTATTTTAATAATTTTTTAATTTACCCTGAAATCATTTAATTTAATTTTTTGTATATCGTTTTTATTGTTTTTACTTTTTTTTAATTTATTTTACTTCATTTTAAATAAATATAATTTCCTAACATTTTCTTGCATTTTTTTACTTACAAACTCCTTCCATGCCGTTACATAGCCGCATTTTGAGCGCCATCTGTCCTCATTTTATAGCATTAATACATTACTTAACACTTTGCCAGCGTCTTATCATAAGCGCGCCATCTTGCGTTGAAATTTGCAAAGAAATCAACCGCTACTTATCTGCTTGAGTGGTTTGGTGGTGGAGTAGTGAGTGAAATAGCAATGACGAAAGACACACAGGCTAAGAACAAATACAAATACCGTTTGAATGAGTGTTTTTCACGTTGCGACCTTAGTTCTTTCGATTGCATTGTTGGAGCTTCTTCCTGCGTCAAGGTAACTTTTGAAATTTAATAATAACAATATAAAATATTAAATTACTTATTTAATTAAACCTTAATCAAACTATATTAGAATTTTCATTATCTTCAAAATACACGGCCAACGGCTAACCACTTATAAGTCCACAGTATGAAGAAAAAATCTTAGGTAAAGGTAAGAAATTGACAGCAGGAAGAACCAAGCTCTCCGAATTTGGAATTTCTGCGGAAGGGCCGGAATGAAGTCTGCCATTCCAATTGAAACATTGGCTTTACAGAAGTTTACTACAACCAATAATAACGTATAGAGTGCTAGTATGAAGGTAGAGACTGAAGAAGAAATGGTGAATTAATTATATTTAAAGCTACTGCAACGAGCCTTCGTATAGCAGGCGCGAAAGAGTAATGATTGACATTCATTCCTTTTAATGCATACATATAAAGCAGCGCTAACGGCTGCCCACCGAAAAATCTCAGAAGACCAAGTACAATACCCTTCTTCTTTCTGAGTTGTTAAGATTGCACAAAAAGGTAGAGCTATCGATAATATTGATAGCTCCGTTCTTATACTGACGTATCAAAATGCATGGAAGCAAGGGTGCTGACCTCCCTGTGACCTTTCCAAAATAAAAGATAGCTTCAATGATCTTTACTAGACATT
This sequence comes from Ceratitis rosa, assembly GCA_037013455.1. Lineage (NCBI taxonomy): Eukaryota > Metazoa > Arthropoda > Insecta > Diptera > Tephritidae > Ceratitis > Ceratitis rosa. Next base: position 281,617 of record JAWMAG010000393.1, read on the forward strand.
GACTTAGCGAGTGCCCCGCTTTCAGTCGATTGAGGCATCAAACCTTTTATGGTCCTTCAAGCTTAAACCTTGCGGAAAAGGTATTTCCGGCATGAACTAAAAGCTCCTCGCGAAAATCTTTTAATTTGTTGGCATAAAAACATCAAGACTCGTACCACAAATTGGAGGAAGAGCACGGCCGAAAATCGCTTCAGCGGTTACAAAGCGCTAATTATAAATATATCTATTTAACTTCTCGAGAAAGCACATTTCGAAATCTGAAGTTAAATGAGAACTGAGACAAGCGTTACACTCCCCTTATGATAAATATCGTTTTATGGGTTTATGGCTTACTGATTCTTGGAAGTGGCACATTTAATGGGGGTTTCCATACAAAAGTTATTTATGTACATACATATATACTGCATGCATCTGAAAATTCATACGAGTATATATTTATATAAATAGCTAATCAATGTCACAAAAAGTGAACAAAGCAAGAGAGATTGATAAATAGAAAGACAATGAGTGAGAGAGCTGACCAAAAGTTTAGCCCGAAAGCAGATAGATAAGAATGCATAATGTTGCGTTCTTGCCAAGATAACGCGATCAATTCTCAGAATAGTAAAATTGTTGGTGACACAATCAGCTAAAAGTGTTTTTGTCTTCACGTTTTTTATGGTTTAATTTACCTGTTTGAGTTTAGGGAATTTTAAAGCGGTTGAGAACGTTAAGGTCGCGGTTCTACAAATTGTGGGCGTTGAAGATGGACTAGACATGGAGGGTATCCCCACTAGAACACTAAAAGCGAGTTAAGTGAAAAATAAGTGATATTCTTTTATGTATTTATGGGGAAGTACATGTTTGTTTTATATTTTTTATCGAACTCACGACCTTGAGGGTAATACAATGCCTACGTACATTAATACGGCCACTTCTGCTAATTCTTGTAAATAGAGTTATCAAATTGTTAGACCCTCATAATGTTTATTAACATATATATTTATTTATGTTTGTTTAGATATCTAATCGCCGCCCTATCTTGACCGTCATTTCTTATCAATCGCTGCACTTCAATTGCATTTCAATACCGCAATTAGCCAATTTAGTGTAAAATTAAACGCGAGAGAGTGCAGTGCGTGTATTGGCATGAGGAAAAGTAAATAAAATAGTTGAAAAAATTTAAATTAAATGAAAATAAAATAAAATTAAAAATTGTACCATAAAAAATACAAATAAAGGTAAATAAAACGGAATAAAATTAAATTAAATATTAAAAAAATAAAATATAATCCTTAATTAAAATTAAATTAAATCAAATGAAACAGGATAGCACAAAGTGATTTAATTTAAAATACACATAATAGTTAAAATGAATATTAAATTCACAAAATTTAATAAAATGATTTAAATTGCAATAAAATAAAAATAAAATTATATAAATCAAAACTGACTTAAAAAAATTAATTTTGTTTTTCTATTTTAATTTAAATAATTTTATTATTACTTAATTTTGTTTTCAATCACTTTGTATTAGATAAATTGAATTAATTTATTAATTTAAAAAAAAATTAAGTTAAACTTTATAAAATTAATTGTAAAATCGTCAAAAAATTTTAAATTTAATTATATAAAACTTAAAATGATATAAATTAAAAATTGAAATAAAATTTAAGAAATTAGGAAAAATTATATAAATTAAAATTAAATAAACATAAAATAAAATAAATGAAGAAATATTAAACATATTAAATAAATAATAAGCAAAATAGATTAATGTTTAATTTACCTACACGTATTTTATGAATTTAAAATCAAAATACAGCTAATTATGATAATATAAATTAAAAAATTAATTAAGGCCCAAAAAATTTAGTTAAATTAATTTAAGATAAAATAAAAAAATAACATGAAAAAATTATATTATTTCAAATAAAATAAAAAAATAAAATACGTAAAATTAAATAAATCCAAGTAAAACTAACTGAAATAAATGAAATATATTAGCTAAATTTAAAAAAATTAAAATTTAAAATAAAATAAAAAAGTAAAATGAATCTACAAAATCATTAATTAATTTGTATAAAATTAAATAAACCATAAAATTAATTTAAAATTAAGCAAATTATATTAAAATTAAAAAAAACATTAATTTATCAAAATTAATTGAAATAAAATTTAATAAAATCTGAATTTAAATTAAATTAAAATGAAATAATATAAAACAAGTAAAAATTTATTAAAATAAAATAAAAATGAAAAATTAATTTAAATTAAATGCCAATAAATATAAATAATATTTTATTTAATTTATATTAACTATTAAATAATAATGAAATTATCCCTAAATAAATTTATATTAATATAAATATGATTACCACTAAATAAAAATTTAAAAATGAATTAAACTAATAAGAAAAGTAAAAAATGTATCAAATATTAAAAAAAAAGAATTAAGCCATTAAGAAAAGTACAAAATATTAAAAGAAATTAAAATAAAGTAAAATTATTAATTAATTTTAATATTTAAATTAAAATAAATTTTGATACATTATTTAAATTAATTATGTTATTAAAATTAATTAAATTAAAATAAAACAAATTAAAAAAATTAATTAAAATAAATTATATCAAACTAAATTAAAACATTATAAAAATAAAATACAAATAAATTATTTAAATAAATGTAAATAAGAGAATAATAAAATTAGTTTAAGCTACTATTATTGATTATATTAAATTGAAATAAATTGCATTAAATTTAATTTAATTTAATTATCATAATTAAGTTGGGTAAATACGAAAATAAAAATAAATTAAATTAAATTAAATTAATATATAATTAAATTACATTATCGTAAATAAAATAAAATTTAACTAATTAAAAAAATTAAATATTATAAAATTTATAAAATTAAAATAAAACTAAATAAAAAAAGTTAAAAAATTAAATTAAATAAATATAAAAACAAAAATTAAGTAAATCAAATTAATTTAAATTTTATATTCTAATTTAAACGCATAATCGTGAATAAATTTAAGTTAAATTAAAAAGTAATAAGAGAGAGATATAAAATTAATTCAAATTATTATAAATTAGATTAAATTAAATTAAACATAAAAATGAAACAATAATAAAATTAAATTAATAGGACTTGAATTAAACTAAATTTAATATAATATTAATTAAATTGCCGTAAAATTATATTAAATAAATCTAAAACTAAAAAAAGTTAATTAAATTAATTTAAATTCAAACTTGATTAATTTATATTACGAAAAAACCAAATTAAATTGAATAAAACATAAGAGAAAATTAACATAACTAAATTACAGTAATATAGATTTAAAAAAATTCAAATAAAGTCAATTAAATACAAATAAAAAAATGAAATAGACTTAAAATAGAGTAGATTGAAATAAATTTAAAAAAATTATATATATTTATAAATAAAATTAATTTAATAGAAATTAGATTAACTTAAAATAAAATTTAACTTCATTAGCAGAAAATAAAATTATATAAATTTAATTATTATTAGATTGAAATTAAAAAAATTTGATGAAATTATGTTAAAATCTCAGAAAATGAAATAAATTAAGACAAAAATGAAATTAAAATAAAATTGAAAATAAATGAAATTGTATTAAATTATTTTAAATAAATAAGCAATAAATTAATTTACATTAAATTATATTAAATAAATAAGTAATAAATTAATTTACATTAAACCAACATTTGGAAAAAAAATTAATCAAAAAATTTAGGGAAAAATTTTTTAATTAAATTAATTAATTAAGTCAAATTTGAATGGAAATTTATTTTCTGTATACCTCCTTTGACGTGAACACACTAGCGATCGGTCTTTACTACTTATTTTTACGAAAACTTTAGTTTATTAAATAACGCACTACACAATATGGGTTCATTCTGCTCGAGAAAAGATGATGATGATAATCAGCCAGCCGATGTGAATGTCGCGGTCGGTACTGTTGGCAGTGGTTACACATACAACGACAGCAATAGTTGTTTATTGGCGGTGCAATTTGATAGTGAGGTTAGTATATGTGACGTTGTCTTTTTTCCTTAAACTTGGCAAAGCATACTTCTGCTCAAAGGACGATAAAGCTGCTCTGCTTCTTCTTTATTGGCATGTGCACAGCGCAAAGAAGCTCATAAGACCATAACTTCTCATTCATACGATCATTTTATACAAATCTCCCTCGAAAACCTCAATGAGATCTGATTAAACTGCTCTATCAAACCTTATGGAACTCCCTGAACTCTTTTAATATACCCTCACTTTCTTTCGTCATCCACAGAGAACCATAAAAGTTCTAAAATACCAGAGTGCAAAGGACGATTGGACCATCTGTCATGAGATACCCAACAAAGGTACATATCGCACGGCAATTGTCAGGCAATATCTACTCTTCCACGATTGGTCGAATGGTGTGCGTGTTTGTTGTTATGATACAACAACACGTGGGCTACGCACTATGATGCCACTCAAAGTGAGGCAACTGTATTGGAGTTGTTATTGTGCAACGGAATTTCAAAATCTTCTTTACTTAATTGGCGCCGATACGGAGGATACTCGTAAAGTCTATGCGTAAGTATGTCGAGAATTAGCGCTGATTTCTTGATAAATAAAAATTTTCACATTCATAGTTGGGATCCGGAACACGATGTGCTGAGCAATGTGCCCAAGCTGAATATTGGACGCACGCGAGCTACGGCTGTGAAACATGAGGGCTGTTTGTACGTGGTCGGTGGCATGATAAATAGCTCAGATTACCGTAGCGATACACAAGACATAGCCTCGGTTGAGCGGTACAATCCACGACGGAATTGTTGGGAACGCTGTGCTAGCTTGCTACAAGCGCGTTGTATTTCGGGGGTGAGTGTGTTTACGTGGTTGAGGGGTGTGAGGCTTTTTTGCGAACCTGTTAGCAAATGGTTTGGGTGATAAAACACCCGCTCGGGAATTTTCATACATGAAATTATAAAAAAAAAAAAACTTTTCCAAATTTTAATTTTTATTTTTATTATTTTTTGATCGATTTTTGTTCATTTTCCTTCCACAGTTGGCCTCCGCCGGACATTTTATTTACGTCGTGGGTGGCGATTGTGTGGCAACACCAACAAATATTGCTGAGAGATACGACTCGAGAATCAATAAATGGACGCAGGTTAGTAGGCATAAGAGAGAGAGAAAGAGAGACACAGAGAGAGAGAGAGAATGAGTGAGAGAGAGAGAGAAAGAGAAAGACAGAGAGAGAGAGAGAGAGATAGACACAGAGAGAGAAAGAGATACACAGAGAGAGAGAGACAGAGAGAGAGAGAGAGACACAGAGAGAGAGAGACACAGAGAGAGAGAGACAGAGAGAGAGAAAGAGGGAACCACTTTTACTAATATTTAAAATTTTCCATTTTTAATTTTTTTTTTTTTTTGTTAAACTTTATTAATTTTTAATTTGCTCAATTTATTCTAGTTCTTAGAATTTGTAATTTTTCTATTTATTTTATTTCTTTTAAATTTTTAATTAAGGATCATTTCATTAATTTTTAGATTTTATTAATTTTTCAAGCGTCAAATCGAAAATTATTTTTTTTAATTTTTTTTAATACATTTTTTGTTTTCTTTCTAATATTTTTTTTTCTTTGGAATATGATATTTTTAATTTTTGTTAAATACAGTTATTTTATTTTAAACTTTTTGCCCTTAAAAGTGTATCAAAATTTTTCCTAGGGAGTTTTATATATTCTTTTTTTATAATTTAATCTAATTAATATTTTTTTATATCTTATAAATTTTTTTAAATTTTTTTTGGTTTTTAAGTTCTTAATTTTTTTTTTGATTTTTAGTTTTTTTACTTTTTTAATTGATTTTTAATTTTATTTTAATTTTAATTTTTTTTATAGATTTCCCATTATATACATTAATTTTTCATTTTCAATTCTTTTTAACATATTTAAATTAAAAAAAATATATCAAAATTTTCTCTTAAGGGGATTCTATCCATTTTTTAATTGTATGAAATCTTAAAATTTAATATTTTCGATCAAATTTAGTGTTTTTAATTTTTTTTAAATTATTTTTTTTTGCTATATTTTAATACTTTTTCAATGTAATTTTTTAAACGTGTGGTTAAGCTTTTAAATTTTATTTTATTTCGTGTTTAATATTTGCATTTATGTCATTCTAGTTATTATTTTATTTGTTTTTTAAAAATTTAAAGTTTTAAATATTTTTTGTCATTTGTATAAAATTTTTTTTAGTTTTATACTAGTATATATTATTTATTTTGTTTTAACTTTTCAAAATATTTTACTTAATAAAAAATTATATAAATTTATTATAATTTCTTTTATTTTAATTATTTTAATTCTTTTTTTAATTCTTGTTTGTTTTCAATTTTTTAATATACTCTTATATTATATTTTTATTTACTTTTTGATGCTGTTTTTATCCTCAGATAACCGCAATGCAAGTTCCAAAAGTTTTCCCCGCCACTGTGTACTTCAATAACCGTCTCATGGTTTGCGGCAACTCTAGCAATGAAGAGGATTGCTCAATTGTTGAGGAATTCGATGAGAAGACCAACAAATGGACTATGAAAAATAAAATGCCTTTACCGGGACCTTTCTCGTATGTGGTGGCAAATCCCGAGTGGCTGAGGCAGTTGGAGGCATTGAAGTAGAGAAAACTAGAATTTAAAGGAAAAAAGAAGAGAATTTATTAAATAAAATAATTATATAAAAAATTTATTACATTCGTATATATTATATAATCTTTTTTTATATTTAAAATATTATTTTTTTGCAAAAAACAAATACGGAATAAAGTAAATAATATACTAAATGAATAAAATAAATATAATTTAATATGTTAGGTTAGGTCTGGTAAGAGTGATTTCTCACACAAAGCCACAAGAGTAAGCATGTCCTAAACTCTAAGACCACTTTTCATTCAGTGTCTTAACCACTTCTACATAGGTGAGCGCAAAAAGGTTTCTACAACACAAAAAGTCCTTGTAATGGAGAACTTCTTCTAAACATATAGCCAAAGTTGGTAAGGCGATGCCCACCGACCTACCTTTGCATTAAGCAAGCTGCACTTTCGAAAGACTAAACCGAGGGCTATACTAGTCAGTCGGCGCTTCTGGGATTTACAACACTAAGAAGGGTAGACTAATTGGTCTAAAGTCGTTAGGAGACACAAGCAAACTCCTCCCTGGCTTCAGAATGAAAAGAGGAGAAACCTTTTCATTGACTCTTCACTGCTAAAAGCATAATATCACGCTTCATCGAATAGATATCTTAAAGATGTTGGGGCTCTCTCTATAAATCATGTGAGCACTCGTGGCTTACCCAGAAGCTCCTCCATGACACTATAGACTTCGAACCTAAGCCCACAAACCCCATTTTTAGAGAGCCCAATCGCAGGGTAGTTTGTTTCTTAGAGAGTCTGCTTGATGCTATCAATTCGGACAACTCCGTCGTTGCCCAGGGGATTTCCTTTCATCCTTCGTAGCTCCCGAAGAGCAAAAGCTATCAAGCGTTTTTCTACAGGCAGAGCTCAAAACTTCGAGAAAGTCAACTGGTGCTTCGGCACAGAGAATGAAGGTTCGCTCTCCAGATAATGCAAGTTTTCATCGATTTTAATAACTATCCTGATTTTTCTTTGCCTCGCTTCAGTCTTGGAGGCAAATATAAGAAATTTCAATAAAAAAATTAAAATAAAATAAAAAAATATAATAAAATCAAATTAATTAATTAAACTATATTAAATAAAATAAATTCTATTAAATAAATTTTATTTGATTAATTAATTAAAATACTATATATTTAGATAAAATTAAATTAAAATAAATCAACTCAAATAGAAAAAATTATTTTAAACCAAATCAATTAATTAAAATAAAATAATATATCCCAAGCGAATTATATAAATTGAATAAAAATTAAAAGTTACATTAAGTTAAATAATTCAAAATTAAATTAGTTGCAATAAATCAATTAAATTAAATTAAAATAGAATAAAACAATATGAAATAAAACTAAATAAAATAAAATAAAAAAACGTAATGTAAACTTAAATAATATAAAAAATAAAAAATAAATAAAATTAAACTAATTAAAATTAAATTAAATAAAATAATATAAATAAAATAATCATCAATAATATTAAGTTAAATATAATAAAATAAAGTAATGTAAACTTAAATAATATAAAAAATAAAAAAAAATTAAATTAAACTAATTAAAATTAAATTAAATAAATAAAATTAAATTGTAAAATATAAATAAATTAAAAATAAATAATATTAAGTTAAATTAAATAAAATAAAATAAAATAAAATAAAATAAAACTAAATTAATTTAAATATAAACACATACAAATAATTGTAATAATTGAATTAATAATATGAATTGATTTAATTAAAAAAAATTAATTAATTTAGATTATTTAATTAAAGTAAAATAAAATTAATAACACAAAATAAAAAATAATGTAAATTCTGTAAAAATAAAAAAGTTAAACTCAATTAAATTAATCAAAATTATATAAAATTAAAACAATTGAAATAAATCAATTAGGTTAAATTAAATTAAAATCAAATAACTTAAACTAAAATAATGTAAAAATAAAATATGAATTTAATTTAATTTAAACGAATCAAAATAAAAAATAAATAAATTAAAATTAAAAAAACAAAAACAAAATAAACTAAATTAAATAATATGAATTAAATAAAATAAATTAAATAAAATTAAACTAATTGAAATAAATCAATTAAATAAAATTAAAATAAAATAAATTAATGTAAACTAAAATAATTTTATTAAATAATCAAAAAAAAAATTAATTAAAATTAAAAAAAACTACAAAATAAATTAAATTAAATAATATGAATTAAATTAAATAAATTAAATAAAGTTAAATTCAATTAAATTAATCAAAATTATATAAAATTAAAACAATTGAAATAAATCAATTAGATTAAATTAAATTAAAATCAAATAACTTAATATAAACTAAAATAATGGGAAAATAAAAATATTAATTTAATTTAATTTAAGCGAATCAAAATAAAAAATAAAATTAATTAAAATTAAAAAAACAAAAACAAAATAAATTAAATTAAATAATATGAATTAAATAAAATAAATTAAATAAAATTAAACTAATTAAAATAAATCAATTAAATAAAATTAAAATAAAACTAATTAATGTAAACTAAAATAATTTTATTAAAAAATTTTTATTAAATAATCAAAATAAAAAATAAAGTTAATTAAAATTAAAAAAAATAAATTAAATTAAATAATATGAATTAAATAAAATAAATTAAATAAAATTAAACTAATTGAAATAAATCAATTAAATAAAATTAAAATAAAATAAATTAATGTAACCTAAAATAATGTAGAAATGAAATAGTTAATTTAATTCATTTTAAATAAATCAAAATAAAAAATAAATTAATTAAAATAAATAAAACAAAATAAATTAAATAAAAATAAATAATCCTAAGTTAAGTTAAATTAAGTTAAGTGAAATAAAATTAAATTAAATTAAATAAAGTAAAAATAAAATTAGATTAAATTAAATTAAATAAAAACAAAATTAAATTAAGTTAAATTTAAACACATAAAATTGATTTGAAATAACTAAATTAAGTTAATTTGATTTAATTAAAGTGAAATAATATATAATGAAACTAAATTAAATTAGATTAAGTTAAAAAAATGAAATGAATTCAAATAGAAAATAACAACAACAAAAATAACATTAAATTAAAAGAGATATGTAAATTAAAATAAAATAAAAAAATTTATTTAAATAAATTTAACTAAAATATTAAATTAAAATAAAATAAAATGAAATAGAACAAAGCAAAATATAATAAAATTATCATAAAAAATATGTTTAATATTTAATAATATTTAAATTAACAATTAAATCGGTCAACTGGCTAAAAGCTTAAATTAAGCACACTTTTTTAACACATGAAAGTTGAAAGTTTTTAAGATTTAAATTTTAAATTCTCTTTTAATACACAGCCAATTTTCAATTTTAACACATTTCCCGAAAATCGCTTTATTTTCAAATTCAGTTCGTTTTTACTCACCTTTTTGATGCGAAATGAATTTTTGAGTAACCAAAACTAAAAAAAAAAAATCGAAAAACTGCGCAGGTAACAACGCTTTGGCCAAAAGCTCTTCTGTTGCGCCTTTAACTAAAATCCACATGCTACACTACATTACACAGCAGCAACAACAACATATGATGAATAATGTAATGTGTGCATGTATGCGGGTGTATGTGTGTGGGTGGGTGTGTGTGTATGTTGCAATGTTTTCAAACGGTGCTTTTGTTTCATTGCCGTGTTGCATGAAATAAAAACTTATAATAAAAGCTTTGCGATAAAAAAGTGCCGCATGCATGGAAAACCCAAAGCAAACACACACACACACACACACGCATATAACTACATAAAATATATTGTATATTGTGCGATGAAATACATACCTGTATATTTTGCATGTATGAAACTGTGTTTTGTTTTGTTTTTGCTTTTTTGTTTCTGTTTTTTTTTTTTTTTTTGACCGATTAAAACGCTTCCAGGCAATTTGGCATTGAACAAAACCAATCGCCGGCAACATGATGAAATATGAACGAAAATATTGTGGTGAGTAGACGAGGAAGAAGATGGAGAGGAGAAGGGAGGAGTGAAAGGAGTATGAAAAGTGTTGCCAGACTGTCGAAAGTAGTAAGAATGAAATCGAAGAACGAAACTTAAAGAATCAAAGAGAAATAGACCCGAGTGGGTCGGGAAAACGGGAAAGATTTGTCCGTCCATATGTAACCTAGCCATAATAAACACGAACACTACTAAGAAGTAGATGAGTACACTTTTTCTCACACCATGTCTGTTTGAAACTCGCTCAAAAGAGCTCATTGATCCAAGGAACAGCTCGACTCGACTTAACATTTGAGTTTTTCTCCGTCCCTCTCTGCCCTAATAAAAGTTCTATCCACGTATCACAGCAATAGACGCTTATCTTAGCTCAAACTACACAGTTTTGTTGGGATACATCCGACTCCAGCTTTGAAATTCCTGCTGTAATTAATCAAAAGACCACGAAATTTATAGGTATACTACAGCGTTTGAGCAAAAGATATTTTGGAATCTTATATACATCCTTGAAACTCATAGAGGAACTGATATTTCAGTCTAAGACCCCACTTGGAGTTATTTGCATCCTTGAAACTACCAAGGGAACTACTGCTTCTGTGTAAAATTCAAGTCGGAATTCCTTACATCTTTGGAACTCAGAGAGAGACCGCTGTTTTTGAGCAAACTTCAACTGAGAACCTTTTACTTGCTGTAAACTCATAGAGGAGACTTCTATTTCCGAACAATATTTATATCAGAATTCCGTACATCCTTGGAACTCACAGAGAGGCAATTGTTTTTGAGCAAAATTCAACTGGGAACTTTTCTATTCTTGAAACTAATAAAGGAACTACTGCTTTTCAAGCGGGAACTTACTATACCCGTAGAACTCATAGAGGGTTTGTTGTTTTTTGTACAACTTTCATGTAAGAACTGGTTCGTCATTGGAACTCATAAAAGCGCTGGTATTTCTAAGCAAAATTCAGCTGAGGGGTCTTTACATCCTTGGAACTCAGAGAAGGACTGCTTATTTTGACGGGAACTTCTTACATCCTTGGAACTTACAGAAGAGTTGCTGGTTCTGAGTGATATGCAACTGGGGGCCCCCTACATTCTTGAAACTCACAAGGAACTATTAACTATGCTCGAAATTCAACTGGAAACTCCCCTTCATCCAATATTAAGGATACTTTTATAGGAAATATCCCCAGCAATCGAGATCAGGCTTACGTTAGACTAGTTCTCGGATGTAGATGGTGGATCTTTGCCTATTTATACACGGTTCTTCGCAAAGGCGTCTTAAATTTGGTATGTACAGTGAAGTCGGATTCTTTAAAAGCAGCTCTCTAATTCAGAGGGAGATCGGCATTGAGTACTACTTGAAAAACCTCCAGAGAGAGGCAAGAAGAGTAATTTCATTAGCTGCTACGAAGCAAGCTCACTTGCTTAAAAGCAGGTAGGTATAGAGCTGTTCAGAGAAAAATCTAAAATTGAGAGAAATAAAGATATTCAGTTCTCTACTAAAAAAAATCACTAATTTTCAGTGGTGGTACAACGGTCTTCAAGCCAGGATTGACCAGTCCAGGAAGGTTTTATTATGTGTTTGGTGGTATTGACAAGGCATCATCTACTATGAGCTCCACCTCTACGGCCAAGTACTTGATTCGGACCTGTATTGTGCTAGCAGTTGGATCGTCTGAAGGAAGCGATCGCGTCAAAGCGTTCAACTTTGGCCAACAGGAGAGGAATTGTGTTTCATCAGGGCAACACCAGATCACACTCTTCGATAGTGACTTGCCATAGCGCCGAGAGTTTGATTCGGGGTTTCTTATTCATCCACCTTATAGACCGGACATCGCATCAGCGGACTATCATCTGTTACTGTTAATGGCGTTTGATTTGGCTGGTGAATGAATTGATCTCAAGAGGAGCCTGTTGTTGATTTTTTGCGTTACTTTTAAAATGGCAAAGAGTATTGTAATTATTTTTTAAATTATATCTAAAAATTTTAATATCATTTTTCAAAATTTTTATTTTTTTTTTGACTTTGTAATTCTTTTTATAAATTATAATATTTTTTAATAATTTTTTAACTTTTTTGCATTTTTTTAAATTTTTTAATATACTTTATTTATTATATTGTACTTAATTAGTTTAATTTTAAAAATAAACTAAATAAATTTATATATAGGTATATATAAAAATTTGATATTAAAATGTAATAAATGAAAGAATTAAAAACTAAAAATTTTATTTATGTCATTAAATCAAAAATTATAAAAAATTACATCTTCGGTAAATTAAAAACTAATTTAATGAAATAAATAAAATTTGTAGTTTTTTAATTCTTTTTATTACATTTTAATATGAAACTTTTATATGTATATACATATTTACTATTTAGTTTATTTTTTAATTTACTCATAATTTTTGATTTAAAAAAATAAATAAAAATTTTAGTTTTTTAATTCTTTTTATTACATTTTTATATAATATCAATCTTTTTTATATATTATTTTATATAAATTTATTTTTTATTTATTAAAATATTTTCAATATAATCATTTATATTATTATTTTATATAAATTTATTTTTTATTTATTAAAATATTTCCAATATAATCAATTATGATTTAATTATCTTAATAAATAAATGTTTTTTCCTTAATGTTTACATTTCTTAATTAATTTTTTTAATTTTTTAGGTACTTGTTTCTTATATCTTTATATATTTAGATATTTTTTACTTATTTATTTTTTTTTAACTGATCTTAATAATAATAATAATAATAGATATTTTTTATAATTTTATATAACTTTTTAAATTCCATATTTTTAATTTTAATTATTTTCAATTATTTTTTTTTATTTAATTTTTTTATTTTTTTCAAACAATTAATTTTTAAAAGTTTTCAGTGCCAAAAATCTGGCAACCCGGTTTCTAAGCCTCACGCGATTATGTGCATATTTTTCGTTATTTATTTCTTTTTTTCTTTTTTGGTAGCCAAAATGTTTGCTTTGGAACGTATGTATTTTAGTATGCAATTGTTTTTAGGTTTATCTACAGAATATTAGAAAATTCGCATTTTAGAAATTTTACAGCAATTCTATACAATACTAAACTTTTAACAATTTTTTTTTTTTAATTTTTTTCATTTTTTTTAATATTTCCTTATTTTTCTCAAAGCATTTTGAGTGCACCGCACCGCACCGCTTTTGCTTTTTAACGGGTTTGAGTGGATTTGCTTTTTCAAAAATTCTATGCATGAAAATTTTGAATTTGTTGTAAATGTAGTTGTAATAACCGTAACGTGTTGCATATTTTAGTTGCTGGGAAAAAAGAAATTATTCAACTAATATACACCTTTTTGGTTATGTATGCATATGTGTAAGTACATATATACTCGTATATGTGTGTGCGTGTGTCCAATAAAAACAAAAGCGCGCAATTTTTTGCTGAAAAATATTCAATTTGAATTTCAAATGCAATTGGAAAGCGTGTTGAAGTGTGCAACGAATCCATTCACTGGGCATTTAGAAGTTATTTTAAGCGCCTAAAAATATGCAAAAATCGTATTTATGAATCAGCGCAGCGTGCCATTAGTATTTATAACGGATTTTGAACGGATTACATTTTGATGGATTTGAATTAAACAAAAAGAAATTATTTTTAAATATTTTAAATTTTTCAATGATGAGAGTCAAAAGATTTTGATTACTTTTAATCTTGTCAATCCGGTCAACCCTGCGGAATTATGCTGATTTCGCATCAGTCGAGGACTTCTTATGTTCTTATAAGAGAACAAAGTCTTCAAGTGCCTACTGATTATATCCTTTCCCCTCACAAGAACTGCCAGTTCTGAGTAAAATTTAACTGAAATGTCCCGATATGTCTTCAGAACTCATAAGAAGACTTCTGGTTTTTGGTAGAATCCACTTGGAAACTCTATATATCCTTAGAACACATATGGGATCGTAACTTACGAGTAAAATTCAACCGGAATCCTCTTAGATCCACGGAGCTCTTTAAAGGACTGTATTTCTGAGTGAATTTCTCCCCGAAACTTCGCATATCTTTAGAGCTCCAAAATGGTTCACTGAGAAAACTCTAACCGGGAAATGTTTCCCCCTTTAGAAATTCAAATGGAAGCTTCTTAAAATATTTGAAACTCAAAAGAGGACTCAAAATCAGAGCAAAAAGCTGAGCAATTCATCATATCTGCGATAAGGCATGTCTGTTGATGAACTCCTAAACTGTAAGCTAAAAGTCGGCGATGATCTCCGCCCTCCTCTCTAAACAAGTTAAGGCGCCTAAATGCGACATGATCTTTACCTCCTTCCTCATAGGAAAGACACAGTGATTGATTCTTTCCTTTCCTTCCCGCACATACTTACATATTTGAAGATAGTAGGAGTGGTTCAACTCGCCCTCTGATAAGGTAGTCTTATGAGACAATGAGTCATGAAGAGTGATCTAAGAATTATAATTCCAAATCTTTCAAAGGAAAATGAGCTTCCGTCGGCCATGGAACATGGAATGTCTTTGAGAGAGTCTAAAAAGGAGTTCCCTTAAGAATGGAAAGTATACTAGAGAGACCGAAACTCTTTCGATCCAGCTGCTTGGCATGTAAGCTTAAAGAGAAGGAGCTTGAACATTCTACGAAAAGATGTAATGAGTTATAGAAGAGAGAGGGGGAAAGAGAGAGAGAGAGAGAGAGTGAGAGCACGAGAGAGAGTGAGAGAGAGAGAAAGCACGAGAGAGAGTGAGAGAGAGAGAGTGATTTAGAAAGAGCAGTGATTGGCAGAACTGAGGAATTATCGCAACCGTTATGTCTACTTTTTCATAGAATTTGGCTCCAATGTCCTACGTAGCTTGCGTGACATCTTTGCTGAAGAAGCTATTGGCTTCCGGGTTCTGGGCTCCAAGGCAGAATACTCATATATACCCGTTTAACTAGCGGTTGGTCGATCGAGCTCATCCTCTAATGTGGGTTTAGTGTATTTCAATGTTTTTGAAGCAAATGAAGGGTCTGAGAGTTTTTTTAAGCCGCCTCCGACTGGCCATGAGATTTTTATAAAAAAGTTTTTATTTCATGTCAAGAATGAACATGGAGGGATTGACCTTCGCAGGCGAGTGGCGATCATAGTTAGAAAATTTCTCTATAATTTTTAATGCTGGTCTGTCCAGCTTTCGCAACTAGATCCAGCTCATGATACCTCGCGACCCACCAGATCTTCGGATGTGATTCACACTCCCAGTTTCTATCCAAAGGTTTTCCTCACAGACAGTTTTGGCGGTAGATCTCTGTTGGACGTTACATCAAATTAATGGAGTATGGAAGGATTGACCTTTCCAGGCGAGGGGTGATCGTCATTAGACATTTTTTTCTATAATTAGATGCTGGTCAGGCCAGGATTCAGGCCTATGATTCGTCGCATGTTATCACGTAATCCACCAAATCTTCAGATGTGACCCTCGTTCCCAGATTTTATCCAAAGGTTTTCCTCACAGACAGTTTTGGTGGTAGATTAGATCTCGGTTGGACGTTACATCAGATTAATGGAGTAAGGAGGGATTGACCTTTCCAGCCGAGAGGTATCACGCAATCTACCAGAACTTCGGATGTGACTCACATTCCCAGTTTTTATCCAAAGGCTTACCTCACAGACAGATTAATGGAATATGGAGGGATTGACCTTTCCAGCCGAACTAATCAACGTAATCCACCAGAACTTCGAACGTGACTCACACTCCCAGCTTTTATCCAAGAAGATTCCTCATAGATACTGTTCCTTGAAGATCTCGGTTGGAGTATGGAGGGATTGACCTTTCCAGCCGAACTAATCCACGTAATCCACCAGAACTTCGAACGTGACTCACACTCCCAGTTTTCATCCAAGAAGATTCCTTCTAGACACTGTTCCTTGAAGATCTCGGTTGGACGTTACATGAAATTGGAGGATTTTCGAGTATGTTGGAGCCCCGAAAACAACATGGAACCGTTTGGTAAAATGTTTCGCAGTGTGGAAAAGACTCAATTTCAAGGATCTTATGGGATCTTCGTAGCAAGGATATAGAATGACTCTCATGCCTCCTATCAGCTCGGTCTGAATTTAGCAAAAACTGGGTCTCCCTCTTCCAGTACTTCCACCGGTGGATACTGCATTTGATTCAGTTTAGATTCAGATGCAGATTAGTTGATGCCGTCCTTCATAAAATAAGTTCCCAAGAGAGTTATTCAATGTCAAAGCTCACAAAAATGCCGACGGAATTTCGTTAAGGCTGAAAAAATGTACAAGTTTTGAGCTGAAAGTCAGAGGAAGGGGTGACTATACAAATTAGCGGTGAAAGAAAACACATGGAGGAAGAAGAAGAAGCATTGCAATTAGCATGAGTGACGGTCCTTTACGGGGTCGGCCATATTTTTGCATTCCTTTTTTCATTTTTTACATTTCACTCAGCCAGCGAAGGGTTCCAGGGTGCGAAAGACGCTAATGTGTGCTTATTTGAAGTGTAAATATGTGAGTATATCCCTACATATGAATGCATGTATGTATGTATGTTTCTGCAAAATAATACGCATATCAATTGCCAAAGGATTTTACTTCCAGCAACGCTTAACGCCACTCGACGCGATTTCGCTGATGTTTTGATGGCAAAATCGAAGGCGTAAATAATGTGCCAACTCAGCCGCGTTCGCTGCTCTGCCCTGACGGTGTCTATTACGGATTAGCGTAGTGAACATATTTAACTGTACACATCATCACGCGGTCGAAATTTTGCACTAGAGTTTTGAGAAGGGTCTTTTTGCAGTCCTTATCACATGGATATACATATACCTATACAAAATAATGTATAGTATATATATATGTACATATATGTGTGTATATATACATACATATGTGTGTACTTCCCTTCATATCTACATATGTACATCTCAACACAAACTAACGGAAATCAAACAGACAAGCCTCACTGAGCCGAACGAAAAAACAATGAAAACACATTTGAATCTGACGCAACGAGCTGAAAGGGCAAGAAAGTTGAATAGATTTGTTACAAAAACCAAATGTGGCTGAACATACAAATGAACATATGTTTATAAATATGTAGTGGATATATACAATATGTATATCGAAGTCAACTTCGAAAATGTAGCCATGTGCGAGCATAAAGATAACTCGTTGTGTATACATTGACTCCTGGCGAGTTAGGACAACTTTCTTATTGTTATTGTGTGTGTCGTAATGACCACCGATTGGAAAGAGATACCCAAACTTGCAAGTGCAACTGAAAACTCTTCTTGCTTAATGCCCACTCTCCATCCTCTGCGTCTGAGCGTGCCTTCCTACTGGCAAGAAACGCTTGTGGGGCGTAGATGGGACGTGTAGGTGACAGAGCGGATCCAGTTAACCGCTCATGTGAGCAGTATAAACATTCTCAGATTATACCTTACTGGGTTTAAATGGATTTTTCCCTGGGGTAGAAGGAGGGTTATAAAATTCTTAAGCCAGCTCTAAGAAGTTTACATTAGGGAGAGCTAACTCCCAGTCTCATGGTAACAGCATAATTAGTATTCCTTACTAAATTAGGTAAGACCGGGCACCTTTGCACCAACGACTGATTAAGGGATATCAATTTAACTTCGTTTCTTCTAAAAACCAATGGCGCGCCTGGTAAATGTTCACCTCAAGCAAACTGTGGCTGAGAGTCTACAATCGAAAGCACAGCACGTCCTACACAAAAGGTAACTTATTAGGCAGACCATTACACAATGTCGTCTGGCAGCAAGAGTCAGAGGGACCAGTTCTTCATGTATCTAAGTTCCTTCGATGTCCGAATGAGCTGGCTCCCGTAAATATAAATCCTACATTTCTCAGAGAGTCTTTTCATCGCGTTTTTACATAGTGCAACTACAGCCGACTTCGTGCTGTATGAAAGTAAGTCCTTAATATATATTCTTTTAATTTGACGGTCTGCACACTGCAATAGCACTGCCGCCATTCATAGCAAACATTCCGACTTGGAAGCTACTGAAATGATTGGGTCTTTGATACCTTCTTCTGTTTCTTTCGCTCCACTACACTGAGTCTCCACAACAGCTTGCTGTCCAACGAAATCCCCAAATATTTAGTGCTCAGTCTTAGCAGTGGGGTTGTCTCTGACAGCTTTGGGGTGATCCACACTGGAATTTTGAATAGATCCACATCGGTTTTACCACTCTTAGCCTTAAGACCCGCCTGAGTAGTCCAGTTGTTGATGGTTTCGAGCATCTGATTCGCCAGAGATCCAAGAATAGTACCGCTCACGATGAATGAGTTCAATCTTCTATGTTCGTCAGTTATTTATTGAGTCCAAAGAAGAGGTTAAGTTAAAATTTCTAATTGCGGTCGCCCCTCGGCAGGGAATGTCCACCCCTCCGAGTGTATTTCGGACATGAAATAAAGCCTCCTAGCCGTTCGGAGGCGGCTGAGTATAAACTGTAGGTCCCTGCGATTCTTGCATCCAGACGATATTGTGTGCTGAGTTGTTCTTTCAAAAAAGGACGTGATTAAGGACCTATGAACTAGACAGTTCCACTGATAGAGGGCAACGGGTGCAGGAAATATAGGGAACATTTTGGGACAGTAGAGCACGTAATCTGTCAGAGTCCAGCATTCGTCAGACAAAGACTAAGCTTACTGTGCGCAAAAAACCCTGAAGGATCTTCAGTCAGCAATGGACAAAGAACGAAAACGACTACTTCAAATTAAAGACATATTGAAGAGTGTAGCAGTACAGCATAGTCCTATGTAGCCGGTAATAACACGATGGATGTAGCATCGTCCAAGTGGGACTCGACGGGTTAACCAGCTCAACCTAACCTAACCTAACCAACGCTTGGTGTTGTAGGTTTAGTTATGTTTAAGTGGAAGCCTAAGCAAGACTACTAAACATGCTCTCACTGTATTCAAGCGAAGTTCTGACCTCAAATTTGTCTCCTGTGAAGGATCTGAAGGTCTCACTGCTACTTCGCATTGGTTAGCTAGATTAAAAAAAAAAACAAAACGAAAGAAAAGGGGGTGAGCCGTCAAGCAGGGGTGAGCCGACAAGCAGTGGAAAGCTGGCACATCTAACAACCGAGTTTTTGGAGCTCTGTGACTCCGCCGATCCCACAGAATCAACCAACAGAAGTATAATACTGAAATGCACCGTATTGCTAACACACCAAAAGCTCTCACTCCCGCAGAACACAGTAAAATCAACATCGAACAGCGAACGAACATCGTTGTCATCTTCTAGTAGACATTTTGCTCTCGTCCATAAAACAAATCGGCTCTCATTTCTAGCAGCCAGAGGCAGCTAGGCTGTGGCTCCTCCAGATACAGCAGCTACAAGTGTGCGTGGGGTATGGGACCCACGAAATATAAAATCTGCGCCAAGTAAAAATAGAAATAAGTATCGAATGAGAGACCCCCTTCGGATGACGACCGTTTCAAGCACGATTTGGGAGCATGTACCTTGAATGTTCGGTCCCTTATTGGTAAGGTGCCGCTACTTAACTGGTAGATGTCTTTGTAAGAAATAAGGTTGACATCAACGCCATCCAAGAAGAATGGTGGACAGTTCCTTCTGAGAACTACTTTAGCTGTCACATGAAGGAGAACACATTTAGTGTTGGATATGTGGTGGAAGAGAGACTCCGCCGACGATACCTAGCATTGACACCGTTGAAAGAATATCTCGCTGCAATTCGCAAGAAACCGATTTGTGCCCATGTCCCAACGAAGAGAATGACGATGTGTAAATGCCCAGAACCCACCTACGAATACTACTCCGCCTCGATGCTGAAATCGTGCTTGGCGAACGCTTGACGCTAGACTTAGTTCATCGAATAGAGAGGCAACAGCTACGCTGGCTAAGTCATATCGCTTGAATGTATGAGAAAACTCCAGCTTTGAAAGTAGTCGAAGCAGAGGATGTTCTCCACTCCTCTAGAAAGATCAGGTGGAGAAGGGCCTGGCCGCAGTTTGTATGTCTCCTCATCAGTGCCAAATGGCGAAAAGAAGAAACGAATGGCGCACTGTTTCGACTTTATGCGGCTTTAATCGAAACGCGGCCGCGATAGCAAAGTGGTTAGCATCGCGTACTGACATTCGGAAGGCTCAGGTTCAAATCCCGGTGCTAGCCACATCTTAAAGTTATGGAAAATTAACTTAAATAAAAAATTGAGTTAAATTTTCTAATTGTGGTCGCTCCTTGGCAGGGAATGTCCAACCCTCCGAGTGTATTTCGGACATGAAAAGGCTCCTCGTAAAAAAACCATCAGCCGTTCGGAGGCGGCTTAGTATAAACTGTAGGTCCCTCCACTTGGTGGAAAAACATCAAGACGCAAAACCACAAATTGGAGGAGGTGCTCGGCCGGAAGTCATTTCAGCGGTTACAAAGCACCAATAATAATTATCAATAATAATAATGAAAATCGAATCGCGTAAGCGGTACCCGTGCCAACTAGATGAGAGAGTGTGTGTTTAAAACCAGCGAGTACGATCTCAGAAGCTGGACGAGAACTTTCGCTACTTGAATTCCAAGCCACGTAAAACTACCGAATAAGCGAACTCACCGCAGAGCTCGAGATTAGGAAACTCGTGCATAAATTTATAACCAAAAGAGTCCTCTAAGTGCTTTATTGAATTAAATTAGTCGCTAGAGTTGATAAATAAAGGCAGTCTAATTTTTTAGCTCTACTAGCGAGTTCTAGCTCCGCTCCCTCTCTCTCTCTTTTCCAAACTAAGAGTTTGCCTGAAGTTTTCTGTGTAAGTCCCTCCGTCCGCGCTTTCTTGCCGAGCTTCACGTTGGACGTCAATTAATTTATTAATTTAAAGTCACTTTAGGCCCACTCATTGCACCGTTCAAGGAAGCGAGCTCAAGTACGCACTCCAAGCGGTAGAAATGATTTATTAATTAAGAATATTTATTGAATTTCCATATAAAATTTTAGCGCCACTCACCGGTCGAGCATAATGGCAGCCATTGTTTTTGATATTTATTTATTTTTTTCTTTTTATTTCAACTATTTCCTTTTCCCAACTCCATTTTCTGTTTATTTTTCTCGTTATTTTTTTTTAGCTTTTTTTACACTTTTCAGTTCATAGTTTTCCAATCAAAGGCCACAACCAATCAATTGGTCTCTCCAAACTGCATTCAAGTGACATCTATTGCTTGAGCGAACGAACGGACGAACGAGTGAATGAACGAACCCGCTCCTCCTTAACTGCTACGCCATTTTGACCAGCTGCAAGCTCGCCACTGCTCCACTCCCACTCGTTCACTCGCTCAATCGGGCGTCTGCCCCTGCATATACTCAGTGCAGAGCGATGGTGACTCGTTAGCATAATTACGTCTCCTATTACATACGAAATAATAATTATTGAAATTAAATACTCAAACAAACGTGAGGAGCGGAGCGACATGAGTCGTGAAAGGCGCAATTACTTACAAGAGTCAGCCAGTCAGCTAGTCAGCTAGTCAAGCAAGCAATAAGCAAACCATTGCCATTGCGGCCACTTCAAAACTTTTGTGCAACACGAAAAATGCGGCGACCAAATTAACGAGTTGTAAGGTAAGGTAAATGAAAATGAAAATGAAAAGAAAAAACGCCGGTGAGTAGCGTGAGCAATAGAAAACTAATAAGTATGAGTTAGAGAACGGAAAAACATGGAAAAGCTTCGATTTGTATGACTGCCTGCTTGATTTGCATAGAAATTAAAAATAAAATGGAAAAATACTTGAGTTGCTGTGGCCTCCGTCGGCACTTCGCACGCCTTTGTGTGTGACTGGAATGGCGTAGCGCATGTCGGTTTGACGCTAAACAAAATCACTTCGACTTTCCGCCCGTCCGGCTGTACAGAGACACACACACATGCGTCATAAGTCAAGGCATGGCCAAGAATAATTGAGGCTGGGAGAGCAGAAACGGCGCCAGAGCTACCTACGCAAGCTTGCCTGGTTTGGTTCTTTAAACAGTCAGTCAGCCTAACAGCTGCGCCTCCTCAGTTAACTTAGCAGCCTAACAAACAGCTTCACCTACCTCCTCAACCGACCAACCAACCGACCCACCAACCCACCAGTCAGCCAGTCATCCAGCCAGTCAGCCATCCAGCCATCTAACAGCAGCAGCAGCATATTGTGCGCGCCTTTTGTGTCAATTTTTCAAATTAATTGGAGCTGTTGACATTTTTTCCGCTTCATATTTACCCCGCCCACTTTATGGTAAGTTTCATAATTTCTTTTTTGTTTTTCTTATCTTTTTATTTTCTATTATTTTAATATTTTTCTTTTTTCTTTCATTCTTTCTTTCTTTCTTCCTTTCCTTTATTTACAGCACCCATCTTCTCTACCTTCTTCTGACTGATGACTAGTGACACTATACGGCATACGCCTGAAGACTGGATTGGAGTTGGAGACACCGCTGCCGTCACTCACTGATGTATTGAAGAGCTGTGGCATGGAAAGCATTGAATGGTGAAATAAAAGAAATAAAAAGAAAAAAAACACGAACACAAAAATTCATTACTCAACGAAACATCAAATGAGAGTGGAACAAAGAATTGGAGAAAATGAGAAAAATTTTTGAAAAAAATGTTTAAAATCAAAAAAGTCAAAAAAAAATTTAAAAAGCTTTCACACAAAAAAGCTTAGAAAAAAAAAGTGGAAATATGAAACCATAAGCTGAACTAAGAAAGTTGAATTGGCACTTCAGCGTGTTGGCGATGACGAAGCGCAGGGTTGCACAAAAAATAATAAAAATAAAAATTCAGTGACTTTTGTCACCACTCAAGCGGTGACATGAATTTCAATTTATTTAATGAGTCGCAGTGCGAATAAAGGAAATACAAAAACACAAGCAAACTGTTGAAAATGGTCGGAGCCATTAGTAAAGTTGACGCAAAATTATGAAAAGAGTGCGGAAAATATGTAGAGAGAGCGAACAGTATAATGTTTCAGCGTGGCGGCCATATAGTCTACTTGGATGACAGAAGAGATTGAATAAGTGAAAGTAGACCAAAAAATAGTATTCTACTTACTAATTGGTGGAGGCATCCTTCATCTGCTCGCTATTTAGCGCCAATTAGAGATATAAAGTCAAGCCAGATTCTTCCCCAACCGAATCTTTCGAACGGTGTGAAAGTCTCTGCACTCTAACTACTTCCACCGAGTTTTTGGTAACGAAAGCTATAGTGTTAACGTCCGTATGAACGACGTAGCCTTGCCGACACTGAACTGTTTCAATATATCCCATATTCTCTTTGTCAGTTTATCGCGCCATCGTTTAGGCTGTTCACCTTCGCCAGGAAGAGAAGGTCATTAAATCGTTAACAAAGTCTTTCTTAAAGCATGAGATTCATGAGATATTATCCTCGTCGAAGTCTCTATTCAAAAAAAACAGTACGAAAAAGATGAGCTAATTCTTTGGTTTGTTTGTTCATCGAACTTTAATTTTTAATTTTCTGCTGCATCCAAAGCAGCACCTGTTGACCAGAGTGGTACTGAGTTGAATTTCAAAGCTGACTTTGTTATTGGTGTTTACGCTGGTTCCCAATTAGATGACTGTCAACAGTGAAGTGGAAGCCGAGGCACTCGAGCACTCCTTCACTTTTAGTGCCATAGAAGCATGCTTTAAAATCGATGAGGACGTGCTGTGTGTCAATTCTTTTCTCACGAATATTTTCCAGCTTTTGGCTTATAGTGAATATCTAGCCAATGGTAGGCCTACCAGGTCTAAACCCACACTGACAAATCCCGACCAGTTCGTTAACGCCGATAAGATTTTATATGCGAAATTGAGCAAGACCACTCCAAGATATTTGGCGCAGATTGTGGGGTCCCCATTCATATGGCTTGGAGTAGAGCACACTCATGTTCTAATCGTCGGGCATACTTTCCTCAGACCAAATTCCACAAAAAAGTTGTTGCATCCAGCTTGCGAATTCTACGCCGCCACATTTGATTAGTTTAGTCGGTAAGCCAACAGCTTCCGCCGCTTTTTTCATCAAGCCAGCAATCAATATTCGAAGTGTGGATTCACCACGGTAGCCGTTACCACTGTAATGCAATAAAAGGAGGTGAGAAGTCTCGTTAACTCAGCCCGTTGACACGAGAGTTCCATTTAAATCGCCAATTACAACGAGAAGCTTCATTGAACTCATATACCGAAGAACATTCAAACTTCTCACCTGCCAGTGCTTCTGTTGAGCTGCTCCCGATGCCCAAATCTTTTCTGCTCTCCAGTATTTCTCTTTTTTTAAAGAAAGGAACACTACCGTCTCTTCCACAAAATCCACGTTGGCGGCAGCCTCGACTTAATCAACGGGCGGCCGCAATAGCCGAGAGGTTAGCATTGCTTACTGCCATTCGATGAACCAGGATTCGAGTCCTGGTTCGACCAACATCCAAAATTTTAGAAAACTGATTTGTCTAATTTCGGTTGCCGCTCGGCAGGGGGTGTGAGACCACCAAGTGTATTTCTGACATGAAAAAAAAACTTTCGAAAAGTTCAGCGGTCGTTCGGAGACAGCTTGACATTGGTATGATATGCCGCTCGGCGACTTCAGTTGACTCATATGAATGACTAGAAAAAGAGAGGCCAGTGAGTTTTGAAGACTCATTTTGTGTAAGGACTACTTAGGTTAGTCCCAAAAAATTAAAAATACCAAATCAACGCTGATCTTACGGGATTATTCAGCTTTCCATCCAAAATCAAGGTTTTGCGGACTCAAATGAGATCATTCAGAAGAAGTTTATGCTGGAAAGTGCTTCTCAATTGTCATTAGAAGCCAAATACTACCTTTTCGTTCTTTTTTCCAAGGTGTTAGGAAATTTGCTGCTCTACAACAACTACTCAACACACAGTACAGTATATATGTATGCATAGTCAGTACTTAAGTCGCCCGCCATGTCACCAAATTGTCAACCAACCAATCGACAAACAAGAAAGACACTTCGACCAACCAATGCATATAGGTATGTACCATATGTATGTACAAGTACATACACATAAGTATGTTGTATGTATATATGTATGTGCAACGTGCTTGACAATCTAACGGCTTAGTCAACCTAAGCAACCCTCAAATGAGTTCACGGAAAAGGCATAAGTGTATCCATTGAGATGTGTATGTATGTACATACTCGTATGTATGTTTGTATGTATATTAATTTGTACGTATTTAAAACATATTGCAGGAGTGGCGTGGAAAAAAACTATACGTCGCCATGCTTGATGATGTGAGCAGGCGTACACGAAGATACATACATACGTACATATGTACATATGTATGCTTAAGTAGAAAAAAATATATACGAACTTTGAAAGAAAATTTGTTATACTTAAGGGGGGACATCTGAGTAAAATTTTGAAAAAATCAAAAAATTTTTTTTTCGTTTAAAAGATGCTTTAGGATCTTAAAAATAATATACCACAAGATAGAATCCGGCAAAAGTGTCTAAATGTCCAAATTTTCCATTCTGCGGCAATGCCTCATAGGCATATTCCGACCGAGACTTATAACTTTAAACGCGTTTTTCTCGAAACCACTTTTTTTTAGACGGCCGGAAACATAACTCGAGCAAATCTTAACCGATCGATCTGAAATTTTGACAGTATATTCAAAATTCCTTCCTCTATCGACACACGTATAATTTTTTTTTTATATTGCTTACTTTTTTTTTTTATAAACAATTTTTGGACTTTTTTTCCTCGTGAAAATTTGAACTTTTTTTTCGATCACCTACCATTTTGCGAAAAATGGACCCCCTTCCCAAAAATAGGGCCTACGAAGAAATGCTGCACAGCCGCCATTTTGTTTTCGATTTCTTTCAAAAAATCATATTTTGTACATCGGATCGCATATTATAAAACCTACTTTACAAAATTTCGATTGGCTCTTTCGTTTGGTCAAAAAATATTCCAGAAAATCCGCTTATTTTTTTGAGTTACTCAGATGTCCCCCCTTAATGAATTTGAATAAATTTTTGAGAAAATTTGATATTCATTTAAATAAAAAAAATAAAAAAAAAATACTTAAGCACTTAGGCGACTGACTTAAGCACTTAACAAGCACTGCTATATTTATATGTATACATTAAATTTGGTTTTGAATTTTACGAAGTAAATTCCATTAAAAAAAAACTTAAGTAAATACTTAAACACTTAGGTAGTTTACTTAAGTACTTAAAAAGAGCTGCTACATTAATTATTAATTTATTTATAAACAAAAACTATTTAGAAGCCTACTCTGTATAAATTTGTAATTGCAACTGAAAATTTTATTAAATACTTACATACTTAAGTCGTAACTTAAGTAAATTATTTGCAATTATATACATACATATGTATAGATATATTTTATAGACAAATTTTTGCCATTGAACCGAAAAATAAATAAGATTAACAAAAAAAAACTTAAGCAAATGCTTAAACACTTAAGTATTTCACTTAATTATTTTTTTCCAAATACAAAATTGCTTTTATAAATGCTGTTTTCAGCACGCAAAAAATAAAAACAATAAGAAAGTTGTTATACTTCAAAAAAATTAGGAAAAAACTTAATTGCTTAAGCATTTGACTTAAGTGTATAACAAAAATTTTAGATATTGTATTTTTTTATTCATTTTATTTATACTAAAAGCATTAAGTTTTTATAATAAATACATACATACGTACATACCTACATATATGCATGCAAATGCTTAAGCACTTAGCTGTTTTGACAAAATATTTTGCATTACCTTTTCGATTACTGTTATTATTACTTACTATTATTTATTTATTATTCTCCAGCTTGCTTAATAAGAAATGTATGCATTTAAGAGAAAAACTTAAGTAACTGCTTATATGCTTAAGCGTTTTACTTAAGTGCATTGCAAAAAATTTAAGCATTATATTTTTACATGCATTTATATATTTCGTTTTAGTTAATTAACCATAAAAGAGTTAACATTTTTTTAATGAAACTTAAGTAAATACTTAAGCACTCACATAAGGTGTTAAGAAATTATTCTTGTAAAAAACTAGTTTAATTCTTATTAACAAAAATGCACTATATATGTATACATACCAAATATTTCTTAAAATAAGCATTTACTTAAATACTTAAGCATTTACTTAAGTACTTAAACACTTAAATGGAATTCTTAAGTATTTCTACATAAAAAAAATATTTTTTTTTTTACAGAAAAACTAAGAAGCTCTGCCAAAAGTAAACCTAAAATGCATGAAAAATACAGCAAAAACTTTATAATTTATTTAGATTTGTACAAAAATGCTTAACCCACATAAATCTACTTAAGTGTTAAAAAATATGAATACCAAAAGAAATTATTTATTTAATTTTATTTATATTTTTATTTTTATTTTTATTTATTTAAGCCTTGGCGAAGTTTACTTTTCCAAAACTTAAGCACTTACTTAATTACTTAAGCACTTAAGTAAAAATTTTTAAAATATTTTTACGCAAATTAATATTTTGTCTTAAAAACTCAAACGCATAAAAGACTTTTTTCTCATACATGTTGAAATACTTAAGCACTTAAGTAAGACACTTAAGTAAGTGCTTTGCGAAAAAAATCAAAATTAATTGCTAACGAAACTCAATAATTTTGTCACACAAAGAAGAAAATACAGCATTTACTTAAGTAAATGCTTAAGTACATACTTAAGCAATTATAACTAAAGCAACTAATTGGCACTTCACCTACACACACACACACACACACACACACATCCTCACGCGCGCGCTTACAAATGTCACTTCAAAGTTGAACTTTGACCCCTCAAGCGCACAAAGCTTAAGAAAATTACAAAAAAAAAAACGAAAAAAAAGCCGAGGAAAAACTTAACAAAAATGTTAAGCTCAGCGCAAAACTCTTACAAATTAGTCATACACAAAATCTTCTTCAGCGCTCGCAAAGTGATTGCCAGTGCATACCACGTACATACCATATTAGTGCCGCAACGTCAGTTCTGCTTTTTGTTTTGTATGCAATTTCAAGAAAGAAAATAAAAATTCATTTTTGTTGTTGTTATTTTTGTTGCTTTTGTAATTTTGCATACATTAATGCACACTCGAGCAGCTGTTGGGCAAGTAAGTGCAGAGAAAATGGGGGGAGAAAAAATCTGCTGTGTAATTAGAAAATGACATGTAACGCATTCGAGTGTAAGTACCTAAGTATTTATGCATTTACCTAAGTACGTGTGCATGCACATACATACATACAGACCATACAGACCATACAGACATA
The DNA here is from genome assembly GCA_037013455.1 of Ceratitis rosa. Taxonomy (NCBI): domain Eukaryota; kingdom Metazoa; phylum Arthropoda; class Insecta; order Diptera; family Tephritidae; genus Ceratitis; species Ceratitis rosa. Next base: position 310,568 of record JAWMAG010000393.1, read on the forward strand.
TGGCGAAAGATATTTCTGCTAACAAATGCTGGGAAAAATGCGCCATAGAGGACACTGTAGGGTGTTAGGCGGAGCGTACTCGTACATACATATACATATACATACATATATATGTATATATATGCGAACTTATAAGCACCACGTGTGTATGTACATTGGTGCACTCGCATGGCCCACTTCAATTTATCAGCTCACATTGACAAAGTCTTCCCTGCGCCTGCCATCCATTTTTCACCGACTTGCATATATGTATGTATGTATGTTTGAGCTTGTTGTTGCCCTACCCAACAACTTATACTATGTACGCCCTTATTGAATCCTTTCGTGTGACGTTTCTCTAAATACTAATGATGTTGTTGTCATTGCACTCGAGCCTGTCAAGCATGTCAATGAAAGCCTATGACAATTGCAAGCACTTTGGCTTGACTTGGCTTGGCCTAAGCCGAAAGCCCAAAAGGGTTGCTTGTGCGCACATCAAAGCGGGCGGGGCAGAGTTTGAGTTAGGATGTGTGTTGAAAAATAATATATTTTTTTTTTTTTTTTGTATAGAAAAAGTAGAAAAAGCGAATGAGAATGAGAACAAGAAACGTACAAACTTAAGAGACATTAAGCTCCTCCATAATCGGCAACCAGACCGTCAATCCGAGTCTGCGGAGCTTGTCCCCGATGACACTTCGGCTTGTCTCGCTAGAAATTTCATAGCGAGTTCTGTGGTAAACACTTAATTTTCAGACCTCATCATGAGATTTTTACTTTCTGAGCGGAGACGATGGATGGGATGGCCATGGATGGCCATTTCAACAGCGAAACCTTGCGTTCTATTGGCTCGAAGATTCAATTTCTTTGGAACGAACATAGTCATGCCATCTTATAGCGAAAACACGTGATGACACCTGAAAAATTGGACTTTTTTTGGATCTCTTACCATTCAGCCGCACATGCCGGGCTTGTCAGAATCATTACTCGCTCTATCCTACTGGAATCTAGAGGTTGGGAATCGGTCTTTGAGCCATAAGGTCCTCATAATCCAGTTGAAGCTGAGCCCATCCACTTTATGGAAGATTTTGCTGAAAGATCTTGGTTGGCGAGCTTACAACTGTCAATTCGTGCAGGATTTTAAGCCAAACGACCATCAAGCGCTACGCACGTGCGATGAATGGGTCTAAAATGAGATGGCTATCGATGCCTATTTTCACAGTAAAACTTTGTTAAGCGATGAAGCTCACTATTGGTTGAATGGGTACGTTGATAAATATAAAACTGGCGCATTTGGAGTGAAGATAAATCACACGCCGACGGTAAGACGCCGTGGCATTCTCAAAAAGTCACTGCTTTCACACCAAAGCAGTTCATACTTACTGGATTACTTCTGCTATCCATAATCCATGGGCAGAGCTCTAGATCTATGATTAGGTGACTTCTTCTTGCCTGGAAGAATGGCGGATGTTAATGAGAACGATCTTTGGGGCCAACAAGACGCCGCTATATGCGAAACAGCCAACGAAATAACCAATTTACTGAAGGAAACTTTTTCTGGGCGCATTATCGAGGTGTCGAGGGCCTGTGACGTGGTCACCAAGATCGCGACTTAACACAGCTGGACTATTTTTCGTGGGCTGAGATGTGAGGCAAATAAACCCGAGACGATTGAGCCTTGGAAGAAAATATGCGGCGCGGTATGCTGGCATACGTCTTCAATGGCAGCAATAAGTGGGCCGCTCGATTGGAATTCAATCGAGGCAACCGCGGCGGTCACATGCCGTAAATCATTTAAAAAAAAAATGACAAATATTTATTTATAATTGACGCATTGTAACCATTGAATCGATTTTCGACCGAGCTCCTCCTCTAATTTTATGTTATGCGTCTTGTTCTTTTTCCAAAAAATGGAAGGACCGACACTTTATACTAATCCGCCTCCGAACGGCTGCTAGTTTTTTATGAGGAGCCTTGATTTCATATCATAAGTACACATGTGGCGGGCTTGATATTCCCTGCCGAGGTGCGACCGCAATTAGAAAAATTAATTTTCTACAATTCTTGAATATTGATCGGCCCATGACTCGACCGCTGGTCTTCCGAGTGGCAGCACGCAATGCTCACCAATCGGCTATCACATCCAAAGAGCTAAATTCTTGGACATAAAAAAAAAATTATGGGCGTTTAATTTCTTTTTGTAAACCAACTGTCTAAAAAAACACCCTTTACTTCCATGATATGCTCTGTTTAACATCAATCTACTTGCCTTACATACTATTTTCTACTTTACCAAAAAAAAACAACAAAAATAAGAACAGCTAGTTGTCAACTTCTCAGCACAGCAAATTTCTCCATACACAATTTTCATTGCCTACATTTCGGCGCATTTCATTTTTATTTTTTACAATTTTTTCACGAATTCTTTACGCCATTTTCTCAACAATGACTTGAATTTCCATTCTTACTTGGGCTTTCTTTGAATTTTCTTCCTCTTTTTTTTTGTTTGCTTTTTTTTTTTTTTTTTTGCTGAAATAAATACGAAAATCCAAGCGTGAAGAAAAAGTACAAAATTAGGAAAGCAACTTTACGTATACGTATAGAGAAAGTAGGTGAAAAGCTGAGAGGACTTGGGCTGCTATGTACACACATGTTTACATACGAATTTTGTATACATATATACTAGTATATTGCTATCTTTTGGTTTGTACTACCGTGTCATTATTAGTTTTCTTCTTCTCTATATCTTCTTCTTCTTTTTTACCTTCTTGTCACACAAATAATCAAAAATGTCTTGCTTTGCTCTAGAAAGGCACCGAATTTGTTGGGTTTGTGAGAAGCTCGTGTACGTGTGCAAATATTCTACATTTCGTTTGAGCGTTCAAGTGGAAAGCTCGGCAGAAGGTGAGGTTTTAGGTTAGGTTTATTGGAGTTAGAAATAGCTGTAGTAATGATTCTTTTCAGGTATCAGCTTCTTCATATTTTTGAACTCGGAATAATATACTTTGAATTATATTTTATTTCGAAGCGTAGAATCTTCATGAAGGAAAGTCAGGTGATCTTTATATGGACACAGCATCCACTCAACCTCTGCCATCCTTTGGAAATCTAGAAAATGTTTGCTCAAAAAAGCCAGTTTTCTTTACACTTCATTATTGCAGAACGGACCACACAATGACGACGGTCTCCGAGTTCAACCCATTAAGAGCACTTTAACATGAAATCTTAGAAAGTTATATAGTTATATCTTCCTCTTCACAATTCGCGTGGATGTTGTCTACGACTCCTTGACCGAATCAACATCAATATTCAGCTTTTTTTTATTGTAAGTGAAGTTTCGAATTCAACCAGAAGGCAAAAGCCAACCAACCCAGACGCTCTTTCTTAAATCGATGAACGTCTTATGTCTTGTAGAGTCATCGTTCCATTGCCTAATACTGAAGAGACCTAAAAATCTTTTACAAAAACTACCAAACATCATCCAACATCATTTCAACGGAGTTTGTAAACTATATTAGGTCAAGTAAAAAGTTCGTTCGGTTTTTTATTGATTTTGCAAAATACGATAACTTTGTCTACATTTGTCCGATTTAAGTCAAATATGCGCCCTTTTTCTCGTAAACTTGTTGCCAACGAGATTCATTTCATTATACTCCTCTCGTTGAAGGCTGCGTCCCTATTGGCAAAAACTCGGAGAGCCAAATTTTCACAGTCCTCTCTTGAGGCCAAGTTCTCACCATTATGCGCGTTCGCCATGGACAGGAAAAGATGGTAATCACTTGGTGCCAAGTCCGGACTATAAGGTGGGTGCATTAGAAGCACCCATCCGAGCTCCTGAAGCTTCTGGCGTGTCACCAAAAGACGTGTGTGGCCTGGCGTTGTCCTGATGGAACACAATTCGGCCTCTGTTGATCAAAGATGGCCTCATCTGGATGAGTGCTGCCTTCAAGCGGTCCAGTTGTTGGCAGTAGAGGGACGAATTGAGTGTTTGGCTATAGGTGAACAGCTCGTAGTAGATGATTCCTTGACAATGCCACCAAACACACAGCAAAACCTTCCTGGCCGTCAATCCTGGCTTGGCCACCGTTTCCGCCGGCTCACCGCGTTTCGACCACGCCCGATTTCACTTGACATTGTCGTAAGTAATTCACTTTTCATCGCCAGTCACCAAACGCTGCAGAAAGGGGTCGATTTTGTTGCGATTCAGCAGCGATTCGCAGATGGAAACTCGGTCCATCCTGTTTTTTTGCGTTAGTTCGTGTGGCACCCAAACAGCGAGCTTCTTTTTGAAACCAATGTTATGCAAATGGTTCCAAACGGTTTTCTGGCTTATCTTTAGTTCCTCAGAAATTAAATAAGTGCTCACGTAACGGTCTGTTTCCACTATTTTTATGATTTTATCGCAATTTTCGACGACAGGCCTCCTGACGCGTGACGCGTGGTGCATCTTTGACATCAAAATTATCGTATAGTATGACATGATGCGACACGTAACACTAGTACTATGGACAATAACACCATCTCTTAGATAAAAACCGAACGAACTTTTTACTTGACCTAATATAATAAGACAAGCGAAACATTTCGAGCTCAAACCTACAGAATAAGGAAAATAAATAAAAGAGGCTCCACAGCTTGATGTTCTCTCTCCTTATTGATTAAATTTTACATCCCGAAACTTCCTCTTTTACCAGAGTGATTCTTTCTAAACTCTTGTCTCTCAATCTTGGCGTCTAGCATTTATCCGAAAGTGAACGACTTGTTCTCCTTCTGCATTGGCATCAACAATAGCACCCCATTCGTTCCTTATCTTCGCTGATTGGCACCATTTGTGAATACCAAGTGAAACCAGGTCGTTCTCCACCTGTTCCTTCTAACGTAGTGGAGATCTTCCGCTCCCTCTGCTTCCACCCGATGGTACTCATATGCATAGAGTACTTTCAAAGCTGGGCTAAGGGAAAGCCCATAAAGGACATAGGATTCGCGTCGTTACAGATACGGCATCCTATTGGACAGAGCTCGATTAATATTGTCAATGCAGCGGACTTTTTGGACGATACTGAGACTTTTTAACGAAAGGAGGTAAGCTATTGTCTATCCCATAAAGTGAAAGGGGCTGGGATATCGTCATCGAGAACTCGTACAGTCTATATCTTCACCGTTGGGTTAAATGTGAATTAGACACAAGAGCAGGATTATGCTGCCTCAACCACTAACTCCAATAACATTCTAAATATATCTTCAAACTCAAAGCGAGTACTTCGGGGGAGCATACATTGTAACAAAAACTCAAACCAGCAATATCGTCAACGGAATCGTGCCAATTGCCAACGAGAAGATCGAGACATCACGGTGCAATTAAGGTCGGTATATTCTAGCACGTTAAGCGCGTAGCAGACTGAACCTCGACATACTCAACGTAAGTCTCGCAAGCAATAAATTTCCACACAAAAAACCCTCAACCTTTTATTCGAATTAATCGAAACTGTGCGCTGCCTTGGCCTTCCGGTAAGTGACCTCAATGGTATCGCCTACCTGAAGATGATGAGTGAATTGTGATATTTCGCCTTCTAGCTTTTTAATGGCGCATCCAGTCGGGAAGAACACTTTTTAGAAAGAGTTTTCCAGCATTATATCCAACTTGGAAGATCTTATAGGGGGTCATTAATGTATGCTCTTCTATGTGACTATTTTAATTTCTGGTTGCCGAACCCGGAGCTTCCATATGCGAAAAAACTTGTTTCTAGATCAATGCCGACTGCAATTGCATACCTGCTGAAGAAATGATACTATAACGTTTCAATGGGTTTTTAAACTTCGGTAGGGACACGGGTTGGTAGTTTTGCACGAGTTGCTCACACCATCTGGATGTGCGATGTTGAACCAAGGAGAAAGAGGTTACATTATACTCGTATATCGCTGCAGCGATTTACGACCGAGCTTCTGCCACAATTTGTGGTGTACGTCTGGATCTCTTACCAACAAATGGAGTCTAGGAATCAATCCTGCTCCTTATAGTACGTAGCGCTGATCACTTGTGTAACGCGGCCGCCAGGTTCGTGCATAGTCTATTTTTAATCTTGATAAGCTATTGTAAATCTCAGCCGACTATTTCTTCAAAGAACTTGAGATCTAAAACTAAATCACATTCGAAACAATAATTACGTCAATCGCAAAAATTCCCACAAATGTAGAAAAACAAATCACTTTTCTCCTTCTTCCCATCCACAAACAACTCCAAGCATCTGCTGAGGATCATCAAAGATCGATCTCGCTGATCTACTAATTCTCCCTTGAAACGCCGCGCTTATGATTACCGTGAAAGATGCAAAATATACAAAAGTACAGATTGGTGAGCGATTGTAAGCATTTCTACAGGAAGAAGAAGAATAAATACAATAATTGTTACAACAACAAAATGTGCTCCAGATTTGCTGTAATGATCACCACTGATCGACACAAAGCCAACGCAGGCGCCTCAGGCAGGTGTTGTGCCTACAAATTTGAGCGCTTCAACTTTCTTTCAGTTCTCTTTCTCTCCTTCTATTTCCAGTTGCGATATTTATCTCTTTACTTTCTTTCATCTCAAAGTACAATTGCTAAATCGTTTGGAATTTTGTATTGGCAGATATTTTATATTTTGCAAAGGATTTTTGGTTTTGTTTGTGAATTCAAAAAAAAAAGGACGAAATAAAACGAAAGGATACATTTCACTAAATCACACAAGAAATTGAGACAATTGTGACAATTTGTATTTTGACAAATCGTTTTGAATTTCTGTAAAGCCCAACAAACAGTTTAAAGAGTTAATAAGCCGCTTGACGGCGGTGCAGGTTATGTTTCAAAGGATCAGCCGTAAGTAGCATAAATATTGTGCTTACAAATGAGTAGAATGTACATGTATCCTTGAGCACTTAAATCGTTTTTGTTAGGAGTTTATGATTGATTGTGCAATTTCCTGTTGCTTAGAGCCGCCTAACTCAATCCTCTCAAGGATAATTGTGCGGAATGTGAAGGAGTCATAGCTTAGATGCTCTCATATATCACTTTCCTCATGAATGCCCACTTTCCAGGATGTTCTGAGAATCGAAATAACTTGCTAAGCAGATCAAATCGGTATATACGCAGTCGCTGTTTCTTGTTTCATTGAACTACGTCAATGTGGCCGTATATCTCATGCAGCTCATCATTCCATCGGCTGCGCTATTCGCCATTCCCCACCCGCAGAGGACCATAAATCTTACGCAAAACCTTTACCTCCAAAACTCCTAACGCCGAATCATCAGATGTTGTCATCGTCTATGCCTCCGCACCATATAGCAGGACGGAAACTTGTAGGGTTTGGTTTTCGTTCGTCGAGAGAGGACTAATCGATAGCCACATCCGACGAAATTCAGGAGGAAATGCCACCTATACTGCCTCTGGAAGAACTATGTCTCGAAAGGCAAATTTCACGGTCTCGTGCTAGAGGTTGCGGTTGGGTGTTTAGAGAAAGGAATTGCCACTTTTTCTCTATATAATTAGAGATTTTAATAACGAGCCTTGGTCGAACCATACTACATATGTTATCACTGAAACTGAAAAATGGTAGTTACGATTTTCGCCCGAGCTCCTCCTCTAATTTGAATTTTTCTTGATATTTTTTCGAAAAAAAGGGAGGAATCTATAGTTTATTCTAAGCCGCCTCCGAACGGCTGCTGGTTTGTTATGAGGAGCTCTGATTTTTGGGCCAAAAATACACTCGGAGGCCTTGACCTCACCTGCCGAGGGTTGACGGCAATTGGAAAAACTATGTTTCTATAATTTTGTAAGTTTGGTCAGATCAAGGATCGAAGCTTAACATTCTGAATCTGTTAGTACGCAATGGTAACTACTCGGCTATTGCGGTCATCTAACCCCCTTTAACTTCTAGTGCGAAGCCGTCGAAAAAGACTTTGACGAAACCTCCTGTAATGGAGCTTCCAGATATCAAAACTTTTACTACACTTTACAGATGCCCTCTTTTCAACAGCGTCCTGCTTATAAGTAAATTCTTTGAGCTTTCAAATGCGTTCTTTATCGATAAAAATCTGCTAGGTTCCGTGAAGAGATATCGCCACCAACTCCTCCATCGAGCTTTGATTCATCCGTATGTATCTCAATATTACCGAAAGAAATGTCGAAATTATAATTTCATTCTCCCCTTCAGGAGTTTACATAGTTTTTACTTGTAACCCGAGTTGGAGAACAGTGATATGTGCAGCCCTAGTGCTGCTAGCGGATATTCCAGATGACATTTATAGCCTTTTTTGACATGGTCTTCCGTGCAGCCCTAGTGCTGATCAGTTCGAACCGGCAGGGAATGTCAACACCTCCAAGAACATTCAAACAAACCGTCACCTAGAAGAGCCAATGCATTCTCAACGAGGAACGATTTGCTTCGGAATGATGACCGGCGTTATCGTTGGTCCGTGATGCTTCGAAAACGTGGAAGGAGCTTCCAACTGTTGAAGGAAATGGCATGAACGGTGTGTGGCTTTAAAAGGACGGCGCTTTGTGCCGCACAGCCGATATTATGATCGATCTCTTTCGAGTATTCATATTAAGCAGAAGCAGCGATCTTAACTGACCGCCTGGCAACTGCGACTTGACTCCGTTAGACTATTTTTTGGAGAGAGCCGTTAGGAACGAGTGGTACGTCAACCAACCAAAGAGAATTCATGACTCGAAACAGTAAGTGATAGTCGCCCTTGCAACCATAGAGGACCAAACGATAGAAAAGTGTGTTGAAAAATCGAACAAATTTTCACGCTTCGAGTAAAGCAAAAATATCGTCGAAATATACTAGCTTATATACATGTAAGAATTTATGTATGTATGTGCATATACCTTTAAATACACATAGTACATATGTATCTTCACATATTTTTGCACATCCAGCCTACGCTCGTCACAGCCACATATATGTCTGTATGTACATATCTTTTGTAGCTCTTGCGAATTCTCAAAGTGAAAAAAATCTCTTTTCAACTCTTATGTAATATTCTTCTTCTTCTTGTTCTTCTTCATACTATTTTTATTTTTCCGCATGTTGTAGTATTTATTTATTTAAGCCGCGAGCGTGAACTCTGGGCTACGTCTTTTATTTTCAAATATATTTTTCCAATTTTTTTTTTATTTTTTTATTTTAGTTTTTTATTTCTTCTATATTATCCTGTCGCTTTGTTTTGCTTTGTGCTCCGTTGCGCATTCGATTGTCGATTTTAGTTGAATTGTTGTTGCTTGGGTGCTGCAGCGTACTGTACTCTACGTGCTTATTGCTGTTGTTGCTGTGGTGCTCCTCTTTAATTTTATTTCATTTTATTTATTCTTTTCTTGCCAAACAAAAGACAGGATATTTAACAACCGAGTACAGGGTAAATAGCACCCTTGAGCCTAAAGCGTTGAGTGATTGTCTAACTGTATGTCCGTCTGTCTGTCTGCCTGTCTGTTGGGCCTGAAGAATTTTCTGCATACGCATTTGCGCAATCAAAATAAAGGTGCAACAAAAACAAAAATAAAAGTTAAATAAAAAAAATGAAAAGAAATGAAATGAAATGAATCGCGACTTGAAATAATATTCAGTGAGTTTGGTATGTATGTGTGTGTGTGTGAGTTAAGGGCAATCTCAGATAAGCGCAAATAAAATACAATATTTGAAAAATAAGAAAGGTACCTTATCTGTCTTCGCTCTTCTCCAGCTAGTTAGACGAGATAATCTGTTATCTATTTAACCGCTCAAGTACCTTTGGTGGAAGTCCTTGAACTGAGTCAGCTGAACACAAAGGTGTATTATCCTTTATTATAAAAAAACAAAACCATTAAAAAATTTAAAAATAACCAAAAAAATATAAATTAAAAATAAAATAATCTGAAACAAAATATATTAAACTAATATAATATAAAACAAAATAAAAAAATAAACTAAAATAAAATAATATAAAATAATTTAATTAAAATAAAATAAAGTAAAATAAAACAAAATAAAATAAAATATATAAAATAAAATAAAAAACTAACATGAAATGAAATAAAAATTAAATGAAATAACTTAAAACAAAATAAAATAAAATAGTATATAATAATATAAAATAAAAAAAATAAAATAAATTAATATAAAACTATATCAAATTAAGTAAAATATAATAAAGTAAAATATTAAAAATTAAATAAAATAAAAAATTAAAAAAATAAATATAAAAAAATAAAATAGAAAAAAATAAACAAATAATATAAAATAAATTAAAATAGAAATAAAACAAAATAAAGCAAAATAAAAAATTAAATTAAGTAAATATAAAACTAAAAAATAGAAATAAAATGAAATAAAATAAAATAAATCTAAACAAAATAAAATAAAATACAGTTAAGTAAAATTAAATTAAATTAAAGAAAATAATATAAAATAAAATAAAGTAAAATAGAAATTAAACAACATAAAGCAGATGAAAAAAAATTAAATTAAATAAATGTAAAATTAAAAAAATAAAATGAAATCAAATAAAATAAAATAAAGTAAAAAAATTTAATAAAATAAAGTAAAAGAAAATAAAATAAAGTAAAATAAAATAACATGAAAATAAGTTTAATTAAAATAAATTAAAATAAAATAAATTAAAATAAAAGAAAGATAAATTATAAATAGAAATAAAATAGAGTAAAATAGAATGAAATAAAATAAATTATAATAAAACAAAATAAAGTAAAAAATTAGAATAAAACTAAATGAAACAAAATTAAATTAAATTAATTTAAAAAAAAATAAATTGAAATAAAATAAAATAAAATGAAAAATAGAAAATTTAACTGAAATAAATTAAAACGAAATCATTTAATAAAAAGAAAATAAAATAGAATACAATAAACTAAAATAAATGGAAACAAAATAAAAAAATAAATTAAATTAAAATAAATTTTATTGATTGTTAATCTAAACAAAATATAGTAAAGTCAAATAAAATAAAATTAAATTAAATTAATTTATATTTAATTAAATTAGGCACAATAAAGTAAAGTCAAATAAAAAAATAAAGTAAATCAAAATAAAATAAAACAAAAATAAATTCATATAAATTTAAATAAAATTAAATAAAGCTAAATAAAAAAAATAAAAGCAAAATAAAAAAATAAATAAAAAGAAAGTAAAATAAAATCAAATAAAACAAAAACAAATTGTATATTATAAGAGATAAAAGTTTTCGGCTACCGTTCCCCAGAAGGGATTCTCCTAAATATGTTTCAAACAGCTGAAGTCATTCGATCTTCGTGGAATTATCCTCTGGATAGGCTACATCTGTTTGCAGGCAAACTAACGTAAGAAGCAGAGCCCTCCTTAATTGTGCGTAAAATACCTGATGCTATGCACCTGGAATGTTCGCTTTTTTAGATGGGAAGGTGCCGCTGTCCCGGCTAGTTACCACCGTTCAAAAAGTGTGATGGACCGACCAAAAATGGAAGAAAGTGGGTCCTTGAAAGAAGAGCTAATACGACTAGCAATGTCGAGCTGGAATGGAGATAAAATAGACTGCCTACCTTCCGCATTGGGAAGGACCTCTACGAGCCCTTAAATACTAGACGAGGCTTACGAGCTGCAGAGCTAAATAAACCACCGTGTAGATATAACAATGAGCAGTACGACATATGCGGTGAAACCAGCATGGTTGATGGTTGAAAATAATTCAGTTTGGGAACCACTCGGTTGAAAAGATCGGGTGGAAAAAGACCTCGTTTGAAAAAGAAGCTTCTCGTCCCCGTCAAATCCAAGTCTCAGTTAGGATTGGTATTACTCCAGTTTCATCCCTAGAGAGAGCTTTCAGCTCGTCTACTTAGAGCTATCTGGGGTTGAGCGACTACTCTCCGTTGGTTTGCTCATCTCCTACTCTACATCCGCCATAGCAAATGCAATCAAAAGCGGATTTACGCCTTTATTGACGTGCACGTGACCGTATGTGTACATATGTATACATACACATATACAAACAAACAGAAGAAACCATGAATCTACAATTAATTTATTTTATTAAAAGAGCACGTCCACCGAACATATGGACCAATTCAAAGTTTTTCCAAAGTGTGGCAACCAACACACACACACATACACACAGCACACCATAGACGGCTACACGAAGCAGCCGCCATCTTTCTACAGCTCGGCGACCCACAACGCCACGCCGCACACTCGACATTTTTTGTGATTTCTCGCACGGAATTGTCATTGAGACGCTACCATGCAAACTCAAAAGCCATGCAGACCGGAAAAAATCTTTCAAATGGACTAACTGTACAAATGAAACAACTGGAAGCGGAGGCGTGTGTACATTCTATGTGCTATGAGCTAGTGAGGCGGATGGTTGATCTGAAGAGGGTTGTGGGCGAAGCTTTTATGTCTGTATGTATGCGTATATGTATGTGTGCGTTGATGGTTTTGGGTTTTTGCTTTGATTTGGCTCGGTTTTGGCTTAGCACGTCGAGTGCCAGTTGGCATAACGCCTCATCCCACCTACCCTCCATCCGCCACCAGCTCTTGACTGTGTTGTGTAGAGGAAGGAAATTGGAAAATATGCAATGCTAACGGAAAATGTCGCCATTGTTTGTGTCAATTGACTGCCCCCGGAGTGCTGTGTGCCGAATTGAACATAGAGATTCTCGTTCCAGATATGTGGATGTACATACCATATATGGGCTGAATAAGAAGCTATGTACTAGAGACATATCGACTAAGCGAATTCGGTTGTCCGAGGATTCCGGTATCCGTTTTCTCGACTTATCGTCGGTAATAAGGATGGAGCTCCGAATTGAACTTACACCCTCGACTTCGGTTCCGTAAAGTTATGTCCAGCTCTGAATACGGGTTTCGGAATACTCGTCTCCATAAAATCACTCCTAATACCTCTGTCCTACAGACTCTTGAAGGTCACTCCGAGCTCGCTTGTGAATCCACCTAATGCTAATGTTCCACTGTTTGTAAAATAAACATATCTTCAGACGGAGCATCTTTTTGTCGTAGCAACCTCGATTCCGATAACATTGAGCCAACTTAAAGTCTCCAGCTCTGAACCTCCCTAAAACCAGCTCGCCAGTCGGGAAAACACATGACCACAGCGAGAACTGAAACTCGCCTCCACTTCATCGGATGGTGCCTCAGTACGAGCTCCATCTCTCAATTACGTTTTCGGTCGATGTCGCGGCAGAGAGGTCCATGAGTTCGTATGTTCTGATAGACCGCTCGATTTAGTATTGCTAACCTCGGCTCGGGCTTCAATTCTAAAGATTTATGGAAACCCACAATAGCTAATTTTGGCTTCCAAATGTCAGAACTAACAATTAATCTCACGCCCACGAGTCCAAATTTGATAGGCGTTAAAGTTTCAAGCAATGTCTTAAAGGCGCAACTGGATCTTCGACTGATCCGGACTTCGAAAAGTCGGAGCCAAAAACTAGTTCCTCATCCACGATCCTCCGATTCCTATAGTGGTAAGGTAAACAAACACGAAACCGAAAAGCTCGCCTGCGACTTCGGCAAACTCATCGCCGTAGGATCTATGATATGTATACCATATATTAAATATACCAACCATTGACCGAGTCTGTGTGTGGGGGTGAGGATAAGAGTAAGTGAAAATATTTTTGTTGTTGTTATTGTTTTGAACTCATGTACATGGCAGTGTTTGGTCGCCTTTGTTGCCAGCACTTGAAAGCTTTACTTTTCATGCCTATCGACGTGGACGGCCAGAATGACGAGAACAACGATGACGACGATGACGACGACGACGATGCTGGCGTTGGGCACATACCTATGTATGTACATATGTACATACCACTCAATGGACGACACTCGACAGACCATTCACAAAATAACAAGAACCATAACAACAAAAACAAAAACAAAAACAAGTCTCTTACCAAAGCCCAAGCCAAAGGCATCCCGTCCCGCTGTATGCTCGGCCCAATTTCGTTATTACTACAGCAACAAAATTAAAAGCCAGCAGGCAACCAACCGAATTGATGAAGCCGACAAGCTGTCAAAGAGGGTGTTTGTACATAAATACACACCCACACACACACCAACACACACACACACACACACCTACAGCGGTATAATACATTCACCCATGGTTGTTTAGTGGCTGGTGGCTGGTCGCTGAGGCTGGGGCGATTTGACAAAAGCAAAATAATGGAAAAAAATCAATACAAAGACAGCTTAAAAGGCGCACAGGGATGTGAGTTCAGGGGGAGATCGAGGGGTGCTGCTGGGGACGAGGGTTAGCGTGTATACATATAAGTTTCGTTGACTCAGCGGACAGGGGAGAGTCGCATGTGTACTACTGAGGGTGCTGAAGTCAGCCATTGAAAAAATGAGATGTACATATGTACTTTGGTACATACATATTTTTATGTACATATACGTGTATGTATATAAGAAATTTAGCAAGCCTTAAGCTTGCTTGTGTCAGGCGTTCTAATTAGTGTTTGAAGAATGTTGATTTGATGACTTGTTTTTGTTGTTGTTGTTGTTGTTGTATTGTTACTCTCCCCCATATCTTTGTTGCTATTTATGTCATAACATACTTACTTATGGCTGTTTCTTCTTTTTTCCCCCTCCAACTCGAGTGCCATCATCCAAGCCGAGGAACACAAATCTTCAATTTATTAACTCATATCCACTATGTGTGTGTGTGTGTGTTTGTTTGTTTTTGACAGAGAGTCGTCCTCCACCACAAGCCTCGCCTTGTCGTATGCGATTTTGTGTCAACCAATTTATTATTGTACAACTTTAACAGCTCTAAAGAGCTGGAAATGGAAAGAGCTGACGGAAGCTGAGCCGCAACCAGTGAAGAGAAGACCCACACAAGCAGGAAGTTCTATGTGTTGGCTGAGTGCGAGTAGAGGAAGCCTGCAGTGGCACTTAAAAATAGGAAATACTCAATAATGAGCACAAAATATTGTCAATTCAAGCCTGTTTTGATTGAGTGTCTTATTGAAGTGCAAATTTTGAAGAGCTGGCACATATGCAGTGATAGGCTTTTGTTTGTTGTAGTTAGCTAACCGAGCTGAAATTCCAGGAAAATGCTTATGTAGAGCACAGCGACCTCGTGGGTTGAGTTTGGTGCCTATTACTTGAGCCGGGCTCCCTGAACCCTGAAAGAGCTCTCATATGAACTACATCTCCAGAGTCTCCTCGCAGTTTTTTGTATTTTCTGTTGAGCTCTATACTAGAAACTCAGGAAATCCAACATCTTTATACCTACACCCCGCTAAGTATTGTCCAAAGAGCTGTAGAATTGCAATGAGTCAAGCTTTGTGTGGCAGACTTTGTATTTTTTTGGTGACCTATGTATGCACAGCGAGCCCAGTAAATCCTCTAACCATCCGCTCTTACAACGCTTTCCCAGCCGAGTTTCGTGTGCAGAGCTTTATGTCCCGCTCTAAGTTGAGGTCTCAAAGAGTTATTTTCTTTTTTTAACTAACTCCCCGAACTCTTCTTCCAGATTTTTGTATTTGGTGGTGAGCTGCACATCAACAGCACAGAAAATCGGTTATTCCTTTGTTCTTATCTGGTTTCCATCGCTATGTTTAGTCCACAGAGCCCTGGAAATGCTTTGAACCGCTCTTCGCAATATCTTAAAGGGATCTTATTTCAACAAAATTCCTGGAGTCTCTACGCAGACTGTAATTTGTATTAAACTTGGCGTCACCGGCTCAGGAAGGTTTTCATCCATTTGTCCTACCCAGTTTAGTACTGTACAGAGCTTGAGAATTACCTCAGAGTACGCTCAGTGCAATTGAAAATAGCTCTCATTTGAAGTCAATTCCTGGAGCCTCCTCGAAGACTTTTTTATGCAGTTGGACTTGGCCAATATTGGTAATCCCTCATCTATATACCCTTACTTGTCACAGCGTCTAGTAAACAGAGCTTGAAAACAGCTTTAAATCCCACTCTTGAAGGTCTTAAAGAGCTCTCGGTCGAACGTGTGTACAGTACAAAATGCCTCGGTCCGTTTCTTGAAGTTCCCCCAAAAACTACATACGTAGTTAGGCAAAAATGCTGTCCAAAAAACATTAAACTCGGCCAACGAGATGTTCCACGTGGGCATGCCTTAGTTTAGGCAGTAGTGTTTGCCGATTTGAGTAGATCAACACATTATGACCGAAATAGACTCATTATGTACCATGAACATTGATCGGATCTTAATCCCTTATAGACTTAAAGACTTCATCTGCGTCCACTTGGCCTCTCAATTAATTTCAGTGGGTCAGTTACTTCAGCTTCAGCTTCCACAAGACGTCAAATACTATCCATAAAAGCGACTTTAATATGCCGAAGTCCACTTCTGCAGCTAAACCGTCTTCTAAAAGGAATCCAAATCCTCCTATCAGACAATGTCCGGTCGGTATTCCTATTATCTTTAAAATTATCTTCTTTTTACTGAGTTCAATGAATGCGACCTCCTCGGAACCACTCTTGCCAAGCTTATGTCAAATGGTAACAGGACGAGTATTGCTCCCACATTGACGCAGAACTCCATAAGTTAAGGCCTGCCACTCAGTTCCTCTCTATTTCCAGGGAGTAGCAGCAACCCTTTTTGGAATACATCATGAGATACCCCATCCTAGGCTTACTAATCGGCCTTTTCCTTATCAAAAACGTTCGTACGGTCGGAATCCCAGATAATGAGGTTGTGAAGTTAAACCGCCTGCGAGATTTCAACATTTCCAGAATTTTAGGCGGACGAGGTTTGCAATGGATGACGATACGTTCGACATTGTCAACTGGCTGTCAGTTGCTTTCCTCTCTAAGCTACTCATTATAGCCACTACACGCCTTTCCTCTGCTCGGTACTTCCGCTAGGAAGATGCGAGCTGAATTTGGTACTCACAAAGAGAGGGATACTAAGATCTGCGGAGTGTACTCCAGCAACCAAATCACTCCTTTTTATTTTAGACAGGTGTGGATTGGATGGTATCCTCCTTCCAAATACATTGAAAGCAATTAATGAAGTCTTACCACGGTAGAATATGGTTTGATGCTCTCAAAGGTGTACTGGACGAGTTTCAGATATCGCTATGCTTTCAGTCGGTCGCACTTCAGGCTCTTTGGGGTGCCCTCACGTTTAAGAGTCTAAAAGTATATATAGATACTAACGAGTATCAGGTTTTAAGTGGCCTGCTTCGGTCAGACGTCCGTTGTGGTTTTGTTTCCGTAGAGATTTCATCAATGAACTGCCAGATTCACTTCCTTGACCTACGGCAGAACGATATTTTTTAACCCTCCTCATATTCTAATCGATAGAAATCTCATCTCTGAGCTATCGTTAACATGTCTTCGATAATCTTGGGGACGTAACTGGTGGAGGACCTAATTTAGAATTAGGCGATCTATGTACCTGTATCTGAGATCAAGTTTTAAAAACTCCTCCATAAGGTATTTGGACAAAAGCAAGTATCAACCTTGGCATCCTTAGAAACCGACAGTATTCCTTTGAGTCGGAGTCGATCTAACCTCAAACTATGGTTTTCACTGTGGAAACTTCGCTCCATCCTCACAGCCTAATTTTCCAGTTGTTGATTTGCGCGGAATTTGAGTCCACAACCGCCATCTCGCCGTCGATCGGTCTGGTTCACACGGCGCTACAGCGGAGATTGAGATTAATTGAGCTGAGATTACAGTTGAAGTATAAAAACTAACTCTCCTCCAATTCATTTGAGCTCTGAGCGTAAATCTTGTGAAACTTCGCTGCTTAAGTCTGAATGCTAAGTATTTTTTAAGAAGCAACGCACCTTTTTTTATTAACCTCGAGCTCAATTGAAAGCCCAAACAGAGATCAAAGTTAAATTTTCCTCCATCAAAACGGAAAACCCTGCCTCGGGCAGTGCAAAAGGTTTTCAAAAGTAGTTCCTTTCATCGGCTTGGGTACATCCAAGATGCTGGCACAGCTACCACCCACCCGCGTCATACAAACTAACCGTGTCCTTTACTATACCACTACAACACTTCAGCGGAGCTAGGAAGAAGTATTTATAAGAAGAAGCAGATGAAGAAGAGGCAGTGCAGTGAATCAGCAGTAAAATGCGCACAAATGAAAAGTGATGAAAGCTCGCTGTAATATCTCCTCATAAATCAGTAAGTAAATAAGCGAAACGACAGCAAATAAGCAGGAGCACTTAAAAGTACGCGTCGTACGTATGAAATTTCACAGGAACGAGTGTACTAATAGACAAGCATACAAACATCTAGACACACGAATCGAGTAAGAAATGAAGTCAACAAAGGCAGCAGCGACTGACGGACGCACACATACCTACAAGCTCTATTGTCTGTCTGTCTATCTGCCTGCCTGCCTGCCAGCCATCCGAACCCAGCTACGTCAGACCCGCATGACTCGCTCGCAAAAACCGTTGACTGTACAAGATGTGGCGAAATCTGATTGCACGTGTACGTGTACATACGTGTATGTATGCATGTATGTGTAACGTTGCGGCATAGGCGATGCGAAGGTGTTCACTGGTGTAAAGCAGAAGCGCAAACATGGCGGCATAGTCAACACCGGCGGATGGATGGACCGACGACAAAAAGCGCACTTCGACAAAGCGCCGACATCGACACCAAGCACTCGGCGTGTGATGGTGTTGCTATGACAACGCGCAAATGCCAACGCGACGCCAAATGGTTTTCGCTCCTTCTTTTTTTTTTTTTTGATTTTTTCTACTTTCCTTTTTTTTGCATTCGTTGCTCAGAAAAGTACGTCGAAGCTAAAGGACAGATGGAAGCCGGTCGGAGGCGAAATTGTTGGGCGAGGGTAAAAATGGGCGCGGGTGATGTAATACACACATATGTACGAGTATGTACAGGCGTAGGTAAAATATTTGGGCTCTTATGCGGGTTTTTGGATTTTTTTCCCCCTCAACAATCTAACTGTTTTGCACGCCCTTATTTACTGCTTATGTACTTGTACTTATATTTGCCCTTTTGAAAAATTTCCACGAATTTTTATGTCTTTTTTGTGGATTTTTGTTGTTGTTTTTGTTGTTGTCTCGTACAGTTTTTTCTTTTTATTTCTATTATTTTCCATTTTTCTTTTTTCTTTGCGGGCCTTTCTATGCTGGTGTTCGTTGCCAGCTTTGCTTGAAGCTTTGTGAAATTATGAAGAACTATCAGATCTCTCAGTTGTCGTCTAGATTTAAGCTAGTAGGTAGGTATCCGAGGTCCATTCACTTATTCACTTCTTATTACCTAACATCCGAAGTCCCGGACAATACTGTCGTCTTCCGATTTTTCACCGAGGTGCCCAGATAAGAGGTCCTCTCAGGTCCTTTATGAGTTTCACCTGATATCGCTAGTTCATTTTGGGCCCGACGTTGTAGATTGATGTATGTAGTAGCAACCTGCTCTACAAGACCTTCTGGTAGATATTCTCTCCTCATAGCAACTATTGAAGTACCGAGTACCGAGTATTGCTTTAAATGAAACCGGACCAAAGTGGTCATTAGGACTAATTTGTTAGGATTCTAAAAGAGTATAAAGTTAGCAAAGAAACAAAGGAAAAAGACTTCCAAGTAACTGCTATTCTTTAGCCCACTTGAGCGAAAAGTCCGTTGTGCTTGAGTTTCTAGAGATACCTCACTAATGGTCTGTCCTATTCACATCCTCGACTGCCAAATCTCACAGGCCTTTCAATAGAAATCTCTTCCATGAGTTGTCGCTATTAAGTCGTCGATATTATTCGGAACGTACCTAGAAGAAGACCTCAATCTGAGACCAAGTCTTGAATACTGCCCTCTGCCAAATTTGGACTATACTCCATGTATTAGTTTGGAAAACATTAGAGTTCTGTAGTGTGTTCTTTGGCTATAAGGTAACTTTCACTGCCTTCACACTCATTGAATTCTTTTCATTGTATACTAAGCAGGGGTTCCATTCCATTCCAGAATCGAATAAATTTCGTCGTTAAAACGATTGTCGGTTGAGCTTCTATTCGGTTTCAAATGCTAGCCTAAATATATATATATAACCGCTGAAGCGATTTTCGGCCGAGCTCCTCCTCCAATTTTGTTTTGTGTCTTGGTGTTTTTCCAACAAATGGATGGACCTACAGTTTATGGTGATGGTTTTTGCATGAGAAGCTTTATTCCATATCAGGAATACACTCGGAGGGGTTGACATTCCGTGCCGAGGGGCGACCGCAATTAGAAAATTTAGCTAATTTTTTATTTGAATTAATTTTCTATAACTTTTTAGATGTTAGTACGGCACCAGGATTTGAACGCGAGCCTTCCGAATGGCAGTACGCAATGGAACCACTCGACTACCGCGGTTGCAGCCTAATTGGAATTGGGGAATACAACCACAAGCCCGCTGAATGAACTGCCATCCACTCAGCTATAGTGGTTACCGAGCCTCTTTGAGATAAACTACCATGAAAAAGGCTCAAGTTGAAGCAATGCAGTTCTCCCACACCATCCGCGAGACCTGTATACTTGACGATTCTCCCCAAACGCGGCTACTATTTGACCTCGCCAACTTGGCCTATTTTTCAATCAATGGTGGAATTTCTGGTTGTAGCACTCTACTGGTACCCAAGTACAGCCTCTTCGTTTGTCGGGGATCATATCCCTATATACAGCCATCAAGTTAACACCAATTTCTAGAAGAGTTCATTTATAAAGCTTTACCACTTTTTTGTTCACACAAGACAGCAGTTTCACTCAGTCCTTGACCTAGCGCGCGTTGCAGAGTTTGGGTAGCTTCGAAGTTGTCCTTGTACAACCGGCATAAAGAAATCAAACTTACTGTCGAATCATCTGGAGAAATTTACCCACACAATATGTTTTCTGTTCATGATCCTTAGTGGTTGATACTCTTTAGCCAGCTCGTCGGACGGTCTTGCAGTCTGAAATATGTTGGGGGAGCGTTTGTGGGTATTATGGAATGTAAAGACCTACTGAGATTGGTCTCTCTTGATCCAATGGAGCCGGAAGTGTCTTTCTCTCTCGCTAGAATGTACTTTCCCTTTTGAGGTTTACCATTCAACCCTACAGATCTAAAAGGCCGACGGGGTTCTGAAATAGTGGCGATCTTTACCGTGGTTCCAGTGCCTGCATTTTTGCCTGTACAAGCAACCGAAACTGGATTTTTATTACTCAAAGTATCGACTGGTTCAATAGTCACCTACGAAGAGTAGACCTTTCTGTGGACGGAAAAATGGAAAGGGAAAAGGAATGATCGACATTCAAGTCCCCTACATACGGCAAGTGGCCGCTGCTGCTAAAGGTGAACTGCTTTTCAGAGGTTAGGACGGCACAGACGAGTAATGAAAGACAAAGGAGAAAATGAGTTCTTACAAACGGGTAAGTAAACTCTAGTTGAATATGTGTCTAAACTATTGAATATATAGACTTAACTCACTGTTTTTCTTTCAGGTACAACGTGTGTCCCCAGTAACAATAAGAAACAGCAGCTCCGCACAGCAAATAAAATAAATAAAAAGAAAAAATGTCCATGCAACGTCATGAAAAACCCGAGAACTCAGAGATTGAAGAAAACAAGAATTAAAAAAGCACAGAGGACGTATGAACTAAAAGCTTGGAATGAAGTTCCTTCGAGGAATAGAAAAAGAACAAACCATCGCAAGCCCATTTATGAAGGAAAATATTGGTAAAGCAACTCTGTGTTTTCGACTAGTAGTAACAAGGCAATGAACACAGTCAAAAATTTCAACAAAGTGGAAGACTACAACGCAGTCCATATACATACCTATGTAGGTATATGTCAAATCATGGCGGAAAAATTACGCGTTGGGACTTCATTAGTGGTGTAGAGACTCACATACTCATTCGCCTTTGACGCCATGACAGATAACAGTACATAAAACAAATAGAAGTGTGCATTTTAGTGCGCTTTTATGGAAGCTCGCAAAATATGAAATGAAAAGTTCGTGTAAGTGTTCAAGTGGTGAGAGGCTTTATTCAATTATCTCACTGACTATACGTTTTATAGCTGATGTCTCGTTGTTGTAAGCTGACGGGCATGCACTGGCTGAAAAATATTGGAAAAAGCTTAGTGAAACTCATTTAAGGAAGCTTACATTACCTCGCACCAATGAGATGGTCATGAGTTCTCTCATTCCGAATGTGTTCTCCGTTTTGTCACCAGCTTAAGCCACTTTCAGGTGATGAGATTCTCTGAATAGATTAGCGTAGATATTTGATTGAAACTATGAGGTTTTTGACCGGCATTTGATTGGTTAGTTGATCCCACTTAGCAAAATCAAGCTCGAGAGGGGAGCCCCCATTACCGTCCACCATACAATTACCGCCAAAGACCACAGACTGCACAGCGTCCAGTAAAGACTCCTGAAGACTTAGAAAAGACCGAAAGAAGAAGGTAAGTAAACTTCATATGGAGGGCTATGGGCTCGAACACCAATTACCGTCGCCCATCGGCAGAAAATGTCATACCCCTCCGATGGTCTTTTTGACGTGAAATTAAAGCATCTCATATTATATAATGGAAAACATCAAAATGTTCACCACAAAATGGAGGAGGAGCCCTGTCAGAGCAGCTACTATTTCTCTTACAGGTACAGCGTCTTCTAAGCAGTAGTGGAAAATTTTAGAGATTAGAAACAACACCCCAAATCAAATAAAGGAAATAAAAAGAAAAAATATGTATGCTTTCCAATAACAAACTCATAGAATTCAGAGTTCCTTCAGAGTTGCTACTAAACACGTTAAAAAGGACTTTGTAAGTGCAATACACCTTAGGTTGTAGAATAAGCTAATGACCTAAGCGGAGTTAGGTCACCGAAAGGGTGACAGCCCTTGGCTCAATTCCGGTGTGTAGAACCTATTGTCACGCGAGTAGCTTTTTCCGTTGCCGAAATGGGTAGTTCACTACTTTTCACCTTGAACTAGAGTGTTCGCCTTTAGGAAGAAGAGTTCTTGCATCTAAAATATCTAACCGATGGAATAAAATTCCTAGAAATCGGGTAATTAATTTTCCAGCGCTTCTTCCTACATTTTCTAAACAAAAAAATTTTAAAAATAAATAAAACTAAATTTTCTTTCCAGAAACTGAGAAAAAGCAACGAATACTCAATACCGCTCAGGGAAGTCTTCACTAAGGAAAAGGTTATGTGAGTTCTTTTGCGCAAAGTTTAATGATTCTTTAAGAATTCTCACTTGAAGATAATTTACAGAAGCCTTAATTAAGAATTTTTACAGTTCACACAGACATTCAATTTGATAATTAAAGCCCTAATTACGATAAAATTATCTTTGTAAAAAGCTATTTAATTCGACTAATTGAGTAAGTGTGAACACAATTTAAGCTCAATTATCATGCTAATTGGCTTGTTTGAACATATTCTTAGCTTTTCAGTCTATAACCATAGTCGAGTGGATATCAGAATACGGAGAGTCATTTAAAAAATTAATAAAATAACAGTTTTTCCTGAATCTGATCGCCCCACGACAGAAAATTGTCATGAAAATGCAATTTTAAAGTTCTCAAAATTTGTCTACTACTTCCCTCTTTTAATATCCTCATTTTACAGCCTCAGTTCCGACAGCATTTCTTTTTAGCGTCCTTTTTATTAGCATATTTGCACGCCATAGCAAATCTTCCATCTTCTAACATATGTACATATGTACATATATTTATTTCCGTGATCTTCATCACATCTTCTACCACCCAAAGCTAGCGACCCTCACTCGCAAGCTGCCATGATACTTACTTAAGAGTGGCATAAATTCAATTTAAATGGCATTTTCCGTTTAATTTTCTATTCCACTGCCCTTCTACTCTTTGATGGCAACCCACATTCATACATATGTATGTTTATTGCGTTTTTGTGTTTGTTTATTTTTTTCTTCTTCTTCTTGAGTGCTGCAATATAACACATTTGGGATTTTCAAGCGTCGTGTTAAGCTTCTAATTTCGCTGTGGGCCGTTGTGAGGGGCAGTGAATGGTTGAAAATATTTGTAAGATATTTACAGTTATCTGCGTAAGATACCATATACCTACTCATTGCTGTTGTTTACCAATGATTTATATGTACGTACATACTTTCCTTTATCCTACCATACTTTCCTCACATCGTCCACCTCACTCGTTGACAGCCAACAAAGCAAAAGCCAAAAGCAAACAACCCTCGTTTCCCAAGTTATTTGTAAATAACAAAACTCAATGGAACGCAAATGGCAGATTCCGAAAATACAAGATTGGAATTGGTCATTATATACTTGATGTGAGTGTATTTGTGTCTGCCTAACGGCATATTTGTGCTGCTACTTAATATAGGATGGTGCCCAGCTTTACTTCGCACGCTGTCTTTTAGATCAACAATTTCGAAGTTTCGAGTTATCAACGCTACGCAATCAGTGGTAGCAGTCAACTGTAGAAGTAGAGAGTACAGAAAGTTATACAGACCAAGGCACTGTGGTATTTCAACAGGAAAAAAATATGTAAATTTTTAACTTATCTTCTTTTACTTTATTTATTTATTTATTTATATTTAATTTAATTTATTTATTTTTATTTTTTATTCTATTTTATATCACTTTATTTTATATTATATTATATATATTATATTTTCTTTTTGTTTTATTTTATTTTGTTTTATTTAGTTTAATTTTATTTTATTTAGTTTATTTTATTTTACAATATTTTACTTTTTTTTTTAATTTAATTTAATTTAATTGAATTTTATTTTATTTTATTTTATTTAATTTTATTTTACTTTAATATATTTGATTTTATTTTATTTTATTTTATCTTATTTTACTTTATTTTATTTTAATTTACTTCATTTTATTTTATTTTATTTTATTTTATTTTATTTTTTTTTTTTTATTTTATTTTATTTTATTTTATTTTATTTTATTTTATTTTATTTTATTTTATTTTATTTTATTTTATTTTATTTTATTTTATTTTATTTTATTTTATTTTATTTTATTTTATTTTATTTTGTTTTATTTTGTTTTATTTTATTTTATTTTATTTTATTTTATTTTATTTTATTTTATTTTATTTCATTTTATTTTATTTTATTTTATTTCATTTTATTTTATTTTACTTTAACATATTTGATTTTATTTTATTTTATTTTATCTTATTTTACTTTATTTTATTTTAATTTACTTCATTTTATTTTATTTTATTTTATCTTATTTTACTTTATTTTATTTTAATTTACTCTATTTTATTTTATTTTCTTTTAATTTTTTTCTTGTATTTTATTTTATATTTTTCTTGTATTTTAGTTTATTTTGTTTTATTTTATTTTACTTTAATATATTTGATTTTATTTTATTTTATTTTATCTTATTTTACTTTATTTTATTTCAATTTACTTTATTTTATTTTATTTTCTTTTAATTTTTTTCTTGTATTTTCTTTTATTTTATTTTATCTTATTTTATTTTAAATTATTTTATTTTATTTTATTTTATTTTACTTCATTTTTTTTATTTTATTTTATTTTACTTCATTTTATGTTAATTTGCTTTGTTTTGTTTTATTGTATTTTATTTTATTTTAGTTTATTTGAGTTTATTTCATTTTATATTATTTTATTTTATTTTATTTTAGCTTATTTTATTTTATTTCTTATTATTTTATTTTATTTTACATTATTTTTACTTTATTTTATTTTAATTTATTTTCTTTTCTTTCATTTTATTTTATTTTATTTTACTTTACAAAATTTTATTTTGTTTCATTTTTTATTTTTCTTTGTTTAATTTTATTTTTTTATTTTATTTTATTAGCTTTTCATTTTAGTTTACTTTATTTTATTTTTGTTTTATATCAATTAGTTTTTTATATATTTTATATTTTATTTTATTTTATTTTATTTTATTTTTTCTTTTAATTTTATTTTATTTTATGTTATGTTATTTCATTTTGTTTTATATTATTTTAAATATTTTATCTTGCTTTATTTTATTTTGTATTAATTACTTTTGTGTTATATTAATTAGTTAATTTTAATTTTTTTATTTTATTTTATTTTAATTTATTTAATATTATTTGATTGTATTTGAAGAGGAGCTCGGCCGAAAAATCGCTTCAGCGGTTACAAAGCGCCAATTATATATATATTATATTATATCATTTTATTTTATTTTTACTTTTATTAATTTTTTATTTTATTTTAATTTTATTTTATTTTATATTATTTTATTTTATTTTATATTATTTGATTTTATTTTATATTATTTTATTTTATTTTTTTATTAGTTTATTATGTTACTTTTTTATATTATTTTATTTTATTTAATATTTTTATTTAATTTTATTTTATTTTATATTATGTTATTTCATTTATTTTATTTTATTTTAAATATTTCATCTTGCTTTATTTTAGTTTTTATTTTCGTTTATTTTGGTTTATTTTTTTTTTATTAAATAGTTAATTATAAATTTTTTATTTTATTTTATTTTAATTTATTTAATATTATTTGATTGTATTTTATATTATTTTAATTAATTTTTATTTTATTTTAATTTTATTTTATTTTATATTATTTTCTTTTATTTTATTTTATATTATTTGATTTTAGTTTATATTATTTTATTTTATTTTTATATTTATTAATTTTTTATATTACTTTTTTTATATTATTTTATTTTATTTTGCTTTATTTTATTTTATATTATTATATTTTATCTTATTTTATTTTACTTAATATTATTTTGGTTTATTTGATTTTATTTTTTTATTTATTTTATTTTATTTTATTTTAATTTATTTTATTCAATTTTATTTTACTTATTTTATAGTGATTTATTTTATGTTAATTAGTTTATTTTGTATTATATTATATTATTTATTTATTTATTGTTTTGCCTACTGTGCGCCGTCATTGTTTGGAGCACAAGCAGCGTTTGTTTGATGGGCATGCAATCAATATAGGTATATATGTTGGAGTTGTTGTTGTTATTATTATTATTCTGTTGTTTTTGTTTTTATTATTATTATTATTATTTGCTGTTTTTTGTTGTTATTGCCATTACTGCAGCACCCTTTAGAGCAGATAAACGCAAATTAAAAGAATGAAAGTGAAAAGCTTGTCACCCCTAAAAGTAGACTACAATCAACCAAAGAGTGGTATGTACTCAAGCTTACCATATACACGTACATACATATTTTAATGTATTCATCCTTGCGTAGATTTGTATGTGTAACTGTTGTTTGTGTAAATAAAAAGTGTGAGTGGCTTTGGTTGTCAAAGTGACGACAAATGACAACAACAGCAACAACAACTACGATATTAACTACCAAAAGCAACAAAAATACACTGCAGAGACCATCACCAACAGGCGTATCATCAACAGAAAACAACAACTACAACAAGGGTAAACCCAGCTAATATCTGCCAGCCAGCAGCTGGACAATTTTGTGTTGAAATTTCAACCACCAACCGTTGAAGCGGCGCTAAAAAGGTGACGGTTGTTGCCTGCAGGCTGAGAGGGTGATTTACTGATGCCTGCATATACGACTGCATATGTATATATATATGTTATATACTAGCAGTTAATGTACATACACATTCATATATGTTCGTGCATGTACATATATTTAGATTAATATATATTTTTTTCATATATATTTTATGTATTTATGTATAGTACGATGTACATATGTATGTATGTAATTCGCCTAGTTAAAAATGCTTTTGACTTTGAACAAATCTATAATGAAGTGTTGCTTAGTTCATTGTTGTTGTTATTTTATTTTATTATTCAGGTGTTATGCCTTATTGTATAATAACACTTTGTTGTTCATCAAGTGAGTTAATACTATATGAAACACCTCATAGTTGGGCGCTGGAGCCTCTGTTCTATCGACATCGATTGGCAAAACGGCCATTTTCGGAACATTTATTTTCTCTGCCTTACACCAAGAAATAATCCGCCATAATTTGAGTACAGTCTGAGTATCAGTCACTAGATGACCCCACTTGGTCTTACAAGAGTTCATTCCGTTCTTGAGACGCTTGAGTCGATATTGGTTCCTCGGACTGCACGAACGTCACGTAACACTGGAGGTATGTAGGCCTAATATAATCGATCTGGTTGTCAGTTTTTGATCTGGAGGCAGCAAGGTAGCTTGGTGAACTTTTTTGTACTGGAATCTAGTACTACAGACAACCATATTTCGTGTCCCGGCAATGCCGTTCAGCCTCAACTCATTTGGGCATGTTTCGTCGTGAAGGCTAGATTTTCCGACAATTGTGAAGAAGATAACTTCTATAACCACCCAGTCGCTAAGCATATTTTTCACATCGTAGCGGATCGTGGTGCCCATAAGTGCACTCCAGGTGCTCATAAAAGGCATGCTCGGTCACCTTCGGCGCATGGACGCAAAACAGCGATTTGATGCGGATTGTGACGGAACATTCATCCACCGAATTGCAAGCCAGTACTTGGCGACGGAGTGTCTCTCTCGCACCAAAAATCCGACACCAAATTTGTCCTACTTTACATAGCCGCTGTAGTAAACGTGTAAATGTTATAAGGATCTACACGTCTCCGTCCTTGTTACATCACACTTCTTTCGCGGCGGGAATGTCAGCCTTTAGTCTTATGAGGACATCCACCAGCTTGGCAGTGGCACCTTGCAAATTAAGGGATCGACCATGCCAGGTGCATGCGTACATATTATAGTCCTTAATACGTTTGCAGTAGTCGTCATCAAGATAAGGTCTTTCAACCAAGGCTTTTTGAGATTTTTTATTAAAACTGGTTTCAACTTCGCGGCGCACAACCTTGCCTAAAAACCGTAGCACGCTCGCAGCCGCACCTCTGGTGAACAGACGCTGAAATTGGACTGCAGCGAATCCTTCAACCGAATAAGTCGGGTTGGCTCCACTGAAACTTCCCGTCTTGAAGCCGTGACCTAAGGCTCCACACGGGTTGGTTATCGCATCTTGCATAAGGCTTGCCCACGTGTTCCCAAGATTAGGAATTGAGTATGTATTTGTTATTGATTTATTTTCTTTTTCTTTTTTCCTCGCCGCACGTGCAATACGGCGCGCACTCTTGTGGCCCTCACTCCCTCTCCCTTACATTAATTTGATTTCTCAACGCCATCGATTTTATTTCAAAACGAAAAGACTTTTTCTTCCTTCAATAGGCCTTTTGATCGTTATTGTTGTTGTTGTTGGGGTTGGTGTAGTTATTTGGATTTTAATCAGAAAAAGGAAGCGTTAAAAGTGCGTATGCAAACACAAACACACACAACGGCATCCACACACTTCAGCTATCACTTTTCACTTTCCCAAATTCCGCTCGAACGCCGGATTTGTCGCTTTTAATTTAAACAGCATTTTCAGCTCTTCAATTTATTTACTCGCTCCCTTGCCTCCCTTGAGGGTGGTACTGATGCTGATAGATTTGATATTGATAGCTTTGGCTTTACCGTTCGTGTTGGTGTTTGTGTTGTTGGTGGTTGTTCATGACACCCTTCCAGTAGTCAGTCAGCAGTCAGTCCTTCAGTTCTTCAGTTCCTCGGTCAATGGGAAGCGTATAAAGTGCATAAGTAATTGCGAATGGTGATGATAAAGCTTTGGGTATATACATATGTATGTATAAATGTATGTAGTTATGTATGAGCCGTGCAGTGGTGGGTTGTGTGTGAAGAAGGGCCACTCTGGCCTACCTACCTTTGACAATAACAACCAAAATTAATCCATTCAAGTTGAAAGTGATATGTCAGTTGTTGTTGTTGCTAAGAGTATACGCCAGTTGGGTGTTGACAACCATTTTGAATAAATTAAATTAGAATTTGGGTGCTATGTCCCTTTGGGTATTAAATGAGTTTAGAAAAAAAAAAGTTAAAAGATAAATTTTTCATTTGAAGTTTGGTGTCTCTGGGTCCATACTTCCTTCGCCTCGAGAGGAGTGCTATTGAGAGGTTGATATTTCTCGCTTTGAAAGCCTCACGAGATGTGGCGCAAGTTTATTTGGAGTCTACATACATCTCTCTTACACGTTCCATTGAACCACTGACCATTTCTTTCGTGAGGCACCACAAAGATGGGGGCACCACGAAAGTTGGGTAACTTTAACTGCCAGTCATCAGGTAGTGACCACAAACGATGCTTTTCTATACAGTTTAAGCAACTCACGACCTCCGTTCTTAGACAAAGTATGCTCTGGAAATGTTGAAAGGGTCAAAGTTTTGGATTGTTCGTAGGATTTTTGACCTACCACAAAAGGAATCGGGCGAAGAAACACTACTTTCATAGAAAACCACGGGGACGACGATTTGTGGGTACACACCGAGATCACCCGATCTTCCAATGGGTTGGATGCTTCTGCCCCTCTAGTTGGCATTCTACGAAAACAAAAGCTTATAGCAAAGCAGTACGAGAGATGCGGTGGATATGACAAAGCCGGAGGAGTATAAAGTCCTATGACATATACTTCAGTGATCATATCAAGCCAAGAAGATTTCAAAGGTACGCTCACACTTTGACGGAAAGGTAACACAAACCATCCAAGGGAGCCTTCCATGGACACCTATTCCTCATTCACGAGCTCTATCTTTGTCACGATATTAAGATAAAGCTTGACAATGTCGCAACTGTCGGAAACTTCGAGTTCTCCAACTAAACCTTACCAAATGAACTGAAGTTGATTGATTTTGTCGGGGCCCTTGATCTTACCATCGACCCGGACCATTACTTTGCTGGAGATAGGACTCACGATTAAAGGGAGTGTAAGGATGAATGGTTATCTCAAAGAAGAAATGAAGAAGTAGACTATTACCGTCGGAACTCAAACACTTTGGCTTAGAGAAAATATATAGGGACATCAGGGACTTAGGAAAGGTTTCAGGACCGGAGCAAACTCACCAAGAGGGGTGATCTAGTGACAGATATCCAGAGTATACTGAATTTATGGAAGGAACACTTCTCAAGCATGTTGAATGGCAGTGAAAATGAAACACCCGGAGAAGATGAACCCGAAACTTCAATTGACGACAATGGAAAAGTTGTTCGGTGAAGAGCTGATCAGGTGCATGCATCAGCTTCTTTGCAAAATATGGTCGGATGAAAGCCTGCCCTACGATTGAAATCTAAGTGTGTTCTGCCCAATCCATAAAAAATGCGATCCCACAGTCTGCGCCCATTACCGTGGAATAAGCATCCTTAATATCGCCTACAAGGTCCTGTCGGGCATATAGTGTGAAAGACTAAAGCCCACTGTGAACAAACTGATTGGACCTTATCAGTGTGGCTTCAGACCTGGTAAGTCAACCATTGATCCGATATTCACCATGCGCGAAATCTTGGAAAAGACCCGTGAAAAGAGCATCGACACACACCACCTTTTCCTCGATTTTAAAGCACGAAAAAGAGTTGCCTCTATGCCGCTATGTCTGAATTTGGAATCCCCGCAAAACTTATACGGCTAAGTAAACTAACGTTAAGCAACACTAAAAGCTCCGTCAGGATCGGGAAGGACCTCTCCGAGCCGTTCGATACCAAACGAGGTTTCAGACAGGGTGATTCCTTATCGTGTGACTTTTTTAATTTGAAGCTGGAGAAAATAAAAAAAAGCTGCAGAGCTGAATGGAGGGGATACAATCTTCTGTAATAGTGTACAGCTGCTGGCGTATGCCGATGATATCGACATTATTGGCCTCAACAACCGCGCCGTGTGGTCTGCTTTCTCCAGACTTGATATGGGCAAGGCGAAATATCTCCTGTCATCAAACAAACAGTCATCGCATTCGCGACTCGGCTCCCACGTCACTGCTTACAGCAATAACTTCGAGATCGTGGATAATTTTGTCTATGTAGGAACCAGCATAAACACCAATAATAATGTCAGCCTTGAAATCCAACGCAGAATCACACTTGGCAACAGGTGCTACTTTGGACTGAGTAAGCAATCCCTCATCATACCGGTCCTACTATATGGCG
>JAWMAG010000393.1:347500-631928 GCA_037013455.1 Ceratitis rosa
AAAATTTTCAAGAACGTAATGAGTAAAAGGCATATTAAAGAAGATATGGAAGCAAGAACTAAGGGAATAGTAAAGCTGAAAGGTAACAAATTAATAGATACGAGCTTTTTCAAAAGCTCATTTGAGTAGCTTTTCAGTGAGGTAAAAGCTTCTTGAACGCTTTTGAGTAATTTAAAAGGTCCTAGAAAGCAAGATAAAATTTATAAATTGTTTTTTTTTTATTAAAAGCTCGCTTAATCCCATTATCAGAGTTTTTCTACATAACGTAAATACTATATTAAATTATATATCTTAAATTAAATTTCCGATTATTTACGTATAAAACTTAAGCTTTATATTCTTAAATATCCTCATGAAAGCTTTCTTGCACGTAACAACAAGTTGCAACATTGAATTCAAATACAAATTCTATATATTTATATATTTAGTAAGCAAAAAATGTGACCGCTTTCTAAGAGCTCAGTAATAAAAAAAATTGTATCTTATCTCTGAAAGCTTTAAGCTTTAAATACTACAAATCTTCTTTTAGTTTTTCAACTTCTTTAATACAATTTCTCACAAAATATACCTGAATTGTAATAATTACATTCTCACCTTTTGTTTGGCGAAAACTTGGAAAAAAGTTATCAAAGCTTTTGTAAAGCTCTAGTCTGCTTTCGTAAGAGCTTTTGGAAGAGCTTTTCAAATATATTAATTGGTTAATTTGTATCGAAATAATTTATTATAATATAATAATATAAAAAAACGTGTCCTATCACCTCGAAATTACCTTCAAATCACCATTAATTAAAAGCTTCTTCTACCAGACTAACTTTTTATTCCAACCACACACCTATAACTCTTTGTGTTCTCTTTCACTGTTGTCAAATGTCAAGTTACTCCTACCACTACTAATTTATATGAAATTTCGAGCATGTGTCAAGTGCAGTAAAAGGTACATAAATAAATTAGTAATGGCAAATGGTGGCCGGGCAATCAGCATAACAGGATATGGCAAGGATAATGTCAGTAAGTGGATGTAGAGGTATGCATATATACATACATATGTGTATAAAAGTTCATAAACATATATTCATACTTATACTTGTGATTAATGCAATTTTATTCAATTTACATGGTTGACATTTTTCCAAAATTAACTGATTAAATTGAGAGAGAGAGAGGGGGAGACACGATTGCCGTGGAGATATTGGAATGGTGACAGCGCAGTTTTCATGTTGTATACTTAACCATATTTTTTTAATTGTTGTAATGGATAAATAGAAAAAAGCTGCGAAAGCTCTCATAAAAGCTCATTATAAGACTTAAGAGCCTTCAAGTAAAAAAGCTCAGCATAAAAATACATTAAATTAAATTGATTATAACTTTTTGAATGGAAATAAGTTTTATTTTATTATAATAGGTTAAAGTGGTTTCCTTCTAAATGGAAAAAAAGTATGAAAGCTCTATTTAGAGCTGCTTGTATTAAAAACAGAGAATTATTCAAACTTTACGTATAATTTTCGTAGAAATGCTAAGACTTTCATATCAAAAAAAAATTTCAAACAAATTTAATTAAAAACTTGTTTTATTATAAAACTTTGTTTTTCAATTTTTAAAAGTTAAGAACTCCCCTTATTGAAGTAGGAGCTTAAAGCTTTGTATATAAATTTTAGTAGTTCCGTAGAAATTTCTTTGTTAAGCATTATCCTCATTAAGAACGCAATGCTTTTTTAAACTCCTTAAAATAAAATGGCTTAAAGGTGACTAATAGCTTTTAAATACCTAAAGAGCTTAAAGCTTTTATTGAAAAAACTTAAATTGTGTAGTTATCTCGAGCTTCATCTGTTCTAAGGCACCTATTATACATTATATATAATATATATAAAATTCATTAAATGTGTTATCAGATATTTACGACTTGAGAGCTTTTGTGTGTAAATAAAAATAATGAAAGCTCAACCTTTCTTGGCTGTGAAAATAAATATATATATTTCATAAGAAGATAATATTTAAAAAAATAAAATAAATATATACACGTATGTATATAAATAAATTTCAAAATCCTTTCAAACATCTTTTAAAAATTGATTCAAAAAATAAAGCTTTCGCTTTTAATAATGCGAACAAATTAAGCTTTAAAAACCTCGTTAGAAATTGAAAACAAAATAACGTAAGCTTCCCCAAAAAATCCATGAGAGGAAGAAAATATTTCGACACCATTGGAAATTTTTAATAAATTAATAAATAAATAATTTTCAAAGTGACATGTATGTATATCTTGGACAAAAGCTAAGTACTGAAAGCACAGATGGGATAAAAAAAATGTTTTAATATTGGAAACATATTTTTGTCATTCCTTACTGCTTAGCTGTCTTCTTATAAAAACTACAAAGGTGCGAAAAAAAAATTATAAAGCTTGGTGAAAGCTTCATTTCACGCGAAAGCTCCATTTCACCATATATTTTATATTTTCTTGCTGAAAATAATTAAATAAAATCTTTATTGGACTCCAGCACTGAAAGCTCAGTGGAGATGGGAACCAAAGAGCTTTTTGACTATTTTGACAATATTTAGTACGACTTAGCTATCAAATCTCAATTTATGTAGTCTCTTACTCCATAATAAGCACCAGTATCTCCACAATAAATACTAAACGCCATTTATATCACTGAATATCATAAGCAGCAGATAAAAGTAAAAGTGAAAAGTATCACATACAGTTATAAAAAAAAGTGAGCAGAAGTACCGCCAAACAATCTCAATTGTGACCACCACATCAAGCGAGGGAGCAAACAAGCGAGTATAGATTTCAATTGAATGTCAGCAAAGGCACAGTCAATTGCCCGCGTTGAAATTCGATATCCTTTAGCAGCACGAAATCTACCGACAACAGTCGATGTGCGCATGTGTAAGTGGCTGGACCAATGTGGACTATATAATTAGCTAAATACAAATTTATATACTTCTGTAAATGAAACTACACACAATCATATGTACAAACTACATAATTTACCTTTAGAACAAAACATGAAATCAACGCAGCAAGGATCAATGGCACCAGCAGCAGCATCAGGCGGTAAAAGGAAACAGCCTTTGCGGAAGCTGCGCGCACGCCTTCAATGGCATATGAAATTTCGGCTTTTTGTGTTTTTATTTTACTATTATGTTGAAATATTTTTTATGATTTTTTTTCGAATTTATTTTCCAGGATTATGACAAGCGTCCCCCTTGGATTTCGGCTCACTTCAAAGTAGGACTAAATGGCTGAAGCTGAAAAGCTGACAATGATAGCTTATAGGGGTTACGCTGTTGTTGTTATTAGCTGCAAGTTTCGTATCGGATTATTTTCTTCTCGATTTCCATAAAAAGTTCCTTAACCCTAAAATATAATGAATTAATTATGTAAATAAAATAAACCAAAATTAAACATAATAAAATAAATTAATTTAAACTAATATAAAATTAAATTAAATTAAATGAAATAAAATAACATAACATAAAACAAAATAAAATAAAACAAAATAAAATAAATTAAAACAAAATAAAATAAAATAAAAATGAAATAAAATAAATAATATGAAATAAAATAAAATAAAATAAATTAAAATAAAATAAATTAAAATAAAATAAAATGAAATAAAATAAAATAAAATGCAAAAAAAAATAAAAAAAATAAAAAAATAGTAAATTAAAATAAAATAAAATAAAATAAAATAAAATAAAATAAAATAAAATAAAATAAAGTAATAAAAATAAAATAAAATAAAATAAAATAAAATAAACTAAAATAAATAAAATAAAATAAAATAAAATAAAATAAAATAAAATAAAATAAAATGAAATGAAATGAAATAAAATAAAATTCAAAATATAAAATTAAATAAATTAGAATGAAATAAAATAAAATAAAATAAAATAAAATAAAATAAAATGAAATAAAATAAAATAAAATAAAATAAAATAAAATAAAATAAAATAAAATAAAATAAAATAAAATAAAATAAAATAAAATAAAATAAAATAAAATAAAATAAAATAAAATCAAATAAAATAAAATAAAATAAAATAAAATAAAATAAAATAAAATAAAATAAAATAAAATAAAATAAAATAAAATAAAATAAAATAAAATAAAATAAAACAAAATAAAATAAAATGAAATGAAATGAAATAAAATAAAATAAAATAAAATAAAATAAAATAAAATAAAATAAAATAAAATTAAAAAAATAAAATAAAATAAAATAAAATAAAATAAAATAAAATAAAATAAAATAAAACAAAATAAAATAAGATGAAATGAAATGAAATAAAATAAAATAAAATAAAATAAAATGAAATGAAATGAAATAAAATAAAATAAAATAAAATAAAATAAAATAAAATAAAATAAAATAAAATAAAATAAAATAAAATAAAATAAAATAAAATAAAATAAAATAAAATAAAATAAAATAAAATAAAATAAAATAAAATAAAATAAAATAAAATAAAATAAAATAAAATAAAATAAAACAAAATAAAATAAAATGAAATGAAATGAAATAAAATAAAATAAAATGAAATGAAATGAAATAAAATAAAATAAAATAAAATAAAATAAATTAAAATAAAATAAATTAAAATAAAATAAAATGAAATAAAATAAAATAAAATGCAAAAAAAAATAAAAAAAATAAAAAAATAGTAAATTAAAATAAAATAAAATAAAATAAAATAAAATAAAATAAAATAAAATAAAGTAATAAAAATAAAATAAAAGAAAATAAAATAAAATAAACTAAAATAAATAAAATAAAATAAAATAAAATAAAATAAAATAAAATAAAATAAAATAAAATAAAATGAAATGAAATGAAATAAAATAAAATTCAAAATATAAAATTAAATAAATTAGAATGAAATAAAATAAAATAAAATAAAATAAAATAAAATGAAATAAAATAAAATAAAATAAAATAAAATAAAATAA
This sequence comes from Ceratitis rosa, assembly GCA_037013455.1. NCBI lineage: Eukaryota > Metazoa > Arthropoda > Insecta > Diptera > Tephritidae > Ceratitis > Ceratitis rosa. The sequence goes on from JAWMAG010000393.1 coordinate 352,455, forward strand.
AATAAAATAAAATAAAATAAAATAAAATAAAATAAAATAAAATAAAATAAAATAAAATAAAATAAAATAAAATAAAATAAAATAAAATAAAATAAAATAAAATAAAATAAAATAAAATAAAATAAAATAAAATAAAATAAAATAAAATAAAATAAAATAAAATAAAATTAAAAAAATAAAATTAAATAATTTAGAATGAAATAAAACAAAATAAAAATAAATAATGTAAAACGTAATTAAATTAAATAACATTAAATAAAATTTGAAAAAAAAAAACAAACTAGAACAAAATAAACAAAATAAAATAAAATATAAAAAATAAATAAAATAAAAAAAATAGAATTAAACAAAAAATAAATAAAAAAATAAATAAAGCCTAAACAAAAAAAATAAAATAAAATAAATTAAATTAAAAGCAATTAAATTAAATTACATAAAACAGAATAAAATAAAAAATTATAAAATACAATAAAAGCAAAAAAAAAACAATACAAATTAAAGGAAATAAAATAAAAATTTGTTAAAATTGAAAAGGAAATAAAAAATAAAATTAAGCACAATAAATTAAGAAAATGGAATCAATAATATAGAATATTGAATGTAGAATGAAAAATATGGAATATGTAACTTTTAAATGTAGCTCTTTTGGATAAAATAAAAACAAAATTAAAAAAAAAATATTCTTCCTTTAAGGAATACTCTATGGATTTTTTTAATATTTTACGTACTCCTGTACACGCTGTGCTTATCATTCACGTATACCCTCTGTATTTTATTTTCCTGTGCAAATTTTTGAAATATTTCACAAAGCAAGGATTCTTACAACGGATGTTCCAGCTCATTTAAATGTATCCACTTCCTTCTAAGCATGTACGTACAGAGTGACACTAGGAAATTATATCTTCTTTATCCTTTCCAGCTCAAACCGCGTGTATGCAGCGCCAACTGGCGGCTACTAGCTTCGCGAACATGCTTTCGCTACAAGAAATCTACCGTTATCCCTTGCTTCAAGGCAGGATAATGCTACTTACAGTCCACAATCCATAAAATTTACATACCACCATCCACAGCGCGACCGCCACTGACTTCCAACTGCTAATGCAATCAAGCGAAAATCAAATGTCAGATGAGTCAGATGTGAATAAACAGCGAGAGCAAGTGCATTCATTCATTCAATACCCCATTGTGGCAACAGAAGATAGTGAAATTATTTGCGTAAGGATAATAGCAAACGTAAGGATAACTTGTGCTGTGGAAAGCAAGCGGAACTAATTTAAAAAAAAAATTTAATAGACGCTTTGCAAGAGAGCAGCACGCGAGGAAAAGTAACTAAATTTTAAGGAAAATCGAAACGCTGTAATTTTTTTGTTGTCTATTTTGACTGGCACTCCAGCGTGATATTTGACACCCGCCAGCAGGCGAATGCCAAAAAGTAGCATGAAAACAAAGTGAAGACAATAATCAGTAGCAATCAGAATAGACAAAAGGAAGTGCAAAAAAAGCAACACACAACCAATTGCGAAGTCATAGCAGCAAAAGGAGCAGCAGCTGTAGTAGTAATAGCAATATTGAAGCATACACTTAGGCGCTGTCATATTAGTGTAGCCATAGAGGAAAGCAGGCAGGCAAGCAGCTTTTGCAAATTGTGTGCGAAAAAAGGAAAAAAATACACAAAACGACAATTGTGCAAGCATTAGTTACTAATAATTCACGTTTTTTCTTTAAAAAAAAAACAGCAGATAATTTTGTGAAAATTATTACTAAAAATTAGTTATTGAAAATTTTCACTTTAAACGCTCGAAAAATTATATAAAATATGCGACACGCTCGTAAATGCCATTTGAATGTATAAAAGGCGTAACTACAACAACAATAATAACAACAGCAGGTGTTTAAAAAGCCAGCAGCTGCGTCAATGCAAACAACAAAAACGTCCAAAACACAGCAGTAACAACGAAATAACGCGATTACATAAATATTAATTAATATAAAAGTAAAGTGGAGAGAATCAAGATACAAGTGTTGGAAGTCAACGCACAAAGTAGTGCGTACACACACAAGCAGACAGTCATTTCAAAGTAGACATAAGGAAAAAGGAAGCTCATAGCAAGCGATCCAGCGCTGACATATTGATTGCACAACAACAAACCATGCAAATTGCTAATAAAGTAATTATAATTTAATTGCAGTGAACAGAGTGTAAGAAAGACTGCTGTGTAGGAGATTGAATTTCCGCTGCAACGAACAAACAAAAGAAAATAAGTGGAATTTGTGTGAAATAAATTTAATTAAAATTAGTTTAATATATAATAAATGAATATTATTCAAATACTACAAAAGCGAAGACTATAAAAATTATAATATTGCAAGAATAATAACAACAGCAAGAATAACCATATACAAATAATTATATTATTTTATCGACTTCAAAGTTAAGCAGAATTATCGGTCGCTAAAAGTAATATCTGAGAGTCGAAAATATAGGGTAAGTACTTATTTTTTATTAATTTCTCATATATTGTACAATATATTACATATTTTTTTCACTTACAACATCAAAAATTGGCTAAAGTAAACTACAATAAGTATCTGAAAAAAAACACCTGAGAGTATGCTACAATTAAAAATTATTGTGATAAAATTTAATTCGATGTTATATAATATAAGTTTATTTTATTTCATTTCAATTTATTAAATTTTACTTTACTCTGTTTTATTATATTTTAGTTATCATTCTTTTATTTAATCTTTTTTATTTTAGTTTTTTAATTTTATTTTAATTTATCTTATTTTATTTTATTTTATTTTATTTTATTTCATTTTATTTTATTTCTTTCCGTTTTATGTTTTTCTTATTTTATTTTATTTTATTTAATTTTTTATTTTATTTATTTTATGTTAATTTATTTTATATTATTTTATTTTATTTTATATTATTTTATTTTTTTTATTTTATTTTATTTTACTTCATTTTATTTTTTTTATTTTATTTTATTTTTTTTTTTTTTAATTTATTTTATTTTATTTTTTTATTTTATTTTGTTTTAATTTATTTTCCTTTCTTTTATTTTATTTTACTTCTTATTTTATTTTATGTTATTTTATTTTATGCTATTTTAATTTACTTTATTTTATTTTATTTTATTTGATTTTATTTTATTTTATTTTATTTTGCTTTATTCTATTTTGTGTTACTTTAGTTTATTTTATTTTATTTTATTTTACTTCTTTTTATTTTATTCTATTTTGTGTTATTTTATTTAGTTTTATTTTACTTTATTTTATTTTATTTTATTTCATTCTAATTTATATCATTCCAATTTACTTAATTTTATTTTTTTTAGCATTTTATTTTATTTTAAAATTGTTTACAAAATTGCATTGTTTTTTGTAAAACTTTTGAGCTCAATCTTAATTAAAATTGTTTAGAAAGCTTTATGACGCTTACAATGGACTGGTATTTAATATTCAAAACATATTTATTAGTTTGCATACTAAATTCAAAACAATTCAACCCCAAACTACAACTATAAAATGACAGGCTATTAAAAAACGTTAACTTCAAAATGTCATGGTGTGAGTGACAAAATATGGCTAAAGTTTTAATGAAATAATGCGGCGTAAAGTGAAGGCGGTTCAACAAATAATCGCACAAAAACATGTGGTCAACTATTTAAGGCGCTAACAGACCCAGTAGGAAAAATATGTGGGATAATAAACAAAATTAATATGATAAGTGAAATAAGTAGGAACTGCTAAGCGTCATATTTACTTTTAAAACCAGAAATTAAGTTTACATAATTCCTTTTATTTCTTTTTATTTTTTCTTAACATTTGCATAAAAATTTGAATTATTTCTCATAGGGCGTTTTCTTCCTTCCCATACACAAACCATTATTTTTTATTTTTTTGCTCATCACAATTACTTTATTGCTGTTTGTATAGGTTTTTTCATGCGTCAAAAATTTGCCCATATGCTCAAGTTCTTTACATGACACACACATACATACACACATAGACCGACACGCTGACACTTGAACGTCCGTTTGCGGGTCATGACCAATGCACAAATACAAAAAGCGCAACACAGACATTTACTCATCATAAACGCACACAAACTCAGTTTGAAGAGTTACATATGTAAGTATATGCATACTGCCATATACATTTGTACACGTATATGTACTCGCATGTTTATAAAATCGCTTAGTCAGCTCAACTCAAAGCTCGTTACTCACACTTTTCAAACAAAAATTTGTCGTCTAAACACAAAATTAGTCCTTTGGGCGTAAATTTTTAACTGTTTCCTTTGTTGTTATTGTTGTTGTGGTTTTTGCCACTTTTGTTTGTTTTCAAATGAACGCTCAAAATTTATATTAAACTGTCTCTTGTGTATAATTTTTGCTACGGGTTTTAAATATTTTGCATATTTTGTGGAAATTTGTAAAAAAAAAGAATCAGAATAACTTTATCTTAATATATATTTTTTGTTTAATTTTTTCCTGTATTTAAAATAAAATATTAAAAAAAAATTTACGCTCAAATAAAAAAAAAAATTTCTTAATTTATTACTTTTTTAAATTTTATTTTATTTTATTTAATTATGTTTCACATTATTTAATTTTAATTTAATTTATCTTTTTATTTCATTTTATTTTGTTTATTTTATTTTACTTTAATAATTTTATTTTGATTTTACTTATTTTTTTTAGATAATTTTTTTTCCATTACAGACTATTTTATTTTACTTTATTATGTTTTATTTATATATTTTATTTTATCTTTTTACTTCATTTATTTTATTTCACTTCATTTCATATCATTTCATTTAATTTTATTTTATTTTGTTTTATATAATTTTTTTATTTTATTTTGTTTTTTTTTTATTTTATTTTTTTATTTTGTTCTATTTTATTTAATTTTATAATATTTTACTTTGCTGTATTTTATTGTTATTTGCTTTTAATTTTATTTTATTTAAATTTGTTTAATTTATTTTATTTTATTTTATTGTATATTATTTTTTTTTTTTATTTTATTTTATGTTATTTATTTTTTATATTTCTTTGTTTTTCTTTATTTTATTTCGTTTTATTTTATTTTATTTTGTTTTATTTAATTTTTTTATTTTATTTTATTTTATTCTTTTTTATTTTATTATATTATATTTTATTTTGCTGTATTGTATTTTCATTTGTTTTTTATTTTATTTAAATTTGTTTAATTTATTTAATTTAATTTTATTGTATATTATTTTATTTTTTTATTTTATTTTAAGTTATTTTAAGTAATTTTATTTTATTTTATTATATTTTGTTTTGCTGTATTTTACTTTTATTTGTTTTTTATTTTATTTAAATTTGTTTAATTTATTTAATTTAATTCTATTTTAATTTTATTTTATTTTATTTAATATTTTTTTTTATTTATTTTTTTTGTATTATTATTTGTTTTTTTTTTTGTTCATTTTCTTTCATTTTCCTTTATTTTATTTTATTTTATTTTATTTTTATTTGCTTAGCTGTTTTTTTTAATTAACAGTCTATTTAACACCTCATCACTCACCACAAACTCCATTACCTAAATACCATTCGGGGTTTCGTCCCTTTTCTTGTACTAGAACTTAAGTCGTTTATTATTTTCAACACAAACAGACACACACCACTACATACAACGACACTTGATTTTTTCGTGCTTTCTTAATTATGTAATCAGCTGTTTTTGACCTTCGACGTCAGGCTAACGACTTGCCAGAGAGTATGGACAAAACTACTTATGCACGTCGTGTATGCACTTGGGCGAGTATGTGTGTGTGTGAGTTTGAGTGTATAAGTGGAGTGCAAGCAAACAAAAGCAACGATTCAAGCATACTAAAAGGCAACAACAACAACACAGTCAGCAAAGTTAATGACAACGAACGCAAACAAGCGCAAGGAGCCCCCAAAATACACAAAGCTTACATACTTACATATTATGAAAGAGGAAGAGAAGGTTGTTGGAATGGCGGTGGGAGGGAGGATCCGACCCGACATAACAGTAAAACGACACTCTAACAAACGCAAATGTAGTTAACAACAAAGACGAGCCGAACTTTTACTGTTGTTGTTGCTGCTGGTGAATGGTGCCATCTGAGACGAATTTTCGAGTACAAAAACAAGTATTTACATACTCTGAGTGCAGTAAGACGCCCATTTTGTCATAATTTGTTGTTGTTGGTTTTTTTTTATTTTTTATTCTCTTTGCCTTGCTGACATCCTTACATATACATGAATATATATTTATTTTGTCTTAGTTGCAAGTATTTGCGGCGGTAGTCAATGCACCGCCTTGAGCTAATTTGTTTTGTTGATTTCAAAATATTGCTGTCTTTGGGCTCTTTTTTATAATCCACTTGATCTCGGAAGATCATGATGCAAAGAGCCGTTATTTCCATCAGGAATTCTAGTCCACCTAGATGACCCTGTCCCTGCCGGGAAGGACTGTCTAAAGTGGCGACTAAAGTCCAAAATTTCCTACGAGTTTGGGTCTTTATACCGGAACGACCCGGATTTTGATCCGCCCAAGTACTATTTGTGGATTATTTTTGCTACTACAACAACAACAATACCATAGATGGCTCAGACTCAAAACACAGTTCCGGCGTTGTCTATCTCTCTACCTCTCTCCACTACTGAGGGACTCTCTTCCATGAAGTGTCTAACTGGAGTTCATATCGAGTATTCATCGTAGAATACAGACTTCACCTTGCATTCATCGCAGAGCCGTGTTTGTAGTCGATCGTCTGCTTTCATTCCATCAAACAGTTGATCCCACCGTTTCGAGGTAAAAGTACAAATTTCTCCACAATTTCTCTACACACTAGTATCGAGAACTTTTTCTCCCTTTGTCCCTTCCAAGGCCCCTGCTTTGGTCCATTTCTTTCATCCTCTATCTTCTCTTATATATTTCATACTAACTACTTCTCCTGCTCTCCTTCCCTTCCTCACTCTCTATTTCTCTCCCTTTTTTCTAAATGTATCTTCCACTCAGGTACTGCCTACTTATCTCTTTTCCTATTTGGAGTGCCGCCGAAACCATATTCATCCAACCTTAAATAGAATCCCCAGTTATTTCCCATAAAGTTTTAATTAGAATCTTACGATTTTTAAGTCCAAGAGGTTACTTATGTAGTGGCTCAGCAAAATTTTTAGCCGAACTCAGACACCAAAGCTTCATTCTGGTAACACTGCTACTGCTGCCATGAGCTCTTTCGCCTTTGGGTCTTCGGTGTTCTTATCCTGAAATGCTTTTTAATAATGAAGGCAGCTCAGTTCGCGATATTTTCATCTAAATGACCGGAAAATACTTGGTCCTACAACAAGCCAGCGCCTAAACCTGATATTTTAGACACAAAAAGTCTTACCGTCCCCTCCGAAACAGGTAAAAACGTGGGAAAACAAGGGACCGTGGGTTTATACGCTTAAGAAACTCTCTCAATATGCACCGGATGAGCCAGTGAGATGACTTAAATGAGGTTTCTAGTTAACTTCAAAACGGCTGAAAGAGTTTCTATAGTGGATAGAACTCTATTCACCATATCTCGACCTAAGTGACTGTGAAATTCGATTACTTTCAGCGAACCATGGAACCACGAGAGCCATTTCTCACTCCTAACTAGTTGTTAAATTGGACCAACTGGAAGTTGAGAACTCGTATTCACTCGAACCACACTGGATGGGATGGGAAAGTCTTCCATTTGAGACCCATTTCGACTCTCACACGTAAAAGGTATAAAGAAAAATAGAAAAAGAAGAAGCATAGCAAGTGGAAACACAACATAACACTTCCTTAATTGTTGCCAGCGAATGCAAAGAACAATAAACTCTCGCTCCCGTCACAATTTCATTGACTACAGAACAGAAAAAGTAGAGAAAGAAGAGACGAGCTAAAAACTACAAACTATACAAGCAGCGCTGCTACCAAAAAATAATTCCAGAACTGCCAAAAATGTCAAAAACCAGCCAACTGAAAAATTTTATGAAAACAACGAAACCCGAACCCAAACCCAACGCCAACTACTACAGTCTCTCCCCCCGAAAAAAAGAAAAATTATACGCTGCATGTTTACAACTTTTAATTGTGGTTGTTGGCATCGAATCAGAGTGTTGTTTTTATTATTGTTGATGTTGTTGTTATTACCACCGTTACAACCGCTGTTACTCCGACATCGATCGATATCTCACCGAAAAAAGAGTAGCACATTTAATACGAAAAACTTACTCACCCACACAAATCAACACACACACATACATCTCCACACATAACCGCTCTCAAGCGCTAGCTCAAAAACTCATAAAGCGACAGATAGTATAGCGCGAACAACAACAACAGCCCAAAATAACACACGAGCACTGTTTGAAAGGCAATAAAAGCGGGCTGAGCGAGTGTGCTTGTGTGCGATGTACGAAAGAGTGGCAGTGTGAGAGATCGTGCGCTGCGCTGCTGTGAGTGTGGCAGTGAGTAAGTGACACCAACGCCGCCGCCGCCGCCGCCGCCATCGCCGCCATCGCCACCGCTGCCACCTCTGTTGTTGGCAAACTATTGTAGTTTCCGTTGTTCCAAAACCACTTTCCGGCATGCGAGCGAATTTTGTGTATGAGTGACATTTGTGGTGCGTCGTACAGCAAGATGACAACAAAAATTTGTTGCTACAACAATAAAGTAGAAATGAATGTATGACATGAACCCTACAGGGAATTGATGGACTGAAGTGAGGAGGTGCAGATTTCAGAGTTTGAACTAAAATTGAGGAACCGCCAAGTAGGATCGACTACTTTTGGAGCTTCCGAGCTCAACTGAGGGGTTACAGTGAACCGAAAAGGTATTAATAAGAGTTTACCATTGCTAGGAGGGAGGTTACTCTTTAACTATATTTATATTAAGTCCAAAGAGGGAAGGGAAAGATTTTTGAAAGAGAGAGGGAAATAGACGTAAACTCCTTCACACCTAAGCAGGGAAAATACCATTAAGAAGCACTCTGAATGACCCAAGACCGTAGAGGTCTTTAAAGTAAGAGTAGTTGACCGTAAGTGATTCATTCTCCTGTTGTGACTAGCTCTCTGAATGACCCAAGACCGTAGAGGTCTTTAAAGTAAGAGTAGTTGACCGTAAGTGATTCATTCTGCTGTTGTGACTAGCATCTTCAGGCACATCTCAGAGTAAGAGACATTCAAAGACAATAGTCGAACAATGCCACGAGAAGTTTTGTAATGCATCGGGGCGTAATCTCACAATGTTCTGATATCAGCTGAGTGTAGATACGCCTCTCCGAAGCATTGGTGATTTATGAACTCGCTATATTCCCTTCATTTTTTACAGTTTGGCGCCGGCTAGAGACACCAAGTGAAGTGAGGTCAGCTCCTTCTCCAATCTGATCTTTACTGCGTGGTAGAAGGTTTTCCCTTCTTCTGCTTCGAGCCGCTAATGTAGGGTAACAAACATTCGAAGCTGGAGTTTTTTTCCTTCAACTGAACAACAGAACCTACCCACTGGCGTCGCTGTCTCTTAATTTTCTGAACCATGTTTTGTGCATCGTTTCAGCGTCTGCGGCATTCGTCGTCTTCCCTATGCAGTGAACCATTCGTCTTTGGCATAGACATTCTCTCGAAAGCTTCTAGAGTTGACCCATTGGTTGTATTCCACATACAGGCTTCTGTGCCATAAAGTAGAACAGAAATGACTTGTAGAGTTTGATCATTGTATGAGATGAGGCTCATCCTTTAGCTTCGGAGCGAGCACTGAGCTACAGTGATGGGTATTCGAATTTGGAGGGAAGCTCTGCAGACGTACTTTAGAGCAAGTTTTTAATAGTGGATATGTGTGCAGGTGTCTACTTTATCTTGACTCGTAATTGGAAACTGTGGACGTTTCGGTGCTCCAGGGTAGTATGAAAGGCTTAAGCTCCTTGGCACACCCCACAATTTAAGCGAGCTCTTTTTGGTCTGTACATCCAAGAACTAAGATAAGTAGAAAGTTCTGAATACTCCAACTAGAGAGACCGGAGAGACTTTAGCTTGAGAAAAATTCACGAAATTATTTTCAAAAACCAGCCTAGACGAAGATTGTGAAAGGGAGCAACTTCGTTAGAGTGAGAACAGCCTGCAAGAAGATGAAACAGGCCTAACGGAACGTTATTTCTGACAGAGAAAGGTTAGAACTGCATTCACTCTGAGTACCTCCACTCTTTTTCGACGGTCTGACGGTCTTAGCTGATGGGAGCTGCTGTTAATATACTACAAATCACAGAAGTCTCTTTAAATTTTTACCTCTAAGGTAGAACTCTAAACGTTCTAAAGAAACTCTGAATGAGCTTTTGAGCTTTGAATTAGACTTTATAATGCCCAAAAAAGACTCTAAGAGATGAAAAAAAGAAGCAGAGGTGAAGTTTGAAGCGGTTGCACTCGGATATTTAGAGATGATTTAAATATTTGAAGAGAAAGCATAAAATTGCATTTATTCTGGACAAACGTATAAAGAATCTGAGCTCGGTGAAGGTTTGTCAATCACACAGTTGATTGAAGGTCCAACTCTCGATGCATGAAGTAAAGAAGCTCTAAATCTCCTACCGAGGGGTTGGAGACTAGGGAAAAAACAACATTGTATGTGCGGACGGAGTTCCACTCAAAAGTGCTTAGCCAACATTAAATGATATTGAGCTTTTTGAGTCCAAAAAATGACTAGAGATCTTAAATATCCAGAAAAAATATTTCTTTCTTAGCTTTGCCTCAGCGAAGACTCGAGCTCATTTTATTCAGTTGCATTCAAAATGCATAACCACTCTGCCTGCCTTTTTTGCTTGTGTACAAATTTATTGAGAGTCACAGCTTCCTCACACCTACAATTTCCCACAGGGTATCTTCTCTACTACGCCATCAGCACTGCTATCACGCTAACGGTTATGTGGTGAAAGCAACAACGGAAGCCTTGCTGAAAGGCAAGCACGAAAAAAAAACCAACAACAAATAGACATGATAAAAAGTTAAATGCTTGCGAAAAAGGAGTAAAATCGAGAAGAGTATGAGAGAGATAAAGACAGGTGGAGAAGAACTGTAGAGGGTAGCAGGAGAGACTCACACTCCTTGAATGCGGCGAAGTACGAAATTTTAACATTGCAATGCCACAACAGCTGCATATTAAAATTCATAAAAAGAATTTTGAAATTTTTAGCTACGCTACGCTCACTCTCCCACCCTCTCCCACATCCCCCTCGCTCTTTAACACTTTCAAGCACCGCTAAAATGTCATTTACTTGCCAAACCATGCCAAGACAACGCAACCGTTTCCGTTACATACGCGCATACAAATGACTATATATGTATATGTACATAGGTATATGGATAAGTGTGCGCTTTTCTCACTCCATGCCAAACATATGTAAATTTATGCGTTGTCTTGGTATGGCTTGGCTTTATAGCGAGGCGTACACCGGCGAATGTCTGTTCGCACGCCTTCCGCTTTGCGCTGTACGTTACGTATACGCCATGTCGGTGTGCTTAGTCAAAATAACGGTTTATGCATGAATGAAGCGAAAAATTTTGTGTGGTGTGAAATTTTTTTGAGCTTTTTGTTTTTTGAGGTAGAAATTTTATGCTTAAAATTTGCACAAAATTATTAAATAAATAAATTTTGAATTATGAGAGAGAGAATAATGAATATTTAAATAATGTGCTCATTCTCAGAACGGGAGACCGAGAGAGATCTTTTAACTAGTCTATTTACTATTTATTCTCCATAAGTACTTAAGATACTTGATTGTAAGGGAGAGAGTGAGAGTGAGAATGAGAGTGAGAGCGAGAGCGAGAGTGGCAGTGAGAGTGAGAGCAAGATACTACAATAAAAGTTGTGGAGAAAAGATTAATGTGAGAAGAGAGAAGAATTTAAACACTTTGGTTTATTCGCCGAGATTTTTTAGAGGAAGTGAGAGATAGAGAAAAGAGTGAAAGGGAGAAAGGGACACTTTACTCAGTAGCAATGTTACCAGAACATATGAATATGAGAAGAAACAAGAAAATGAACTGTAGATCTGAACTGTACAAATTTTCACTCGACGACCAAAGTATAACAAAACCTACTAGTTTCAAAGGTCTTCACAAAAGAGAGATGTTATTTTAATGAAACGTGTAGACAAGAAATTTGAGTGGAGTACTTTTAGCTAAACAAGCTGTGAATTGTCGGCGAAGAATGACAATCGCTCCGCGTGTATTTCTGGCATGTAATAAAAGCTGCTCATAAAAATCCATCGAACCTTCGGTGGCTGCTCAGAATAGGAACTGTAGGATCCTCCATACCTCAAATTAGAGGAGGAGCTCGGCCTAAAATCGCTTTAACGGTTACAAAAGTGCCCTTTAAAGTGGTTTCGTAAATGCTCCGGAAAGCCCCACACCAACACTGTAAAAAGGACTTTAAAAATTAACTCATTCTGCTGAGAATAGCAAGCATAACCTACATATTTTCTTCAAACCTTGCTACAGATAATTTAAACTGGAAGGAAAATGTTAAACTTTACGCCATCCACTTCTTCCAACACTTAAGAGACATAAGACTAGAACCTTCCTTGGATTTCAGGACCTATAGACTTGGCTTCCATTCAAGCATAATTAAGCCTAACTAGCCTAATATAGTCAAATAAAGCTATTGTTCCTGTGACTCTGTGACAGAGACGCTGAATTATCTGTTTCTCAAGCCATGGGAGCCCCAAGAAACAGACCAAAGTCCTTGCAATCACTTAGTCAGCATAGGAGCCACTGTTTTGGGTGTGTTCTCGAGCCGGCGCTAAGTGAATTGCAAAAGAGACTGTTTCTGGCTCAGCGACGGTAGATGCTTAGTCAATACCACGCTACTTCTCTGCCGTCATCTCGCTAAGCACTACTTAGGGAACTTTCATTATAGGATATGCATACTGTGTACTTCCAATCCAAACCTGAGTATGACTTCCATAAGAAGGCAAGGACGGGTTAATCTCAGAGTAATTCCTCCTTCCGGCTATAGTCTGATCCACGATAAGTGAGAACGGAGTCCATTTAACAAACGCTGGGAAAGCAAAGGATGAATCATAAATATATGAATACATATCAGAAGGCTGAAAGTAAATCTTTCGGGCACTACATAAGTTAAGTATTATAAGTATTTCCCAGCCATGAATCTAAGAGTGAGTTCTCAGCCTTGTACACTCTTTTCTTTGAGATGATGATATTGGAGTTCTTAAATCGACGAAAGTCATCAGGGAGTACTTAAGGTAGTCTTGATTTCAACAGTGAGCAACTTTCAATTCTCCTTATATAAGTCGTATGATCAAGGCTCGCTCTCGGGTTCTAAGCAAATTCAAACCTTTTCCATGCACCACAAATATTATATATGGTATATCAGGGGAGTAGATAACACTTTTAAAGCAGCTAAACTGACGAAGAACCTTTTTTTTTCTTTTTTAGTTCTTACAGAGACTTTCGATATTCGAGCCTCTTATCACCCTATCACAGCTTCTGAAAACCAAAACTAACCTCAAAATTGCGACATTCTTATGGCCCTTTCGAAGGTTCTTTGAACTGAAACTAACCTTAAAATTTGGTATAAGTAACCTAAAAATGTTGGATAATAAACCTCAAAGTTGCTAAGAGTAGCAGAATTAACCAGAAAGCTGTTCATTTCTTTTCTAAAATCTTACTATGAGAATGTTTTTCCCTATCCACAGTCTCTTCTAACATTAACTAACCTCAAAATTTTTCATAATTAACCTCAAGAGTAGCTTAATTAACCTGAAGGCTGCTCCAACATGATTCTAACAGAGTCTCTAGGTGTGCGTGCCTCTTCTCGCCCTTCCCCAGCGACTTTAAAATAAAGCTAACCTCAAAATTTTGCATAACTAATCTGAAAATTTAGTATAACTAACCTCAAAGTAGCTAAACCAACCTGAAGGCTGCTCCAACATGATGCTAACAGAGTTTTACGATATGAATGTCTCTTCGCGCCCTTCCCAAGCCTTTTTAAATCAAAACTAACCTCAAAATTTTACATAACTAACCTCTAAATGTTGCATAACAAAGCTCAAATTAGCTAAACCAACCTGAAGCCTGTTCCAATCTGGTTCTAATAGAGTCTCTTAGTACTCGTGCCGCTTCTCGCCCTTCCCCAGCCTCTTTAAATCAAAACTAACCTCAAAATTTTGCATAACTAACCTCAAAATTTTACATAACTAAGCTCAAAATTTTCCATAACTAACCTCAAAAGGAGCTAAATTAACCTGAAGGCTACTCCAACCTGATTCTAACAGAGTTTCTGGGTGTGCTTGGCTCATTTCGCCCTTCCCAAGCCTTTTCAAAACAAAGCTAACCTCAAAATTTTGCGTAACTAAGCTCAAAATTTTGCATAACTAACCTCAAGAGTAACTAAATTAACCTGAAGGCTGCTCCAACCTGATGTTAACAGATTCGCGCTCTCCCCAAGCCTTTTTAAATCAAAACTAACCTCAAAATTTTGCAAAACTTACCTCAAAATTTTACATAACAAAACTCAAATTAGCTAAATCAACCTGCAGGATGTTCCAATCTGGTTTTACAGAGTCTCTCAGTGCTCGTGCCTCTTCTCGCCCTTCCCCAGCCTCTTTAAATCAAAACTAACCTCAAAATTTGACATAACTAAGCCCAAAACTTTGCATAACAAACCTCAAAGTAGCTAAACTAACCCGTACTTTGGTCCAATCTGGTTCTAACAGAGTCTCTCGATATTCGTGTCTCTTCTCGCCTCCTTAAAGCAGAGCTAACCTCAAAATTTGTATAACTAACCTCAAAGTTTAGCACAAATTGTCGCCATCGTCGTTACTTCCCCGTCTTAATGAATAAAATTATAATGAAAATACAATAGTTTTGTTTGCATTTATTTCGTATTTATTTTTAACAAATTCAAATTGACTTGCAAACATTATTTGGGAAAAAAAGAAGAAGAAGAAGAAGAAGAAGAAGAAGAAGAAGAAGAAGAAAAATTCATATGAATATTTAATTTCATGCAAGCACTTGCTTTAGCATAAATAAATGAATGCATTCTACGACTAAAAACAAGCTCATATGCAAATATACACACACACACACACACACACACACACACACTCACACAGAAACATTCATTATTTTATTATTTGAATTCAAATGTCCCACCGCACACACACACACTCACACATATTGTCTATTTGCTTCACATGAATATTTTCATTTACACACAAGAGACAAACAATCATACAAACAAGCAAACAACTGAAATAGACAAAGAAGAAAAACTACAAAATATACCCTCACAACCTCAGTCGACCCCAAGTCAACCTTCTCGACTCCTTCGACTTCGGTTCTGCTGCTCTTGGCGGCTGCATCAGCAGAAATTTGTTTATTGCAATCACTCACACCACTACACACGCATGCATGTATGTATATATATGTATATATGTTTGTATAAAAAATTTTTGCATTGTTTACGCTACTCACTGCGTGTGCATGTGTGAGTATGTGTGTGTGGGTGTGTGTGAGAAGTCACTACGCCCCCACCATTACTCGGTTATCTAACACTCTGCACTCGGTTTTCTATTTTTCTTTCGTTTTTTTCACCTTTTTTGTGGGATTTTGTTTGTCGTTTCTTCAATTAAAGTTTATTTACATTTTTCAACGTCTGCGAAAAATTTTTCTTTCTCTTTTTTTTTGCTTCTGTATTTTTGTTTCTTCTTATGTTAGTTTGAATTGTTTGAATTTATGCAAATTCCTTTCATAGTTGGATGCCGCACATACGGTGGGTAATTGGCGTGAATGTATGGTAGTCGGCTTAGATTTGTTGGCCAAGACGGTTTGTCTTACGCAGGAATGTGACTTCTTTTCATGACTCGCACCCTTGAGTAAGGTTCTTTCACCGAATGACTCTCCCAACCTCGTTTAGAGGATTTACCGTACGACAGTCAAGCTCCAGTTAAGCTCTAGTCATGTTTTATATCTATTTTAATCCTAAATACCAATCATAGGCTAAGAGAACTCTGGGAAAGAGTAGATCTCTCCCACAAAAACCGAGCTTTCGATTGGACGGAGTGTCCCACGATGAGCTTGCGCTGATTTCAAATTCTTTTCGAACATAAAGTTCAAGCAGTGGACGTTAATCAAGGATTTGAACCGCTTAAGCGATTTTCGGCCGGACTGCTTCTCTAGTTTGTGGTGTGCATCTTGATGTTTTCCAATAAATGGAATAAACTAGAATTTATACCAAGCCGCCTCCGAACGGTTGATGGAGGAGCCTTTATTTCAAAAATACACTCGGATGGCTTGACATTGCCTGCCGAGGGGCGACCTGATTGATTCAAATTAATTTTCGATTAGTTTTGAATGTTGGTCAGAACAGGACTCGAACCCTGGGCATTTGAATACCAGTACGCACTGAAAACTACTCGACTTTTGCGGCCGCTGCCGTCAGTATGCAAATGGCGCTTATCGCCTAATCAATTTTATGCCATACACCCCCTTAAATCTGTGATGTTAGGTTAGGTTGGATTAGATTGAAAAGGTCGACTTTTTGTGAAGTCTAATTTAGATGAAACCACGTCGAACTACTTTTCAGATAGTACACCCACCGCCCTCATACTGTTAGTCACTTTTATTTCCGGGTTTCCTAGAAAGATCTCAATAGTATACTTCACTGCTTGTAAACAAACTTCGTCCTACCCCCACTCCCGTCACTCCGTTCCGTCTGTGTGCAATGTGTATATGAATGTTATGTAGAAGTGGGAAAGAGTAACACTTTTTTCCTACTACTCGAAGAAGTACCGACTAGAACAATCAAAAGTGATCCCAAAGTGATTGGTAGTGAGCTTCGACAGCCTACACTTCTTCGCTCCGCATGTAGCAACGACTGTTACCAATATCCCCAAATGGTTAGCCGATAGGACTTGGCGTCAAAAAAGGGAGACGTTGTTGTTAACTCTCAAGGCAATTGGACGACTTGTCATCAATTACTCTGCACCTAACTAGGCACCATTGACCAGTGAGCCGTAGCATAAGATTCTTGTTATTAACGTCAATCCTTACTGGTGTCTCAATAAGAGCATTGCTAATCTTACCTCTTGGTATACTCCGACTCCAAGCCACCACTATACATCCTTGTTCGGGAGGTGAGTACTATTTTACAGTAACAGCGCTACTTTTATTCGGATTTATTTATATATAAATATATATATGTATTATTTAATAAGGAATATTATATTTCTCACAATAAATTACTTTCGAACTTCGAAGGACCTTCAGGAACTCAATACTTACCCATTACTAAATCAATTGTTTAGGTAGCTATGTAATGTCTGTGCGTGAAATGAATCATTATGACAGCAGACAAGCAATTCTGTGCTTTTGACTAAGTTTGCTTGCAAAGAAACTTCGAACTGGTTGCAAAAAGTACTGGTATAATACCAGAAATTTCTGATTGAAATCATACTAGTCCAAAAAATACCAAACTGGTAACAGTTAAAAACACTTATTTTTTATTTTTCAAGACGAATCAAAACGAATCTCTTAATTTTTAAAAATACTCAAAAATTACAAATAATTAAATTTCTTCATTTTAAGTAAATATTTTAGAATGAACGTAAAAAATATGTATAAAAATAATATTTCATATTTAACAATTATAACGTAAAGCAAAAGATCTCAATATTTAGTATGGAAATATTAACGAAAAAACTGCTAATTTATATTTTCAAAAAAAAAAAAACAAAAAAAGACTGTTCACATAGACACTCAATTAGTTAATTGAGCGCAACTTGGGTATTTCAATTTATTGCATCAAAATGAATCTCACCATTTAACAATTAAAAATAATTATCTAATAGTATTCGTAAAATTTCCCATACAAAGCTGGGAAATATGTTTAATGAGAAGATTAAAGGAAACTGAACAGAAAGTGAAAAAGTGTCAAAGTCATGCAAAAAAAGAAAATATCAGAAAAATTCCTTACAAATTAAATAGATAAAAAATCTAACAAAATGATGGAAAAAAAATAATAATTGCATTTAAATTGAACAGAAGTGGGATAATTGATTGTGTGTGAACATCATTAAAAGCTTAATTGCCTCAGCAAAGGGAGCTTTGTGAATATACACAAAATGGCATAGTTTTCTTTAATCACTAAACTCAGAATAAATTTTAAAGTAGCTTCGTTCATTAAATTAGTACTCTTATATTTTCTTACAATAAAAATAAAAGTAAGCAATCTGCAAGCAAAACTGGATTTGGTTGGCGGACAAAGCTTCATATTTCTATTAAGTCTCACTAAAATAATTTTTAAAGTTGAAAATACCTCCATTTTGTTAGGTCAAAATATTTCGGAAACAAAATAAAGACTTTATCAGTTGTCAAACACAAATTTCTTCAACTTAATTCACTGTGTGTGAACATCATTTTAGGCTTATTTCGCTTTAGAAAACTGACTTTTTTAAACATACTCCAAGGGGCAATTTTCTGTTAATTTCTTTTTAATATTACCTGTAGATAACTACAGCATAATTTGTCAAACACTGATTGCTTCAGCTAAATTGAATGTGTGTGAACATCATTTAATTAATTAAGCTTAATTTTCTTAGCTAGTTGACCTATTTGAAGATGCTCAAAGCATCACATTTTCCTTTTATTGTTGTTATTTCTATAAAACGCCAATTTTGGTATAAAAATGAACTGGCAACATTTTGGATAATTTCGTAACTAGTATAATACTAGTAAAATCCTGAACAAAATCTGACAATTGTAATTTGGTAGTAAATTTATTATACGCTACTTTGAAGATAACTGCCTAATACACATTTTCAAACAAACTAGTTCCGAAGTAGTTACCAACTAGTGTATTTAACTACAAGCTAAGGTCAAATTCATTTGCCAGTGGCGTTGGTAACAAATATTTGGGCGTCAATAAGTTTACCAACCATTTCACATGTACTGCACGTATATATATTATATATGTATGCATGTATATATGTATGTGTGTAAGTCCGTCCATGTTTTTCATAAAATATATGCAGTCTGTAATTGACATTGACTGGTTCGTTCGTTCGTATGTTTGTTTGGTTGTCTGCTTGTTATGGCGTTATGGCGCATGTCGTTCGTTGCCCCATTCATTGTTGTTGTTATTATTATTTTTAGTTGTTGTCACTGCATTTGGGCGAAAAATGCATTCTTGTTTACACAAAACAAGAAGCGACAACAAGAAAAACAATTGCATAACAACCAAACAGCAATAACAACAACCGGATGAGGGGGGAAGGGGGGAAACTACGGGGAAATCTGTATGTATGTATGCATGTATGTATGTAAGTATGTAAGTAAATATATATGAAACTACGAAACAGTTCAACTTTGTGACATCCATTAACGGTAAATGAAACGACAACAATAACAATACCAAAAACAACAACAACAGCAATAAATGACAGGCAATTTCGTAACATCGCGTAGGGAGACGGAGTAAATAAAAACAATTTAACGGCATTTACAACAAATTTGTCTATTAAAAAGCGTTAAAATAGAAAATAGTTGTTGGAGGGTAGTAGCAAATTAGCTGAGGAAAGATGGTCTACCGTTCTGCTGATGTTAGTGGAACTTCCGAGGGAAAGAGAAATCATCCATTTATTCGAGAATTCCTTAGACGAATACGGAATGTCTCATTTTGAGCTCACTATTTTCAGACTCCGCCGCTGTTCGTCCTCGTTTTATTGTGTGCGACCGAAGCAAAATGCAAAAAAAAACTGTGAAATAAAAATTATTGTGACACAGAATGCACTGTAGAGCTTCTAGAACTTGAAATCGACGTTGAGTTTGAAAATTAAATTCGCAACAGCTCAGAAACAGACTCAAACTCCGCCCGGTACTTTACTTACTTCTAAGCTACAAAGAGTCCGACACGTTGCAAGAGAAGAAGTTAAACTGCTAAAGGCGAGTATTTTTATTTTCGAACGTAAACGCTGAAGCGATTTTCGGCCAAACTTCTCATCTGATTTTTGGTAGCCGTCTTGATGTCTTTCCAACAAAATGGAGGAACCTAGAAATTATACTAAGCCGCCTCCGAGTGGCCGCTAGATTTTTATGAAACCCTTTTTTCATGTCAGAAATGTTTTCGGAGGGCTTTCCCTACCGAAGGGTGACCGCAATCAGAAAAATAAATTTTCAGTAATTTTGAATGTTGTTCGAACCAGGACTGGAACCCTGGCGACAAACGTAAATTTTGAACAATCAGCAGCAGCTTCAGAACCTTTTACGGGTTACGAGCTTCAGAATTTACTCACGTTTTAAGACAACGCTGTCGTAAAAGGCGAATAAAATCCAGTAGTTTCTGACACAGTTGATCGGAACAAACCGGATTTTCATAGGCCCAAAAACTCACTTCCGCATCATACCCCAAAAACAACTTTTTGTGAATACTTTTGCATGGTTGCTTGGTTGAAAGAGGGAGGAAGATTGAAGAAGTCATTGAGCAGGCTCATTGTGTTCTCCCGTGTATCCCAACTAAGCGTTTACGAAAAATTGGCTTGATTTTATAAATTCTTTTAGTTTCTCTCAGGCTACAGCTGGGAGCACCGTGAAAGATGCGACGTCTGAATCGACTGAAGCCTGGAATCTCTGGCGCATTTCGTCTCCTTCTGTGCATGCCAGTGCTTTAGTTTGTAAGTGGAATAATTATTAATAATTGTTTCTCTTTTAAATAAATAAATAAATAAATAAAAATTCTAACTTCTCTTTATTAATAGTCTATTGGTACGTCCTACATTGGGGGTTATCCAGGACTTCGCTTTAGACAACATTAGAAGGAGCTGACATTATCCACCTATTCATTGGACTTTCGTGTCCGTCTGATTTGAGACCCAAGTGATATTCACTGTGTTCCATCGCAATAATCTGTTATTGCCCCTTCTAGGTATATGTTTTCACGCATCTGGACTTGGTGTTTTAGCACTTAACTCCCGCTTGAATGTCTACAAATAGAAAACTAATGAATTTTCCTTGTAAAAGCGGTTGCCCATCTTGCAGCTTCTGTAATGCCCGCAATCTTTGCTTGGAATGCAGAGCTGTAGTCATTGAGTTTGAAGGTTGGTTTTTAGCGTGGACACTGTAGGCCTTACTTTTAGGTCCATCCATATAGATATGGACATCTTCATTGTTACCGATAGGCTTGCCTTTCACCTGTCTGATAGGGAAGCAGTAATCCACTCGGCAGTAAGAAGTAATACTGATCTTTGTGTCGCTTGCTGTATTGCTGAGAATTTCATGACAGACGTTAATTCTGAATTATTGACATTGTTATTGAATCCATAAAGATTCCAATAATACTTAGTTCCTTTTCAAAAATAGTGCCTGTAGATGATCATTTTTCAATTTTCTCCACGATTGAACTTCAATAAAATCTTTCCTTGTTCCTGGCAAGAATATGGGGACGCTTTCATGAAAAGCTTTTGTCTTTGAGAAAACTCTTCGTCATTGATGAATACATAACTCCAGACTATAATCTTACAGAGTTGGGGTTGGAAGTATTCAGAAATCTGATATTAATTAAGGCAAGGCGGACTTTTGGACTGCAACAATGTAAAATACATATTCCTGTCTATAATTTAATTCCTTCTTTTTTGTCTCTGCCTTAGCAGGCAGTAGTAACGAGCTCATTGTGGTAGTAGGACATTAATTAGAAGACAATTACAACACTCAACCATGCGTTGGAGTTTCTTTACACACGGGCTGGTTAAGAAAAGAAAAATAAATTTCTAAATGCACATTGATGTGTCATAAGCGCATCTAAAGGCATGAAGAGGACATAGAGGTAAATGGCAAATAATATAAAAATGGCAGACATAACCTCACTTCAGTCATTAAAGGAACTAATGGACACATTAGAATGAAAAAGTACGTGCTGTTCTACGCATAACTGTGATTTCCCATACAGCTATGCAATATACATACATATATTAACCATGCATGTATGTGTGTATGTATATTTACACTTGTCGTTAATTACTATTTTCCATCGCCTCTCACGCAATCGTTTCAAAGGCGATAAAATAATTAGAATCAGTCAAGAATATGCCAGGGAACGCAAGGAAAATAAATAAAATGAAATGAAATTACAAATAAAAAAAACCAAAAATGTAGAAAATATATAAAATAAAATTAAAACAGACAAAAAAAAAATATATATATAAAATAAGCAAAGCAAAATAAAATTTAAATTGAATTAAATTGAATAAAAAAAAATATCAAAAATTAATTGAATTAACATCAATAAAGATCAAATGAAATAAAAAAAATATAATATAAAATTAAATTAAAACGATTTAATATAAAACAAAATAACGAGAAATAAAATTAAAAAAATAAAAATAATTAAAAAAGCAAAATAAAGTAAAATTAAATATAAATGAAATCAAAATAATATATTAAAAAATAGATTAATTTAAGAATGACAATTAAAAACATACTGAAATAAAAAAAGGGATTAAAATATGATAAAATAAAGTAAAATTAAGTAAAGCAAAAAGGAAAGAATTAAATAAATGAAAAAAGTAAATAAATTAAATTAAATTAAGTTTAACAAATAATGAAACAAAATTAAAATAAAATTAAATTCTTAGTTAATTGAAATAAACAAAATAATATAAAAATATATAACAAACAGTAAATAAAATAAAATAATATAAAATTAAATTAAATCAAATAAAAAATAAATAAAAACAAAAAAATTATATAAAAATAAACAAAATAAAATAAAAATAAAACAAAATTTAGTTAAATTAGAAGAAATTGAATAATATAATATAAATTAGTTAAAATAAAATAAAATAAAAAAACAACATAAAATAAAAAAAATTAAATTAATTAGATGAATTTGAATAATACATAAATTAAATTAAAATAAAATAAACTAAACTAAAATAAACCAAAACAGAACCAAATTAAATTAATTAGATGAAATAATAGAATATAAATTAATTAAAATAAACTAAAATATAATAAAGTAAAAAACAAAATAAAATAAAATAAAAAAATTTAAATTAAATTAATTAGATGAAATTGAATAATATAATATAAATTAAACTAAACCAAATAAATAAAATAAAATAATAAAATATAAAATAAATTAATTACAAAACTAAAGTAAATTAAATTAAATGAAATTAAATTATATAACATACATTAAATTAAAATAAAATAAAATAAACTAAAAATGAAATAAAATATAATAAAACAAAATAGAACAAAATTAAATTAAATTAGATGAATTTGAATAATATAATATAAATTAAATTAAAATAAAATAAAATAACTAAGCCAAATAAATAAAATAATATAATAAAAAATAAAATAAATTAATTACAAAATTAAAGTAAATTAAATGAAATTAGATGAAATTAAATAATATAATATACATTAAATTAAAATAAAATAAACCAAACTAAAATAAAATAAAAGAAAATAAAATACATAAAGCAAAATAAAACAAAATTAAATTCAAAACAAAGAGAAATTCTTAAATAAAAGCCCGTAGATATCGGAAACTCTGCCAACACACAAGTGCTATAGCTTAAACATGCTTCTGAGAAGAGAAAATACGGTACTTTTGGATAAACGAGAAAAGATACATATGTATATGTATGTAACCTCCTGCCTTGAATCTATAATTTCCATAATTTTAATTTACTTAAAGCATTAACAATTTAATTTGCATTTATTCAATGAATAAAATAATTACATATAAAAAACAATTATTACCACACATAATACATACATACATAAGCTTACATATAAAATTTAGTATATGCATAACCATATACATACATATGTAGATATTCATGTACACATGTGTATATATAAAAAATTAGACAACAATCACACACGTATCTACAAATTCGCCCTCATAAAAGGCTTCAAATACTGATGGAATGTTTTATTCACTGGCTCCTGATTCATAGGATTTTTCTTGGCTGACTCAAATATGCGCTCATAGACGCGGCCATCAGCAGCGCCTAACGCTGAATCCAACACACGGTCGTGTACATCGAAACTGTCGACAAGTGCAACAGCATTTGGACGTAAACGTTTAAGACAATCGGCGAGACGCAATTCCAATTTGCTGATATCACTGTCGGTTAGATTGATAAACTGCAACGAAAAGAAAGAAAGGAAATTGTATGAAGAGTGATAAGAGTGAAAAGCAATTTGGGTTGCTTACGCGCAAAAAGTCGCCAATGCGTATTAAACAGGAATCTATTAAATACAGTTCTAAAATAGTTTTAAATACAGCGCCCAATTCAGGTGAGACTTTTGGTATGAGTTGATTCAGTTCGGTGTAAGCTGATTGCGCTAGGAAAGCGCGGCCATGAAGCTATAAAGAGAGTTTATATAAGTTGATTTATTGTCAGTCTCTGTTCATTATTCAAGCAACTTACATCTGCAGCCTGCGTTAGCTCAATGCCCACCAAATTCGCGGCCGTTTCTGGTTCACGGCCTTGTTTGCGATGTTTTTCCATGCGCTCGTAGGCAATACGCACCTTGCTGTTGGAGATTTTACATTATTAAATGCATAGATACTTAAATTAAGTAAAAATTATTGAACTTACTTCGCCGCTACAAATTGAAAAGCGCGCACAATCTGCTCCAGCGAGCAATCAAACTTGCCGAATTGCTTATTCTTAACATAATCTTGTATATAATGCACTGTAGGCACTAAAGTTTCACCATTTAGCGCTTGCGCATAAACTTTGACCAGATAGCGTGATGTCTGTAGTAACATCACCGTATTCTCACCCTCATAGGTGCAAACGGCAGTGGTCATGCCGTAGATGGTGGGAAAATTAGAGCAATCCATATAACCATGACCGCCACAGGAGAGACGACACACCTCCACAGCTGCCGCTGAGTCTGCGCTGGTGATAGCTTTGAGACAACACGAGAGCGCATGCATTTCCGGCAGCCGATCCATATTACCTTGCTCCAATTCCCCTGTGACATTGTTAAACATATTCCAAATGCACTCGCCAGTTATTTTGAAGACGATCGCCTTGGCGATTTGTGGAAACACCTTCAGTTGTTGTGTGGTGTGCTCGATGATTTGTGGCTCAGGCTCACTGATGGGTAAAAAAATATGGAAAATAATTAATTTTTTTCTTTGAAATAACATTTTATAATTAAAACTACACACTTTGGATCAATGGGACTCTGCCGCCGTACGGCCGAATAACGCATTGCTATTGTAGACGCCTTCGCGAGCGTTTGCGACAAGTCGCGTATGAGCGCACAACGCACAAACATCATAGTACCATAGGTGAGTACGCTATTCTTTGGCGCAACATATGTACCATCGGGTAGCACCTGCTGATTCTTCATCAACATATTATTCAAGGGCACGCGCACATTCTTCAAACCCAGATAACCATTATTTACGGATTTCATGCCAATTTTTGGTCCAATATCACCCACATCAATGCCCGGCATTGGCATGTGTGTCTCCAAGTCACGCAGTTGTACAATAAAGGGCGCCAAACCACGAAATTCACCTTTCGTATACAGTTGCGCAACGACAATGGCGTGGTTTGATGTGTGACCCACTAAAAAAAAAAGAGAGAAATAGCGAGCGTTAAATGTATTAACACGTTAACATTTAAACTGCTAATTGCACTTACTGCCACCCGGCCACCATTTGTACGCGCTAATTGTCGGTGTATTTATGACAAACTCTTGTGTGCTCGCATCGTAGTCGGCGCGTGTCTCTAAACCACGCAAAAAAGTGCCATGACCCAGCTCAGTTTGCGCATATGTGCCGAGTATATTACAATCCCAAGCTTTACTCAGCCATTCGATTTGCTGTTCCGTTGTACCTTGACCCATTATCGTTGGTACGAACATGACAAAGTGTAACATCATTGGATTGCCCTCTTTGATGAGCGCCGAACCGAGTGCGCCACCAAATAGTGCGCTGTGTGGAGTAGAAAATTTCAAAATTTTAAATGATATTTTTTTAAGTTTTTTTGTTTTTTTTTTTTTTTTTTTTTTGATGTACAAAACTCACGTATACGTATCGACATCATCTTCACCCTCGGCACGTAGCTCGCGTAGCTTATTTGCAATAATTACAGCCTTGCGTACACTATGTTCATATAGTTCTTTGGGCGACATGTAAGAGATGGGTAGGTCATCCTGCAATTCAGGGTCATCCAAGAACATTTTCTCTGTAAAAATAAAAAGAATTACATAAAAGTTATATTCAACTAGATACGTGCGTTGCCGCAGTGAATCACAATAAGTTAGGTTGACCTTTTCAACGGTAATTCGCGGTTTTAAGCGTAAAGCGCTTTGAAATTTAATTTGGTGTTCAAAATTATACTCATTTCAAGGAAGTAAAAAAATTTTATTACTAAGAGCTACTAACCTTTGACGTTTCACACAAACATTCATTGCTAAAAACCCTTTAATGCCAAATTTCTTTAGAAATTTCTTTGAAATTATTTATATTTCAAACTAATCATACCCCAAATGGCTTTATGGCTTAAAATCAATATGATAATCTAATCACCAGTATGAAATCTTATGGCTTAGCAATTTTTATAAGCATTTTTAAGATATATATTTGTGCGAAATAGGCAGTGTACGTGTCCGAATGCACTTGCTGAACTCTACACTAGGCTAACTAGTACACGGCATGCGTATAAATTTGCATTTTTAACACGCCAATCCAATAAAAACTTTTTATTACATCCACACAATGTAAATAAATACAAATTGAATTTGCTACTTAAAATACATATAAATTATTAAAGATTATTATTATTTTTATTGTTATTGTTTGGCAAAGTAACAAAGTTCATTCACATTTTGCAAATATATACACGTATGCATACATACATAGATAGAAATAGATTTTATTATTTCACTTTTAATTTCTTTTATTTTAATTTACTTTATGTCAATTTACTTTCATTTTATTTAATTTAGGTTAATTTAAATTAATTTAACTTAATTTTATTTTATTTTATTTAATTTCAATTTTATTTTATTTAAATATTTCATTTAATTTTTATTTCATTTTTATGCATTTTATTTTATTTATTTTCTTTTATTTTACTTAGTTGAATTTAAATTAATTTATTTTATAGTTAAATTAATATTTTTATTTATTACATTTATTTTTTTATTTTTATTTATTTTATTTGTCTTTATTTATTTTATTTATCTTTATTTATTTTATTAATTTTCTTTTGTAAATTTTTTATTTTGTTTTAATTTTTTTTTTTCAATTATTGAAGATTATTATTATTTTTATTGTTAATTTATTTCATTTTATTTTTTATTTTTATTTATTGATTGCATTCTATTTTTTTATTTTAATGTATTTTATTTTATTCATCGCTTTTTTTTGTTTTTATTTATTTTACTTTATTGTATTAATTTTTTTCATGTTAATTTATTTTAATTCAATTTAATTTTATTGAATTTATCTTAATTTAAATTAACTTTATTTTATTGAATTTACCTTAATTTAAACTAATTTTATTTTATTGAATTTATGTTAATTTAAATTAATTTTATTTTATTTCATTATCCTTTCATTCATTTAAATTTTATTTAATTTGCTCATTTTTGTGTATTATATTTAATAATTTTTTTTTTATTTTATTTTTATATTAATTTTATTTTTATTAATTTCTTCAAGTTTATTTATTTTTATTTATTAGAATTTAGTTAGTTTCAATTTATTTTATTTTAGTTAATTTTTATTTAATTTTTTTTAGTTACATTCAAATTAATTTTTTTTTTCTAATTAAATTTTTCCAATTTAATTTTTGTTTATTTTATTTTATTTGTACTTAGCTTTTTTATATATTTTGTTATTTAATTTTCATGCATGTATTTTATTCTATTTTATTTTAATTTTATTTTTTTTATATTATTATTTTTTATTTAATTTAAGTTAATTTATTTCATATTAATTTACTTTAATTACATACATTAATTTTTTTTTATTTTATTTACTTTTATTATATTTATTTTATTTTGTTTTTATTTATTCTATCTTTATTGATTTTATTTTATTTTTATTTATTTTAGTTTATTAAAGTTTAATTCATTTTATTTTATTTTAATTTACTTTAATTTTATTTTATTTCAGATTAATTATTGTTTTTAATTTTATTTATATTTTTATTTCATTTCATTTTATTTCCTTTTATTTAGTTTATTTTATTTTTAACTTTTCTTTCATTAATGTTTGCAAAATAAATGGCTTAGTCAGCTTTTTGGCTACCGTTAATATTTTAATGACTTGTCCGCTTGGGTACGAAGTTCAAAAAATTTAAGCTCTATTATAAATGTGTACATACAAACGTCCAGCGCTCAGCACTTCCATATGCATATATAAATATTTAATTTTGTATACATATTTTTGGTGATTAATGCGCGTGGCTTGGATATTCGAGAGAATTAATTTTGCAAAAAAGTTTTGTTTAATACTAAAATTCTAAAAAAAAGCAAATGTTTATTTATATACAGTAGTGTATGAAAATATCAGCAGTAACGTATACGCCACTAAGTAATTAGCGTATTGCAAATATGCATACACTTTGCAAACTCGTCTGACGAGCTTCTAAGCGGCTGAGCGTGCGTTGCCAATGCTTAGCTAAGCAAATAAGTCACTGAGTGTTCAGAGTAAACACTTCCGACATTTACTGTATCGACAAGCACAAACAGCGTTAGTGAGTGATGATGATATAGCAGATAAATATGGATATGCCTTAGATGTTTGAATATTTGCACACACGAGCATATTGACAAGCTTGCAAGTTGAACTAAATACATTATTTTCTAACAACTTCTCAATTTACTTTTTTCCATATATTTTAAATGCCACTTACCCAATTTCTTTTTCGCTTCATATTTTTCCTTACCACCAACCCACCAATAAGTAAATTCTTGTGTTTTGAAGGTCGCCTTTTCACGCTCACGTTGCAAGTCTGGATTTACTGTATTGGCTGGCATTTTGTTGCGATGATTTTTATTTATATATATTTATATATTATATATTGCACTTTGTATCAACTAAATTATGAATTGCAAATAGCAATTTTTAAACCGTTAACATCGATTGTCGCAACTAAACTGACTGCACGCAATAGCTAAGCGCCGCTGTTATTCCACAGAAAACGTGAAAATCTCTTTTTGCTAGTAGCTGCAATAGAAAAAAACAACAATTATTATGTGTTAAATTTTATTTTGCTACTTACGGTATGTATGTATGAGTGTGATAGTAAAGTATTGACTTACCATTAAATGTTCAATGCTTACGCTAATCTGAGAAATTGTAGATTATTGCTTTTTACGTGTATATAAATAGTCATACAGTCATATGTACATGAATCTAAGTACGAAGCGAATTAAAATCATATTTACTATACATACATACATACATGTATTTTTAATCATTAAATTTTACTTGTATTACTTCATTGAACTTTGCTCCGCAATTACATACGTACATATAAACATACCAGCTAATATAGGCAATTGTTCCCCACGAAGTGCTCAACTCATGAAACTCAGTCACTCCACATAGGCCCAAATAGGCACGGCAGTGTCGGTATATTTGTTATTGAAAATTATAAATTTATATCCGGCGTAAGGTTATCGCACTGTTACAGCGAAAAACAACTTTTTTCAAGTTATTAACAGCAAAAATATATATAAACATATGTGCTCGTAATAAACTCAAAGAATTGATTTTACAAAATCAATTGTATTCTTCACCAGCACCAGCAACTACTCTAAGCGCGTTCACTTCACCGTTTGGCATGCATTCACCGTTTATTTTGTGCACTACTTTGCTTTTCTACCTTATAAACATTCATGCGCTAGGCGGTTTTGCAAAAACTCATGTACAAACTGGTTTTATAGCATTAAAATTGTAGAAAAATATATATGCGCTGGAATTAAATAAACAAATAAACACACTTCTTCTTACTTGCGTTATGTAAAATATGCCATTCACAATCGTCACTTGGCAAATTGTCAGTACAAACGAACAAAACAAAAGAGAAAATTGGTGTGTAGAGGGAAAGCGCTTAAAGTGCTGCCACACTTGATATAATTTGACGTACGTTATTTTTACGGTAATTGTAAGGAAATTAAAAAAATTGTATGCAAAATAAGATTTATAGATAAGAAATTGCTGTTAAGCATTTTGTCATAATCAAAAATTGATTTTAGTTGAAAATTGTTGGGTTGAAATATTTATTCGGAACATTTCGTTAGGTAGACACCAGAATGACTTGCGAAAATGCTTGCGATAAGCATAACTTTGATGTCTTTCGTGAGATGGTTTTATTTACATTAGAAAAACAGAGTCAAAGATATACAATAGATCTATGCTGTGAAGAATTCTGGATTTAATAAAAAAAATCTTATACGACTTTTTTTTTTCAGATATTGTTTCTTAAGGTCAACTCCTGACAACACGAATTTGTTATGGTATACCCCAAATTTGTTATTGAGTGATGTTGAAGTAGTGGCAGTCTTGGACCGAATTAAAATTCTGCTCATTCTGGTATAAAGACCTGACTGTCGCCGGAACTATTGGATTTCAGTCGCTTCTTACGATAGGTATATCTTACCGCCGGCAAATTTGTTACCACTAACCCCCGGGAGCATCAGGAGGACTCACAATATTTGATATCTCTGGTCTCTTCAGTAGTGAAGATACTAGACGTGTCACTGCGCCACTAACTGGGTCCGGCTTACCATTAGCCTGGCTTCCGGTATACCACAACACTACCGCATTAAATGACTTCCATTAATTATTATTTCTTAGTTAAATATCCAAGATCAGAAAAATAGTAGAGAGGAGGCTTACCAGGGTGTTGTCTTCTCGCACTACTAACAAAACTATATATATCGAAGGTCCCTCCAGCTTTTAAAGAAGTCTGCCTGCTTTTGTCGTCTGACCAAGAAATTTCTCGGCCCTTTTTCGAAGTTGAACGTCTATCACTTTGACTTTTCTTCTTATTCATTACCAAACCCTAACACTTCCGAGCACAGAATTCCCGTCGACCTTACCAGGTAATCTAAAGAATACCCGAATATTAAAGTCATTGGAGTAAAAATTTCGACGATTAATAACCCAAGTCAATCGGCTGGCCAGGGTACACTGAGATGTAGTTGGAAAAGTTACAGATCTATCGACCTGAGGACCTTAACAATGCTGTTCATCAGCGGATGAAAAACTGAAGAGACCGGGTAATCCAGCTGTAATTAAATTTTGAATATTGTAGCAGACTTAACTTCACCTTATCGTGACTCGACTCCGATATACTCAGCGTATACCCACAGGTGGTGGCAGCGGTAGCCGAGTGATTAGCATTGCGTACTGACATTCGGAAGGCTCGGGTTCAAATCCCGGTGCCACCAACATCCAAAAATTATGGAAAATTAATTTAAATAAAAAATTAAGTTAAATTTTCTAATTACGGTCGCCCCTCGGCAGGGAATGTCCACCCCTCCGAGTGTATTTTGGACGCGGCTCTTTCTCTTTTTCATTCGAAACCCAATAGAGTGGGTTTTTGCCCCTTTTCAAAATCTTCAACTGAAACGAGATGGAAATCCCAGCTGAGCATACACAGGAGATGAGGTGTTTTGGACACGCTGATCTCCCCAATCGATTTTACTGTGCTCTAGAAGATAGTAGATCAATCAAAATTCCCAGTTACCTGTAAAAGAAAACAAAAAATGTGAATCTGAATGTGTATTGCTCTATTTAAAACAATTTTTTTGTATTATTTCTCATTTTTATTTCTCTACGAGCATTAATCATAGCTTTGTGGTGATTAGTCAGACGGACGGAAGGACGGACGGACGGATAGTAATCATGATAAAAATAACAAGAGCTTACGATAGACATTAAAGATGAGAGATGAGTTCGTTGCTTTAGTTAACGCGAATGAATGACAATTACAATAAGAATAAGAGCAATTGCCGCGCAACAACAACAACAAAAGAAATAATAATGAAGAAAAGAGGAAAAAAAAGAAAACCAACAAAAAATACATTATTATTACATGTCCATCCATCCATCCAAAGTAAAGTACACTGTCTACGCTTAAGCGCCGCACTGGACAATGCACACACTACCCCAAATCCCCGTGTGTGTATGTGTGTGTGTGTGTATTTCTTGCCGAAGTACGAGTACAATTCCAACTTTGCTTCAACCCTGTATCGGAGCACATGGCGGATTGCATGTTTTTTCGCCACTACATTTTCAACGCAATCAAATACAACGGCGCACTTACTAATTTACACTCATACGCATACACACATACATAGATATAGTATGTACATATATTTATCATTGTCTTTCGCACACATAAATTCCTCACAAGTGCTCAGAAATGTGAATTGAAATTGCAATCTGGTACTTCCACTTCATTAGTGCGACTTAACGACACTGAGCAATGACCAGTAACCAGCAGCAGCCCCTATCGTACGTCCTATCCTTCAATCTAAAACAACTTAAGCATGAATGTATCTCACACCTCGTTAAAAACGTAGAGTCGGACGTCGGACAGGCAAACAGAATCGAAGTCTATGCACACCAACCGCCACCACCGCTGCCGGCCCCAATGCGGAGAGTGTGATGTTCTCATGATGGACACTAATCTGCTGGGTAGGTAGGTAGGGTGGCGTGGTGGGGGCGAGGTTGTATTAAACTGAAAGGAATGTCACAGTGGGGCTGAAATGTTCTGGACTCGACGAAAAAGTAAGTTCAAGGAATTATAAAGAGGGGATGACTTGTTTAAGCGCTGAAATTAGAAGCAACATCTAAATTGGGACAACGACGCCAGGTGTGATGAAAGCTATCCAGGTTTGAAAGAATTCGTTGCAAGTTGAAGCCCGGAAGCACTTGAAGAGAAAAACGTTTACTTCATTAGAAAGATGGGTCTGGGTTCACTGGTGTTTTCAACTGGAGCGGAATAGCTAAAAGAAGCAACGAAAGACGTGACTCAGCAATGTGATAAGAGAAACTCACGATCCCACAATCAACTCAAGTTGTCTTAAGTATACAAAACTGCTCTCTTTTACTGAATTACCAAATTTGCTTGAGAGTACACTTGTGAAGAAAGCTTGAGCAATGTTATAAAAATCTTGAATACTGTACAAAGGCCACTGTACTGTAGTTAACGAGGTGCTCCTGATCGCTCCAACACTGTGCCTATAAAACAAATAGCTAATGACTACTGAGAGAGCCTGCTCTTACTGTAGCTCAGGTAAGCACTTCCAATCAACGTTGAGATCTCACACCAGAATGGAAGTATTTTTATTGAGGCTCAAGTGAGTCCTTCTGAGTAAGAGGTGAGGTAAAAAATGATGTGAGACCGAAATTACAATCCTCGAAGTAAATTTTTTAATCAGTCCACTGGAGATTTACGTTTCGGCAGGTTCACACCGAAGTCCGCGGGAAGAGTCACAAACAGAGACAGTTATTTGTCTCTCGTTTCCTTGAGTACAGAAGTACTGAACACGTTGGACAAGAGTTTTCTCACATCGCAACACTGTAGCCATCATTCTCGCTTTGCCCGTCTATATGTAAGCCACTTGGTAGGTACGTTCGTGCGACTAACGGACGCCTAATTAACTTTATGGACCTAAATAGTCTTTATATGTATGCGTTCAACAATGTAAAGCGCACGTCGTAGCGTCAGCAAACAACGTCACTGCACCTCTGCACACGTACATAGACTTACCTTCGAGTAGTATAAGCTCCACCACCTCACAAACTCACCACTCAACGTACGAAATGTCCGAAACCTACTTCTTTAACTGTGCTGTGCTGTCATTGCAACCTTCAGGGATTAAAGTGTTTGTAATGCCTCGTCGAACAAACGTTTCATTTCAGTCATGGCAGTTGACAGCGAAGAACAGCTACTCGGCGGCGCTGTGTTCTACTATGCCATGCTTACCTAGTAACAACCCCCCTTTCCGCCGCTAATCGTCACACACACATACACACATTCGCACCGTGAGGCAGTCAACCCAAGTGGGCAGTAAATTGAGGCGACACGCGTCGCAGCAAATGTCAATTGTCTTCTTGTAAAAACTCAACCGGGGCGAGGGTGTGTTTGCGCTTAAGTTGCCGCTTCGTAGCTACTTGGGTTGTCGCGGTGTTAGTATCACGCCGCCCGCTACAGTGTTTAGCGCTCATCGCTCAGTCACTCACTCGCTCAACCAGCAGAGTTGCTTCATCGCTTCATTGAGTTGCGTTTTGTTTTGTGCGCACCGCCAACGGCAGCGGTTGTATCCATAACAGCGTCGTCGAGCGTATGCGAACGGGCGTGAAAAGTGTAAAATAAGCGAAATAAACATATTTCGAATTTTTTGTTCAAATTAACGTTAAAAGTCGCACGGTCTAAAGACGTTCGATTGTTGTGACGTTCAGTGGTCGTTACGCGTAGTGAGGTGAGCAAGGCAAGGACGAGCGATTATTATATTCCGCAAACACGCATTAGCGGCCTGTCGTTGTTATGACCGGTCATTAGTAAATGTTTTCTTTATAGATTTTCTTTTTCGTCACCAAAGCGTGAGAAGCACGGAATACGGTTTTGAGCAGTAAAAGTAATTTTGAAGAAATTTTTTTGTGAAATTCGAAAGTCTTTTTAGAAGGTGAGCTTCACTGAGTGCGTGTTTCTATAAAGAATTTAGAGCGAAGTGCGTTCTTTAAAAAAGAAATATATTTGTGTGTGTTAAAGAATCAGCTCGAAACTGCAGTGATCTCCTAACTTATTCCACTTCTGAGTTTATACTTAAAACTACAACGACGCACAGCCTAAGGACTGAGCTTGACGGTCATTGTGTTGCGTTTCGAGAGTTTTCGGTCTTAGTCTCACAGGACAGTTTGTAAATGACTCTATCACCTTCTCCAGAAAATAGTACAGTGGGGGACCCGACCAACCTGGTCTCTCATCCACAATGGGTTTGTCTCTTTCACTTACCGGGTATTGGAGAAGAAGCGCCAACTCGGATTTTAAGTAATCTATGTATGGTAAATAGGAACGAAAACGAGCTTGTCACGTGCCGTGGTGTATCTCGAGCTAAAGCCGACCAAGAATTCAAAGTGCTTGATTCTAACCACAACTACAGATATACTTTACAACGATATTCACTTATCGTGGCCTTATACCACACACAGCACGTCACGCGTCAAGATTGGGGTGCAAAGACGCCGGAGCGGTAGCCGTAAAGAAATTAGACGGTCTTGTTAGTCCCATAATTGCTTAAACCTTGGACGTGAGATCAACACATTAAAGTCAAGTATAAAAGGGCTCGGAGCGAAAGTTGTGAGGAAAGTAGTTTAGTTTTTGTGATCCTCAGATTGTCTATATCAAAATGAGCATGTTCGCTGTTTTCTTATCACAACCTCAGCGTCCCATGTTGTGAGAGGAGTCAATTTTAAAGCTCTTAGATTATTCTAGCAAAGTTGTAGCACTGAAAATCGAAATGACTAAAGTTCCTCCATTTATAGTCGAGAAAAAAGAGGCCTCGGAGCGAGAGTAGTGAGGAAAATAATAACAAGACCTCTCGCTATGCTCTAAGCGCCTTCTCTGTGTCTAAATTTGTGTCAGATAAACTCCTCTTCCCACCTAGCAACGCTTAAGCCGTTTTAACTCAACTGTGGCTCTCGAAAGACAAAGAAACTAAAGTTCCTCCACTTAAAAAAAAGCCTCGGAGCGAAAATAGTAAGAAAAGTAGTCAGTTTTATGGATCCCACAATTTTAAATATCAAAAAAAAAAACATCCTCGCCGGCACGTCCATTAGCACTCAAGCCCCACTCCTCCGCATTTTTTTAAAACAAACTATAATTTACTCAAAGCAAAAGCGATTTGTGTAATCACTTGTGGGTTAAATAAACCGCACGTATACCGCGTAGTATGTAGTATTTTTAGCAATCAACTCTGCCAACCACACACTCCACCCAACCGAATATCCGTTCACTCACACATTATTCGTTTGCCGCTCGAATGCGCAATGGCATTCACGACGGAGGACGCAACGGGAAACGGCAAAAACGGAATCCGATGTCCCATCGTTCATTATCAACAATGATGGAAGTACCATCATCAATATGTCCGTCCGAGCGCGATTTGAAAGTCAATGAGCGTGTATCATCATAGCGTGGGGACGGAAATGAAACCATTAACAGTGTGTGATAGTCGTGAAGGTGTCTTGACGCGGACGATTTGTTTTGTTGTGTTCGTTTGTGTGCCGCCTAGAATTTTCTCACCAAATTGGACACAACTCAACCACTAGACGGGCCAAAAATGTGTAGCCGACAGGCGAGTTGAGAGACGGAGCGACGTATTGAAACATTAGTAATTGTTCGCTTGATGGTAGACTCTCGTAAATATGTGTGCATTTATTTCGGGACATGAGCGCCGGAAATCACTTAGTGCGTAATGTGGCCACAAGCGTACCAACCGATAAACTTGGTCGTCCTTTTGTTTCGGGTTAATGATACATAAAGGTTTTAGTATTATTATTATTATTTATTTATTTTGTGGGAAGCGAATTAAAAAGCTGTGTGCAAGTTAGGAAATCACTCAACCGCATTTTTGTGATAATATATTGCGAGTTCGAAGAATCGTAGAAGGTCAGTCTACCAGGCACGTGGGTGTTATTTGGTATGGCCTTCACCGGTAGTGTTGGTATTTGCGTTGAGGAATGTGAATGTGACCTCGTCTTTTGTCAGTTAGGTACAAATAGACGTGGTTCCATGGCAGGAAGCTGGATTTGTGAAGCTTTCGACTGAGATTCGTGTGTTTTTTAGCTTTGAGAATATATTTATGGTAATTTTGTATAGTCTAAGGGAAAAGGAGTCGAACACACGAAGAGTGCTTTTCCTAAGCTGTCAATATTCTATAAAGCTTATCTTTCCATATCTTACACTTTCTAAAACTAAGTTTTTCTCTTTCTCCCTCTTCTTTCCAGCAACCAGCAATATGGCTAGTCCCACGCCCACACTACAAACGCGCTGTCACTCCATCATCTTTGCCGCCTTGCTTATTGGCACTCTAAAGCTCACCGTATTCGCCTCGCTAGCAGCTGCATCAATCGCTACGCCCTCACCAGCCTCGGTAGCGGCGGGTGCCCAACTTTCGAGCAGTATTCCTCAAACTGAAACTAATGCCAATACCATTGCACCCGCTTCCACGCGTGAGCATATTGTGTCCACAACGTCTGCGCCACTACAAGCGCCTGGCGTCTCCACCATCGAACCGGTAGCTGGCGCTGAAACCGCATTAGAAGCTGTAAGCACAATTGCGCCGACAAGCTCGTCTACTAGTACAACCAATCAACCGACTACGACAGCGCCCGAACATGATATTATCGGCTCACCCGGACCGGATAAGCGTGAGCAGGAGGCTATACTGAAGGCGTTAGATTGGTTGAAGGAGAAACGTGCTGCCGATTATGGTTGGGGCAATGATACGCATGTGGTGATATTGGCCAAAGAGTTATCGGGGGCACGTGACCCAACTGATGCTGATGGTCACCTGCAGGTCATACAAGAACTGGAGGATACATTGTCCGTGAAGGAGATGGAAATCGAAATACTAGCCATGCTTGATCGTCATCATACATTGCCGAAACCGCTGAATTTGGAGAAACTTGCACGTTACGTGCTCGCGCTCGGTTCGTTGTGCAAGGATCCGAAACATTTTCATGGACACGATTTAGTTGCCACGCTGCAACATCACGAACCGGCGCAAGATAATGAATTCGCCTTGGCCACGTTGTCGGCGTGTAGTGCGGCTGCGCATGTGCGCAAGCGCCAAATACGCCGACTGCTGGACATTGCGAGCGGCGTTACGGATCAGGGTGTGGACACGATTGCGATGGTTATACTGGCGTTGCGCTGCATAGTGACCGATCATCGGCATCGCCATCTACAGCACTTTGTACGACGGCCTGCCAGAGGATTGGCCAGTTTGCAGGATCCACGCGGCAGTTTCGGTTCGCTACGTAGCACTGCCTTGGCTATGCAGGCGTTGCAAGATCTTGAACATGATCCGGCCGGCTCGTGGAACCGTACTGCCGCATCGAGGTGGATATTGGGTCGACAGCGCGCGGATGGCGGTTGGACTGAAGAGCCATTGCACGACGGACAAGATCCCGGCATCGGTGTGGGCTTGACAGCGGACATCATACTGGCATTGGGTTGGAAGGGTCTAGGCGCGGTGCGTGCACTACAATGCGATCATGTGATACGCGAGAATAGTGATCCCACATCAGGTAAGTTGGCAAATTTTCTTAACGCTTTAAAGCTTAATATTAAAAACACTTCCGCACAAAACATGAAAATCAAAAAAAAATATATAAAACAAAAATACACCAAAAAAACATAAATCAAACAAACAACATGAATAAACATAACTACACAATTGAAAAAAAAAATACAAACGAAAATTCGCAAAAAACCACAAAACTCAATTAGAAAATGGCGAACCAAAATTAGCTGTGCCCTATGGACTGACATCATCGGCTGAGGAGTCGGACTCGAAAAATGTTTCTTACACATACACGCTATGGGTGGGCTCGAATGTGACGGAGGCGTTCTCGCTATCGCTAGTCTCACCAAAGAACACAAGCTTCTTTAAGGCCATGACGCAGGCTGCCGAATTGGATCAGAGGTAAAAAGATAAGACAACATGATGAGTATATGAATTATAGCAATTTTGTTTTTCTTAATAACGTATAAACTATAGATTTGTTTTTGAGGCGCGAGAATGGCCCAACGGACACTATGTACACACACTGGCCGGCAAGAAAGAGGAGCCGAGAGGGTAAGTTGCACCATTGTAAATCTTCTAGACATTTTTTTGCCTTGACATACATATAATTTCTTTATATTTTAGGTATAATTACTGGCTGCTGTATCGCTTACCCGAACTACCGGACCCCAACAATGCACCGGGTAATCAGCTAATTGCTCCAGTTGGTAAGTGATTTCGAAGAAAAATTAATTATAAATCCAACAATTTTTATGTAAAAAAGCTTAAGCACACTTTTAGCACAAGAACTTGCGTTTGCAAAAAAAAATATGGGTCTAGGTTTGACCCAGAAATTTGTAAACACTCAATTAAACGAGTAAATTGCAAGAAAAAAGATCGATGTTAATTTATTTCGTATATAAAAACTATATTTTTCACGTGAAAACATCTCACAGGCATAAATTTAATGAAAATTGAATCGGAAGATTAAATTAAAGTCGTTTCATTTAATTTGCTTGCAGTTTTGCTCTTCACTTGTGTACCATTCACAATGCATGCCTATTAAACATAATCGATACTGAGACTAATCGATAAATATTTTACGTTTCTGTAATAATAACTTTATTATTAATTTTATTGACATAAAACGAAATGATTTCTAATTTTTAATTAAACAATACAATTTTTAATACGCTCACACTTTCAGGCGTCGATGAGCTGATGGTCGAGGATGGTGAACACTATCTCTATTGGTATAAAAAACTCTAAGTGAACTCTCGCGTCCAACAAAACTCATAAACAGCAATTGAAGTAAGCAGCAGCGCCTAGCCTGTAGGTTAAGTGAAAGAAAGAGAAGAAGCTCAAGCGGATGCAGAAGTAGCAGAGAATGGAACTATATACTAAAACATGATAATTTAAAATAAAAACCATTTACATATACATAAAATACAATATACTGCTAACCTATACCAAGAGGCCATAAATAAATGATAAAGCAAATGCGAAATACAAATATACACACCAAAATATATACATAAATACCTACATTTACGATAAATACAAGTTAAGAGAACGATTATTAAAACAAAAACCAAAAAATAATATAAAATTTAGAAGGAGAAGATTAAAAAAGGAAAAAAAAAAAACAAAACAATAATTAATAATCAAACAAAAGTTCCGCGCTTTAGCCAAGGCAAATGCAAAATTAAATTTAAATAAAAAAAGAAAATCAATAAAAATACATATTTTTAGAAAGAAAAAAATTAATACATAAAAATAATTGCTAATTAAAAATAATTACAATAGAAATGAAAGCACATAAAAACCCTCATATACAAATAAACAAAAAACGAAAAGAAGTGAGTGTGCTATTAATAAAAAAAATATATATATATATATACATACATACATAAAAATTGAAATATTGATAAAGGTGATAAGGCATGTGCAGGATAACAATAAGAGCAGGTGAACAAAGGTCACCCACACACAGAAGCACATTCATTTACATACACATAGATATATACAGTGGTATTCATATATAAAAATCACCCCCATACTCATATTAATATGAAAAATATATAAACAAAAAAGAAAAATCGAAAGTAATTAACAATAAAAATAGAAACAGGCAAAAAATCGGACGTCCATGTTAACTAAGTCGTGTCGCTTACATACATACATAATGCTTATATTGTAAAAAAAGGTTATATGATATACATATACCTACATTTATACAGTTATTTTCGTAATGTAGTGGGTGCGTAATCGCCAGTAGAGCTTTATATATTTGTATGTAAGTCTTTATCTTTCTTTATTTTACTACTTTTTTTATTATCATAAATAAAATATTTTTATTTTATTGCAATTTATATTTTATTTAACTTCATTTTAATTTTTTATGTAATACTATTATCTTTTATTCTACTTATTTTAGTTTGATATACTTTTTTATTATTTTTCATTTAATTTTATTTGAATTTTTTTGAAATAATTTTCCTCTCGCCATTTTCATTTTCATTTGCCTGCAATTCTCAGTGTGTTTATTAAAACGTTTTAATATAACTGGCATGAGACAGTTTAGCTTATAAAATAAATTGTTTTACCTTTACACATTTTTTGAAAATTTAAACTTGTTATTAATTAATTTTTTGTCATATTTGCATATATATTAAAGCAAAAAATTAAAGAAAGCTTAACTAACCTACAAACTTATATAAATTGAGTTATTAAATATTATTTTATTTTATATTTTAAAAACAAAAAAATGTGTATTTCAAATGTGAAAATAATATTTTGCTTTAATAAAAACCATTAGAATACTTTAATAAAAATATGAGTATATATAAATTAAATAATAATCAAATATATTAACTAAAAAATTAATATACATATATAATAACACACTGTACCATGTATATGTATGTCGGTTAAATTTAATAATATTATATTATATATATATATACTCAGCAGCGTAAACAATTAAATTATAATAAAAAACTGGAAAAAGCAGCATAAGCAAGCAAATAATATTTTTAATAAAAAATATAAATAAAAAGGCCATTGTTTAAGCGTTATATAAGTGCAGAAAATGAAACAAGAAACAAATATTTTTATTGAACTAAAAAAAACAATAATTTTTGTTGCTTAAAAAAATTGTAACAAAATTTACCAAATTTTTTTAATTGTTTAAAATTTTTTTCAATTAGAATTTTTTGAAATTTTTCTTTTGTTTGGCTCTAGCTCAAATCGGCAAAACTATAGTTGAATTTTAATGTATTTTGATTGATAATTCATGAGCTATTAATAATTCAATTTTAAATAAATTAATTAAAATATTCGAAAATATATTTAATTTATGAAATATTATTTTGCATCTTCTGAAAATTTCTTTAAACCAAAGAAAAATATTTTTGAATTCTAAGTTATCACTTCCCACGCTTCTTCGCACTGTTCTATACATAAAAAAACATATTTAACTAAAATCAAAAATACATACGTACATGCATATACACACACCATTACCCAAAGAAAGTCCATATAACATACATATAAATCAATTTACTCCTATGTGCAGAGTTGTATTTATGTCAACCTGAATTATATTGCAAACTACTAACTTCTAACCTAAAATATTCAAACACTCTAAGTAAATATGTAGGTATTTAATAGTAGTAGAATAACTTTATAATTCCCCAA
The DNA here is from genome assembly GCA_037013455.1 of Ceratitis rosa. NCBI lineage: Eukaryota > Metazoa > Arthropoda > Insecta > Diptera > Tephritidae > Ceratitis > Ceratitis rosa. Next base: position 394,481 of record JAWMAG010000393.1, read on the forward strand.
ATCACACACACCCAAAAATATACATACATAGGTATATACATATGTGTTTAAACTGAGTACTCAATGCAATGCTGTATGGGTAATCCCTTGGCCGCCATTTATATATGTATTATTACATAAATAGTAGCAAAAAAGGTACTATTTGTAGAATAGCAGTTGTTACTTTCTGCTCCGCTCCTAACTGAACTTCATAAAAACAATATGTATTCATGTGTAAAAGCTATTCTATTCTATTTATGCTTACAATATGTATGAAATTAAGAGATAAATGACAAAAAAAGCAAAGAAATTAACCAAAAATTAAATTTATTGATGAACATAATTAATTTCAGCCAACTTTTTTTACACAAAAAATTTTCAAATCAAGAAGCGTTAATTTTGTTTAAAAAAACAAAAACAAAAAACCCAAAACAGAAAATATTTTTGCTAAAAAAGTAAAAATTTAAATTAAATTTGTTATAAAACCATGTTATTTGAACAAAAATTAGCTTTTACTACGCTCTGTTCGAGTTTTATATAAAAATTAATATTTATCAAAAAAAAAAAAAAAAAATTAAAATAAAAAATTAAAAAATATCAAATAAGCTAAATTTAAAATTATACAATTTTTTGCAAATGTTTCGAAATAAAAAAATATAAATATTTTAGTTTATTTGTTTAGCATGCAGTCAAAAACAATATTTTTAAGCAATTTAAGACAAATTAACATTTTGCTGCTAAATAAATAATAATAGAGAAAATAAAGCAAATATATATTTATGATTAAGCGACATAAATGGGCGTGGTTTTAATTATTTGTGGTGAAAAGGAAAATGAAAAGGTGAGTATGAGAATAAATATGAATTTAATGGAAAGGAAAACTATAAAAAAATAAAATAGAATTAATTAAATTTAATTTGAATTAAATTAATTTAATAATTGAAATAAAGTTAAACAATAAAAAAATTAAAAAATAAACTAAAGAAAGCATAGTAAAAAATAAAAATAAAATAAAATTAATTAATTTTAAATTAATTGAAATTAGATAAAGTAAAATAAAAATAATAAGAAATAAATAAAAAAAATATTTAAAATTTTTCTAAAGAATCCATAACGGAAAATAAACTAAAGTATAATAATATAAAAAAAAATAAAATGAAATGAATTAAAATTCAATAAAGTTATAAAACGAAGGAAATAAAATAAAATATAGAATAAAAATTAAAATAAAATAAAAAATTAATTGAAAAATAGTAATGAAATGGAGAATTTAATAAAATTAACAGAATAAAGGAAATAAAATTCAGTACGAAGAAGTAAAATAAATTCAATAAAACAAAAAATTAAAATAAATTAAAGTGAAAATAAAATAAAATAGCTTAAGATTAAATGAAGCAAGAAAGAAAAGCTGTCTTCGACCATGTCTTTATACCTTTCATGACCATAATTGAAATTAAAATAAAATAAAATTAATATTTAAAACAAATTAATTAAAATAAAATTAGCATAAAATATAAAATAACATAAAATAAAAGAAAGCAAAATAAAAATTAAAACAAAATAAAAGAAAATAAATAAAAGTGTAATAAAATAAAATGAAATAATAAATTTAAAAAAATACAATAAATTGATAAATTATCTTCTTCCTTGCCTACCCGGCATTCGCCATGCATGATTTCAACATTGTGGCGGAGGCTACGCTCATGGATGTGTTCTAGGCACTTATAACAAGCATCTTTGGTCTCATCATACTTACCTTCCGTCGAGTAGAGACCGCAAATTGCCGGTTGCGGATTGTGGCGAGATTTTCATCCACCGGAGTGAATGCTAGAACTCGCGGACTGTTCTTTCTTCCACTACGAACCCAACAACTAATGGTGCGCGCAAATTTTATACCATGAGTATGGCCCCTGTTGTAAGCGATGAGTGACTCAAGATCAACACATCGTACCTCTGGTGAACAGACTCTCGTGAACCCTTAAACCGGAGTGACTATACTAAAGCCATGACCCAAGGCTCCAGATGAGTTGGGTGCCACTTCTCGCACAAGGGTTACTTACGTTTCGTGGGTGTGCATACCCAGTAGCAGGAATATATCCCATTACCACTTTTAGTTAGATTTAAACAAAACCCCATGATTTAAAAAACATACACGGCGAACTAATTTTTTTTGTATTTTTTCGTTTCTCGTTTTTTTATTTATATATCTTTTTTAATTATTTAATTTTTTGTTTTCGAATTTTTGCTTAATATATTTTATCATTTTTAGTTTTTGCTTTCCCTTTTTTTTGGCCTATTCATTTAAATTTTTATCTCGATAGCGCAGTTGTTTTTTTTGTGCTCACACATGTTCGTACATAGTTTTTCCTGACCAAATATTAGTTTTTTATTTAATTTCGTTTTTTTTTACGTTTAAACATATCGCATACATTTTTTATAAATATTTTTATTTTTTATTTTTTATAAATATTTTTTTTAATGATTACACAATTATTTTCTTTTTTTAAATATTTTCACCAGTGTTTGTTTTTTTTATTTTATTTATGTTTCTTTTCGCAATATGTGTTTTTGAATAATAATTATTTTTGTTTTAAATAATTTTTTCTGAAGTTACGATAAAGTACATAATTATTATTTCAATAAACTTTAGTATGGATTTTCATAGATTTTTCTGGAAGGGGGCGGGTATGTATATATGTACCATGTTTTTAAATTGTTCTGTACGAATGTTATAAAATAGCAACAAATTCCATTAACTTCTTCTTTTTTTACTTGTAATAATAAATTAATTAATTATTTTAATTAAATATACATATATTTAAGTTTATTATTATTTATTTTTAAGTCTATAAACAGCAGCAAATAATTATTTAAAAATATGTAACAGCACAAGTGTGGGAAATTTTTATTTGTTTTTTTTTTATTATTGTTTGTCATGCGTATGATGACTACATGGTTTTCGCACACAGTGTAAGGTACAGTTAACATTGCTTTACAAATTAAACGTACTTGACTTAATGCAATTAAATAATTAAATATATATATTTATATTAATCAATTAATTAAAGTTGAAAACAATTTATTGAAAAAAGCTAAAATTAATGCCAGCATTTTTTTGTTTTTGTATTTTTCCTATTTGTTTTGCAAATTAAATGTACGAAAACTTGTATAGCTGACTGTAAATTTCAATGAACGGTTATTATTGATTATTTAATTTTTTTGTGTGTATGAATATTTTTCGCTATTAAGTAATTAACATAATAAATTAAGCTACAGCACTGAGTTAAACTTAAATTTACAAATAATTACAATACATACATATATACAGTAGTACATATGCATAGGCTTTACAATTTGTATGTATGTATTTTAATATAATTTTTAAACATTTTTTCCTTTTACTTAACGGGTCCAGAGATACGTACATACATGGATTTAAGTAATTATATATACATACATATATTTATGTGTTTATAATGTTTACAGTCGGTTTATAATTTTCGAAGAGTTTACGCATTTAATTTTAATTAAATATGTTTCATTTCATATAGAAACACTAGATTAACATTAAATACTAATTATTTTGTATTTCACTTGTTTAAAGTTTGAATATGTAGGCGTTTTCAATTTAATTGTTTAGTTGTGTGAAAGCGAGGTTATGGATTTTTATATAAAAATAAAATAAAAATACAATTACAATGATTTTGAATGAAAAAATGGTTATAAAATGCAAGTTTTTAGACCAGTTTCAGAAAACATTTTCACGGTTGAGAAAAATAATTTTAAAGTAACTTTTCATTAAAATATTTAATTTTGTGCGCAAACTATTTATGCCAGTTTTTAGACCAGTTTAAGAAAACATTTTCTGATATTATTTTATACCAGTTTTTAGCACAATGTCTGAAGAAGTTCCCTTTCTTTTATGTAATTGTTTTTTCTGGGCAAGTGATGTACGCTGGCAATTTATTTGATATTTAAAGTTTTTGTTTACTTATTTTTCCGTTTTATTAAAATTTAAATTTTTCGCAATTTTATACTAGAGTGTAATGAGCAATTTGGCTATAATAACAAATACAGCAGCATAAAAATAGGCATACGATTTTTTTCATTAAAAAAAAAATAAATAAAAAATAATAAATTAAAAAAATAATAAAAACAATAAACTAAAAAATAAATGTGATTGAAAAATAATATAAAAAATAAAATGAAACTTAAAAAAAGTTGAAAAAATAAAAAGTTTAATATTATGAAATAATTTTCAAAATTACTTTTAAAATTGTAAACTTTGAAAAAATCGCAAAAATGTAATTTTAACAGTAAAATTTTTGTGACCTACATCTAAAAGCTATCGAAAAAAAAAATTCTAAAATTGCTTAAAAAATTCTTTAACTCTCGCTAACTCGCTGGATTGTCATTTTCAGAATTTTACAGTCGTTAGGCATTATTTGAAAAATCTGTACGCTACAGCTATTCTACTTTCTTTCATAATAATAAAATATTATTTTCGCTAACTTTAACGCTGCTTTGTTGCTAACAGGCGTTCAAATATACATACTAATAAATTTATACATATTTTTTCGCTTAACTTTTACACTAGAATTTTTTAATAATTACAATTTTTTATTTTTTTTTCTTGTTTTTCTTTTGTCATTATACTTATTAAATTTAATTTAAAGACTAGACCTACAAAATACATGACAATTCCATACAAACAAACAATTTCACCAAAAAAAAAAAAAATTTTAAGTCAGTCAAAAAAAGATATTTTTTAATTTTTTTATAGTTGAAAAATAGCCGAAGTTGTGCTTTTTACTTGAGAAAAACTGCTTAGGGGTTCGAAACAAAATTTTAAATATACAAAAATCCAATATTAGACGATTTGGCGTTTCATTTCTGTAATAAAAAACTGCGTAGGGGTTCGAAACAAAGTTTTAAATATACAAAAATCCAATATTAGACGATTTGGCGTTTCATTTCTGTAATATTAATTACTAGTTTTTATGCCTACAATTTTTTTTTTTTCAATTCATTTCATATTTTTGTATGATTTCGCAAATATTTTCTTATGCTCGAGTGTCTCTGACTTCGTTAAGGAACTAACTTTTCTATTTTCTATTTTCTGCGCTATTTTTTTTCTTTTTCGTTCTTTTAAGTCTCACAAATCTTTTTGTATGCTCCAAAAGCAATTAGATGAATATATATATTTTTTTTAATAATAAAACAAACATAAACCACGCTCCTATTTTTTTTATCGAGAATTTACAAATGTTACTGTTACGTACATATATTAAGTTGTGTTTTTGTCAAATTCATTATAATTTTTTTGCAGTATTTTACATTTATTATTTATTTATTTTTTTTTGTAGTAAAAATCTGAGCGAAAAGATTTTTTTCTCAACTAGTTTTTTAAACTCTTCTCTTCATTTTCTTACAGCAGTCAATTTATTTTTTGTATCAATTTTTTTTTTTTTTGCACAGCAAATTTACAAACATACAGCTATTGACAATATTTGGTTATTATCATTTATTATCTCTTTGTTTTTAGCGTATAACAATTTTATACTAGTTATAAAATTTTATGTAAAGCAGCTATTTCATATACATATACATAAATATTCAGATACAATACATACATATACAAATATTTTCTTATAATTGCCTATGCTTAAGGAACGCTATGTTTGCGCTTAAAACTAAGCCATATACAAATTGTCAAGCATTAATATTTTTTTTTTACAAATTAATTATTAAAGAGCCCAAATTTCGTCAATTTAAATAAATATGCTTGTACATGGCATAATGGTATTTCTTCAAAATTTTATTTTTCTTTACTTTTTACGCATTAATTTGCATAAGATTATATAAACAAGCGAAACCGTTCAAGTACAGAAATACATAGCAAGTGTGGTTGTATGCGTAATTTGTATGCTCGTCAATGGTAATCAAAATAATTTAGGGTTTTTTTTTCATAATTATAATGTAAATATCCAAATATCGAAATGTGCGAAAATTACAAAAATAAAAACAGTTTTCAAAAATTATACCAGTTATTTATCAGTTTATAAAACGTTTAAAATATGAGAAATATGTTAAAAAAGTGTTTTCAAAAATTATACCAGTTTAGAAAAAGCTTAAAATGTGAGAAATATATTAAAAATCAGTTTAGACAACATTTAAAATATGAGAAGTTGTTTAAAAAAAAATTATACCAATACCAATACCAAAAATTATACCAATTTAGAAAAAGATGGCAAAAATTCAGAAACTAGTTTTCGAAAATCATATCAGTTTTATACCAGTTTTAAAAACGCTTAAAATGTGAAACAAATTTAAAGAAGTCGTTTTAAAAATATATGACAGTTTTATACCAGTTTTCAAGATGTTCAAAACTTGAAAAAAGCAGTTTTAAAAAATTGTGTCGATTTATACCAGTTTTAAAAAACGTTAATATAAAGTGTTTATACCAATTTAAAATCAACTTAAAAATTAATTTTCAACAAATTTTTGAGCACTTTTAAAAGTTTTTAATATAGAAATTGGATAATAAAGTAACAAAAAGTTTCGAAAATTTACAAAACCATGAAATGTTGTAAAAAAAAAACAATCACAAAGTGAATAAATCCAAAAATAATGGTTTTCAAAAATTATGCCAGTTTTATACCACTTTAGAAAACGCTAACATAACTGCTGATAAACAAATAAAACAGTAAACAATTATATTTAGTTATAAATACTAGTTTCAAGCAGTTGAAAACAAAAATAAAAAGTTGTAAATCAACTTCCAATGAATGTTCAGGAAATTGTTGAAAAATACAAGTATATAAGCCTATGAAGAAAATTTTTTTTTTGAGGTGTCAAAAAGTTTTTCAGGCGTTTTTAAACAATTAAACTTACATAAATTTCTTTGACAATAAATTTTAAATTAATTAATTTTTTATAATTTTTGAGCAACTTTTTTCCTTTAACTTTTACTTTTTAAAGTTATTATTTATTACTATTAGTTTTATTTCTGCCGAAAATCGCCGCATCGGTTCTAAATTGCCAAATATACTCATATATACATATACATTTGTATTTATATATGTATAGTAGGTGAAGTTAGATTGTGGTGGCTACCGATCTATCTCATCATTTACATGAAGCGCTGACTAAAACCCTTTGTGATGCCACAAAATACTTTTTACCCATATGAACACACTTGTTACGCATACACATTTACACAAACATAGCGCAGCACAGCTACTTTAAGCTTAACAACGAAAATCACAAAATTCCAACTAAAACACAATTGAACGAACGAGCCAACAAATGACCGTTCCAAAAAAACTTTTCCACCGCCAACACAAAGACACAAATGCACACATGCTGCTGCTACTCGTCGCCGCGTCGCAAACGCCATAAGTCACGTTCGCGCGCCAACACATCGGCTACATCCGATGCAGTCATACGATCCACTGTAGGGCTGGTGGTGATGGGTGGCGCGCCGCACGCCAGTTGTGTATGCAACGCATCGCCACTGCTGTCGACGCTAAGACGTGTGGGCAGCAGGCGGTTACGTGTAGCGGTGTGAGGCGCTGCCAACAATGCCGCATCATCCTGCGTGGTTGCGCATACGCCAATGCCGCCCACACCAGCACTAGCGCCAACACTGCCCGCCTCACCACTCGCATTCTCCTCAAATCCATACCAATATCACATAAGCATTATTTGCAACGCTACTCATTGGTCGATCGTACGATATATACGCCGTTGTGGTTCGGGTGTGTAATGTATGCGTGTGCGGAAATGTTGCGGTGAACCGGGTACACTTTCCGAGCCGCGACGTGGTGGTGGTAGCGGTGGTGAAGCGTTGACATAGCTGAAGGGAGAAATGGAAAATTTTTACAAGTGATAATGAAAAAATCAAATCACAAATTACTAACCGTCTATTGAGTAGAGGTGAACCGCCCGGTGGTTGGCCGCTCAATTCCAACAACTGTTTGCGCAGCAGCAATGGCGATTGACCACGATTGTAGCGTGGTGGCGGATCTGGACTGCGATGCCGACGATCCAAACCGGTGAGTAAATGCGCATTTGATGTGCCGCCGGTCATGCCACTGGCACCAGCCGCTGCATAACGACGCAGAAAACCGCTTGTGCCATCATAAAAGTCACTGGTGGTGTTTGCCTGATTGCCCGATTTTGTTGGCGCCTCTATGGGCGAAGTGCTGTTGCTTGTATTACTACTACTACCAGCGGAGAGTGTACGATAATAGGCTAAAGTCGGTTTGACAGGTTGTGCGCTGGGTGGCAAAGCGCTCTCATAACCACCAACACCCTCATGCTGCTGACTGGCGACGCCACTGGATGATGGTGAGGCTGCAGAATGCAATTGTAATTTAACATAAGAGGCAAATTGACGCTTCATGGCGCCGGCAAGTGTATTAAACCAGCCTGTTTTGGTGAGTAATTGATGTGTTTTGGTCGTGATGAAGGTGAATACATATAATAAGTGCGTAAAGTTGAGGTGTAGTTGGTGTATTGAAGTTGACAAGCAAGAGATGATAACATTGAGTGGTGATGTGGTGAAATAGATGAGTTAGTGAGTTAAGATTTGAGAGAGCGTAAGAGAGGCAAGCATTAAATGAGTTGTTAAGAGCGTGTAGTAGTTTAAGAGTGCAGAGATATAAAATGTGGTGAGTTCACATTGCATTTTTTTTACAAATGAAATTTTTATAAAATATTTAATTTTTTTTATATTTTTAAATATTTTTTTTTTGTTTATAAAAAGCAAGCGTGTTTAAATTTTTTTTTTTATTATTGGCAGCCAAGCAAAGCATTGAAAAGATAAAAGAGAATAAATGAGAAAAATATATGCCGTGAAATACATACACATGAGACGAAAAAATGTAAAAAAACGAGCTGTGATGTGTTGAAAAATATTTAAAAGAAAGAGCAAAGCGAAAAGTATAAATTTTTACGCCTAAAAATGGCAAATTAATAATTTTTGTCTACATATTTCAGCAGTTTTTTAATTTGACAATAGAAATAGAAATATTTTAGTTAAATTTTTACAATAAAAAATATAAATTTTTTAAATAAAAAATTCTAGATTTGATTATTTTTGTTATTTTTAGCATTGTTTCGGAGTAAAAAAAAATTAAAAAGAATAGAAAACTTCAAAAAATTTAATTAAATTAAAAAAAAAACTAAAAATGGTATAAAAAAATAAATAAAAAAATAAATAAAAAAATAAAAATAATTTAAATTATTCAAAATAAAAAACTATAATTGAAAATTACAAAAAATAAATAATAAACTTTTCCTTCTCCTTTTTTACCAGAGCAAATTTTTATTTTTTGAATATTTCCATTGATAATAAATTTAATTTAGTTGAATTTTTATAATAAAAAAATGTAAGGTTTTAAATTAAAAAATATAGTTTTTTTTATCATTTTTAGCATTATTTCGGAAAAAACAAAATTTTATTAAAAAAAAATAAGTGAAAAAATTTAAATAATTAAAAGAAAAGTAAATTTAGTATTATAAAAAAAATTAAATGAAAAAATAAAATATTTGAAATTTTGCTTTACAATAATAATAATGATGATGATGATAGATGAATTCTTCTATCACAGGCAATTTTTTATTTTTTGAGTTATTTATAGAAATAAATTTATTTTTACATGATTATTGAAATAAAAATTCATTTTTTACTTTTCATAATTTTAAGAAAATATTTAGAGTAAAAAAAAATAAATAAAATTATAATAAAATTTTTAGCGTTTAAATAATGATTAAAAAATTCATACTTCCGACACAGACAATTATTTTTAAACACAATTTTTTGAGTTCCATCTTAAAATAAATTTATTTTTACAACAAAATATAATAAAATAATAAAATATATAAAATAAAATGCTTCAAAAAATCGTGGTTTACTTTTTATAACTAAAATGAAAAAATTAAATAAAAATTAAAAATTGTGAATAAAAGTTCACCTCTTCCAACACAAGCAATTATTTTTAAATTTTATTTTATTTTCAATACAGTTCAATATTTTTACCTACATAATTTTGAACTCACAAATTATACTTTTCGCTTGCCCTTCTTACATTTCCAAGGCCTAAGTGCGCCAAAAAAAGTTTTATTTCAACGCAATAATATTTATATAGCATACATTTAGGCACGCAAATAATCTTTTTTAATGCAAATTGAAACTGTGCTGATGTGCAATAAAGCTAATAAAATTTAATAGCAAACGAAGATACCACAATTAAATTACTTACCATGCTCATCCCTATAGTCCTTGCCCGTCAAGCCACCGCCTCCACCACCAACCACACCTTCAACGCCTGTATGTGTTGGTATGGTGGCCGCTGTTGTCGTCTGCCACTGTCGACGTGCATATAATTTACTCAACTTGCTCGCCATGCCATTGCCACTGCCACTGCCACTCCCACTACCGCTCACACCGCCATCCGAAGAGACTTGCTCCGGCGAGGTGGGCGGCGAACGTGAGCTGCGTACCGCCGTCTCATTCAACGGCAAGTAGTGTTGTGGCAATGGCTGATATTGTAACTGACTGGGACTCGCGCCGAAAGCGGTTGGTTGTTGTTGTTGTTGTGATGATGATGATGATGATGATGCAACCGCCGGAGGTGGTGGTGGTGCGCTTGTCGGTGGCGAACGCAGCTGTTGTTGTTGTTCATAATAATCGCTCATAGCGATTTGTGAGGATGAGGATTGAGTGGATGATTGACTAGAAGTTGAATGTGATGAGGAGGCAGCGCTGGTTAGTGGCAAGTGTTGTTGGTGCGTTTGTTGTTGTGGATAACGCTGATGGTGCTGTTGCTGTTGGTTGACGCTAGTATACTGAAAAGACGTATTAGCTGATGCGCTAGCAGCTGTTGTTGACTGATAATTCCCGGCGAGAAAAGGATTTGTGGTTTGTTTTTGTTGTTCCTTGCGCTTTTCCAGCTCCTTTTCGCGCAGCTGATTTTGTTGGTGATAAAAACGTTGCAGCACTGTAAATAAATAATGTGTTAGAGATTTACAGAAAAAACCTACCTACAGCCAAACTCTATCTGTGCACACCTACCTATTGGACTATGATTGCCGGGTACGCGTTGCGATGTATTCAACTCGCCACGATTAACCGGTATCAATGATGGCTGTTGCTCCTTCAACGGCGCTTCTACGACTGTACCTATCGGCAATGTGTGTGTGGGCGTGGCAGCAGCTGTTTGAAAACGCTTGCGCGCCATTGCTGGTGAGCCAATAGCGAAATTTTTCGTTGTCTCGGGACTATCGTACGTATCGAAAGCATTGCCGCCCATCTCATGTACATTCGGCATACGCCACAGTGGATCCACCTGATGTGGCTGCGGTGTGTGATGCTTCTTTTGGCTAAAGGGTGAAGTTGTAAGGTTGCGTATAATCGATTGACCTGCGGGAAGTAAAACAATTTATTAGTAAAATCTAAAGCTAATTAAATACAGCTAACGAACTCACCTATACTACTGAACATTGACTCCTTTTTGGGACTCTCAGCACCACTGGTGTATTTTAAGCTCGCACCATTGCTATATTTACGCTGCGAAAATGGTGATTTACGATACAGTTTGCTCATCTCACTGACAATATGCGTCGTGTCGTCTTTGAGCGCTGCATTTTTATAACTGCTGCTCGGCGGCGATTGTGGACTACTACTATTGGCACTGTTGCTGCCAGAGCCACCACTGCCATAGCCGTTACCGCCACCACTACTGCCTAAAGTGCCGCCACCACCAACACCGAGTCCACCGCCTCCACCTCCACCTCCACCTCCGCCCCGCTCGCCCTGCAAATGATTGTTGGCGATGCTGTTGTTGTAATAGCTTGCAATCGGCTGAGGTAGTTGTGATGGTTGATGATGATGATGATGATGATGGTGTGACAATTGCGTTTGCGCATGTGGATATTGTGGATGATATTGTGGCAGGTAATCGTCTTTTTTATAGCGTGACGCAAGCATTTGTGGCTGTGTGGCTGTGGCTGTGCTGGCGCTATGATACGAATTCTGATAACTGGGTATGTGTGTAGTGCTTGATGCTGGCAATTTCGGATTTATTGTCGTTGCTGTTCCTGTTATGGTTGTTGCTGTTGTGGGTGGCAATATTGTTGTCATTGCAATTTTATTATGTTTATTATTTCCTATCGCTGTTACATCTCCTCTGAGTGTAGCTGTGGTTGTTGTTGTAGTTATTGGCATGTGAGTTCTGTAAAAGTCATGACACGAATTATTTATGACGCAGCAATATTGTTGATGATCGGGTGATAAACATAAAAAGTGTTTTAAATAATATTACTTAAAATGTATACATTGAAGGTGAAAGATAAGCAAAGAAAATGGGAGGTGAAGGATGTGCCTATACGTTGTTGTGAGATATGTAAATAGAAGCAAGGATCAAATAGGCTATACTCTTAAGGGATTTTTTAAGGAGGTTGCTTAGAATAAACCAACGGAGACACTTTTTCGAGTTGTTCTGTATTTAAAAGCGGAAAGCGTTTCACATAATGGAAATTGTTGTTTGTAGTTACAAATCTTTATCAAGGTTTGACTTTCTAATAAGAAGTTCTAATTGTCAAGCATCAACTGACTTTATCTCAGCATATTTTTGATTAAAAAATACGTCTAAACCTACTTCGGAAGCCCCGAAATGCGCAGAGCTCATTATATTAGCTCAAATAGTTAAAAATTATGAAGAAATACCTTCAGGAGACAAATAGATTACGAAATATTAAACCCCAAACCAATGTGCATTTTTTTAAACCTAGGCGCTTTATCATTTTCACTTTAAAAAATATCAAATTAACAGTTCCTCGATAGTACAATGGTCAGCACCTTCTAAAGGCATCCTATATTTGTAACAGCTTTCACTTGTTTTTTGTTCGATTATAAGAACGCCCTAAAAGAATTTTCACCATATAGTTGTTCAAATTTTCCTCGATAGTATAGTGGTTAATACATCCTACAACTTTGAGTACTTTAAAAGACGCTCTAGCAGCTTTTGCTTGATTTTCTTAGATAGTATAATGGTTAAAATAACCCACACATTTTCTACCAAATATTACTTGATTTGTCTCGATAGTATAGTGGTTAATATAAAAGTTTCAACACTATTAAAGACTTTCTAACAAGTTTGTTTCAACTTTTACTTTCATTTTATTTTCCATGATATGTAAGCGGTGAAAATACCAGAAAAAAATTTTCACTTTACACAATTTTTGGTTAAATTTTCCTTGAAAGTTTAGCACTATTAAAGACTTTCTAACAAGTTTGTAGCAATTTTCACTTTTATTTCATTTTCCTCGATAGTATAGTGGTTAGTATACTCGCCGCTCTTTTTATAATTTTTAAAAATATTTATTCTAAAACAAAATTGTGACTGTGGAGTACATAACTACTGTGTTTTACTTTAACTACGTAGTGCTTAGAACTTTTCCTACACAGTGTTTCATTATTTTGTTCTAAAAAGAATGTATAAAAATGAAATGAAATGCAGTTGCAAATGAAAATACAAATATTTATTTAAACTAGTCCAAGAATTTTGAGGTTTTCAGCAGTTGCTAGGAATTGAATGAAACCAAACTTACATTTTTTTTTAATAAAATATAATACATACCGCAAAAATTAAAACAGCACAAAATCCATAATCCGTTAAAAAATTAGTATAAATAACAATTTAAAACAAAAATAAAATTTCGAAAAGCCAAGCCAAATAAAATCTTTATTTCAACGAACCAACAACCGGAAATTAATAGCAAATTCTATGTTATAATGATATGAACACAACAACAATAAACAAATAAAATAATTGAACAAAAAAATTATACTTACTGAATTGGGAGAGTATGATTTATTGTTTGTTTTATTATTTTTGAGGGGGTAAAAGATTAGGAATTAGGTAACCTACAAAAAATTTCAATAAAAAGAAAGAAAAAAACAAAATAATTAAATAATAAAACGCAAAAATTATGTTGGGCGCAAAAGTAGTTGTGTTTTTTTTTTGCTGTATTTTATGCATATTTTTTATTATTAGATTATGTTAGTGTAGAAGAATGTATGAGTGTTAGCAGCATAAGTGAAAGTTTTAGAAAATACTGAAAATTAAATTTATCAAATGGGTTGCAGGAAAAATTTAAAACTTTGCCAAAACTGTAAAGTAGCGAGAATAAAATTTAATAGAAAGTAACAAAAAAAATGCAAGTTGAGAACAGAAAATAAAGGAAGCATCAAAGAACGTGTTATGGTGGTTACTAAATAAAATTAAGAACATAAAGAAATTACTCATGCGCTTTTACCGTTATTAAAATAGACTATAAAAAAAACTATTTCGAAGCAACATTTTTGACGCGCAATAAAGTTTGTTGCAATTATTAACTTAATTTTTTAAGTATTTTTGAAAATAGCCCTTTCTTTTAGCGCTAGTAAAAATCAAAATTTTAGCTTAATACGATTTCCGTTAGCAATAAAGTTTTTGATTACTTCAAAAAACATAAATTTTTTTTTTCAAATTTTCGAAACGCATTTACAAGTAACACACAATCCTACCTCGTTAAGTGTAGACTTGAAGAAAATAAATTTTGAAAAAAACCATAAAATTAAGTGTGAAAACGTGACACTAGCTAGCATGGAGCGGCGAGAAAGTGGCATGTAATTTTGCATAACTTGATTCGTAGACCATAAACTTAAACTAAATAAACCTTATACAGAAACATACCTATGCATCTCTATGTCGGCAGATTCGACAACAGTCTTAAACCATTGAATCACATTCACGTCAGCCGCATCGTAGTAGCGAAAAAATGGCTGTTGCAAAAGTTCCTGATATCTAGGTCGATGATGTACATTCTTCGTGAGACTTTTGGTTAGAAAGACAAGTTTTTTAGTTATTAATAAAAGCATTATTTAATTTATATATATATATATATTTTTTTATGCACCATTTATCGACGAAATCACGAAATTCTTGGCTGAAATCGAAACCATCTCCATATGGCAGACTGGGTGGTTCGTGATCTAGAATTTTGGTAAGCACTTCAAAATCTATATTACAGCCTTCGTATGGCGAACGGCCGGTAGCGAGTTCCACAAGTGTTATGCCCAAGGACCAAACATCGGCTCGTATGTCGTATTTTGGCTTTTTCGGATCGATGCGTTCGGGCTGTAATTGTTAACAATTGTAAAATTGTAACATTTATTTTTTCGCTTGTCATATTAACACTTACCGCCATATAAGCAGCGCAACCAGCAGAACGTGTATTCGCTTTTGAATCCACAAGTCGTCCACTAATGCCGAAATCACATAATTTAATATTTCCTTGTTCATCGATGAGAATATTTGAAGGTTTCACATCGCGATGTATGACGTTGTGTTTCATCTTTAGATATGACAGGGCGTGTACCGTCTAGAGAAAAAAAAATCAGTTATACGAGTTGTAGAAATAATAAGCATGTTAAACGCTCAATTCCTCGTTAGTATAGCGATTGGTATAATTTTGTGATACTTAAAAGAAATTGTTAAGACAAAAACTTTGCAAAACACTTTTAGTTCCTCGATAGTATAGTGGTCACTAGCATTTACAATCATATAACCTCACTTTTTTACACCAAAATACATATTTTAGTTTTTTCGATAGTATAGTGGTTAGCATCCGTCACATCAATATAACCCCACCCTGATTAATTTTAATACCAAAATATATATTTTTGTTTCCTCGATAGTATAGTGGTTAGTATTCACCATTTTCACGCATTGTACTTACCGCTACAGTGACCTTTCCGAGAATATTTTCGGGCACAGGCTGTTTGGAACGTCTCAGCAGCTTATCAAAACACATTGACATCAGTTCCATGCAAATCCATACATCTGGTATATTTACAAAATAACCTAAACAATGCACTATATATGGGCAGTCATGTGAATTTAATATAACATCGAGATCCATAAGTATACGATTATTCTCCTCGTCATTCCCAGTACTACGCATTTGTTTAACAGCCAATATTGTGCCCGTAAGTTTGTGTCGCATTTTCACTACATTCCCACTGGTACCATTACCCAAATCACTTAAATGCTCTAAATCGGACATAATACTCGTGTATTTTTGACCATTTATAGTGAGAATACCAGATTGCTGACGTATCCTTTTAAGTTTTTTGTGCATTTCATTTTGTGGTGCATTGCGATTTGAACTGGGCACGACTACTGGAAAGACAAAAAAAAAAGAGGGAATGTTTTATTAAAGTGCAATTTGAAATGTTGGCAAATTAATTATTATAATTTTAATAATAATTTTAATTTTAATAATAATTTTAATTTTAATAATAATTTTAATTTTAATAATAATTTTAATTTTAATTATAATTTTAAATTTAATAATAATTTTAACTTAAATAATAATTTTAATTTTAATAATAATTTTAATTTTAATAATAATTTTATTTTTAATAATAATTTTAACTTAAATAATAATTTTAATTTATTTTTGTCAAAATACCTATATCAAAAAAATATGGCTTCATTAAGTAATCAAAATAGTCAATTTTGGTCTATTTTAAAATCCTCAATAGGTACTATTTGCCCCAAATTGTATGGAGCATTGTTGCCTTAAAAGCAGGTCGAACGAAAATTGATAGGTAGTACAAAATGTAGAGGAAATCAATAAATCAAAAATAAACATTCCCCTCTTAACCGCACCACATCCGCGCACTCATTCATTAAGTTGACCCATTCTCATTGTCGCATTGCAGCTGGTAAGAAATGTATTGTATTTCCGCTTTGATTGAGCATTGTTGCCAAAAAAGAAAATTGATTGCATGAAACGCCCAACATTCAACCAAACATTTGCCCAACCACCCACAAACCTCCAATCAACTGACAACTGACAGCACACTAGCAAAAATATACAACAATGTATATCAACAATGATGACAATTCACAATAGACACATCCCTGCAACAACATGCTTTGCAATTTTCACATCTCTTTCAACTTATCAACCCACTAAGCCCACACCATTGCACAGATCAACAAAGCAAAGCCAAAAAAAAAAAAAATAAATAAATTGTAAAACAGCTGCGCCAAGCTAAAAAGCAAACAAGTAAATTTTGCAAGCTAGCAAAGAAAAAAATTTACCGACAAGACAGCAAACAAATGCAACAAAAAACTATGAGCAGACGTTGAAAATTTTGGCTGCAACGTTGACGCCGACGACGACCAAGCTTAAAGTTAAACACAAACACATGGGCGTCGGCGTCAGCGTGGCAGTCGCGGTCCATACATATGATAAAAAAAAATTAATGCTCATTAATAACAACAAAAAGAAAAACGCAAACGAACGAAGCAAGCGACAATGAAATGATATGTACATATATATGTACATACATACATGTGTATGTATGCGGCTGTAATGCTCGTCCGGAAATACCAAAAAATCCAACCATACGCAACAACAATGAAAATAAATAAACATACAGGCGGCACAGGCATACATACATACATACGTGTACTTATCAGCAAAGGATTTACAGAAAAACAGTAACAACATCTCATTGAAGAGGAAAAAGAAAAAACCCCAAAAACAAAAATAAGTAAAAGGTATTATAGTAACCGCTACAACAACAACAACATATGAAAATACAATGACCAACAAAAATAATATAAAAAGCAACAAATACCAAATGAAAATATAAAAAGCATAAACGAAATAGATGGCGACAAAAAAATTGAAGAAAAAACGCAGACGATAGCCACAATAGACGATAGTGCAGAACACACGCTCTTTATAAACAGACATATATACATATGTACATACGTACATATCAGAAATATCCAATGTGAGACGTAGACGTCAATGACGAAAGCAGCGTCAACAACAGCAAATATAACAACAAATAAAAGTAAAGCAAGTCGCTACTATGTGTACCACATCAGCACATAACGCAGACGACAAAGTCAATGGATTTGTGTGTACATCGTATCTGTGTGTATATGAGCCTGAAGGCGATCACAAGAGGAATTGTTAAAGCAGCAACAAAAGCTATTGCAGGATTAACTATAGCGTCGACGCTTTTATGCTGCGACAAACAGCCTAATACCAGCGCCAGGCGCTAGCGCAGGGGTGTGCGAACAACTTAGGTTAGAAAGCATTGACAAGACTGTTGATGTTGTTGTTTTAGCTGCTCATCCATATATTTGTACACTGCAAGTAAAGCAAGTACAGAGGGTGGCAGGCACGTTAAAGGAATCAGTGGTGTACCCGACCGCAACAGCAGTGCTCAAGTAGTCTTATTTTTCTTACGTATGTATGTATGTAAATACATACGTATGTGGGTGGTGCCAGGAGGGTTGGTTAAGAGCCTGCACTGGTGCAGCATTTGACGCATACTCGCGCTGAAACAAAAGCTTTGTATATTCTTAATGCACAAAATCCTCTATGCTGGCACCTAATGTCAGCAACCTTCTTTTGTAAGCGACTCATCGCAAGAAAAAAAAAACAAGTTGGTACGTGCGAAGTTGGTTCTTTTGTGTATTAGCAAACTGAAGCATTTTGCAGGAGCAGCGTTTACTCTAGTTAGTACTTTGCCACCACTTATCAACACTATTATTTGCATTATTTTTTTTTTACTTAAACCCTTCTTGCAATACTTACAACCCAGACTGGGGCGTTTTATCTTGCCGAGTGGTAGGGACATGTGTACATCTCTTTCACCAACGCGCGGTGTTGAACCACTTGGGGTTTCAGTAACAAACATTAGATGATTATGTGAATTATTCTCCTCTTCGAGACGTTTTTCCAGTCTGTGTATTCTATGCCCAATCGATTCCATTGATGATGTGTTTGTTTTGCTGAGGTTGGTTGTGGGTAAATGCGTAGATGCTGTTGGTACTGTCCTTGGTCCTCCAGGTCCAGTCGCGACGACTGCTGTCGCTCTTCCAAGCTGATGGTGGTGGTGCTGCTGCTGCTGCTCACGACTGCTACTACTGCTGCTGCTGCTGTGTTTATACTCTGGTGCGTCGTGCATGAGGCGCGCGTGTGTTTTGTCGTATCTGCGCTGTATATCGCTGCCTCTGCCACTCCTCCGCGCGGGTGTAAGTGGATCTGCGTGTATGCTTTTGTGTATGTGTGCGTTTGAATTTTGTGCACTCAAAAATTTTCACTGCGAAAATTTCAGTCGTTAAATCTTTTCACAAACCTCACACTTTTAACACCGTCTAGTACTAATAATCGCACGACCGTGTACAATTATTTTTCTTTACGGTTGTGCACTTGTTTTCTTTTTAATTGAATTATCACACAAATAACAAATAAAAAAGAAATGAACTCGAGCTTTTCACTACTTTACAGAACACAGCAGAAAAAATACTGAAGAAGTTGCGAGAAATTCAACAACGAAGTAAGAACATAAAACGAATTGGTAGATAACAACAGCGAATGTCACTACAGACGCAATTGTCAAAATGGGAGGGTAACCAAGATATTTCAGTAGAAAAACAAAATACTGTTATTTAAATACACAATTTCAATAAAAATGTTAAATCAAAACGAATTTCTGAATTATTTGGTGTAGTAGTTCATAAAAGAACAAAACATACCATTATATTTGGCAAAAGTACTTTCGAAATACTAAAAATGGAATTAAACCTCAGCCAATGTCACTATCAATTATTAAATCTATTGTGAATAATCAGCAACATGAAGCAGCAGTGTGTTATTTCTATTTATTTACATATTTTGTTTTCACAATGTCGGATGCATATGAGTTTGTTGCAAAAAGTAAATTAAAACTTAAAAATGATAGCGAACACAAGAAAAAGAAAAAGAGTAAGCACAAACATAAGGAGAAAGTAAAGGAGCGTGCAAAAGAATCATTACAAACAAGTGTAAACGAATCTTTGGAGGATAAAATCACCAGCAGCAGTGCACCAAAATTGACCAAGGCTGAACTGGCATTCAAACAGCAGCAAGAAAAAATGGTGAGCGTACAAAACATATATAGATATAAAAACATAATTACTAAATTATAAACTGAAATTATAGCGTAACAAACGAATAATGGAAAAGGCCTCCACCACACATAAGGAACGAGTCGAAAAGTTTAATGAACATCTGGATTCTTTGACGGAGCATTTCGATATACCAAAAGTTTCTTGGACAAAGTAATGGAATATCTGTGCTATTTATATTGTTAATTTAAGTGGAATCAATAAACAATCTGTATTTACTTTACATATGCATATATATGTATGTATTTATTTTATTTAAGAGTTAAATTAAAATCCCGCATGACATATATGTATTTTGCTATTTAAAACATCTTAAATTTGCGCTATTTACGAACTACTTATACATTAAAACATTCTTATACATTAAACAAGTACGCGCTATTGCGCCGCTTATGGCCGCAAGCATATATGTGCTCTTTGGAATTACATATCACTTTGCTTAACAAGATTTGACTATACCACACAAACTGTTACCAAATGTTCAGCTTTTACTAAATAAAATTGATTTAACAGTTTCCACGAGAGGGAATTTCGTTTTATATGCACGTGGACAATAGCCTTTTACATCATCCGTATTCAAAGAGAATATCATAGCGCCACCCAGTTGATGATTCTTAATATAGAGTGCTTTACAGGCGATGCTGGTCTCATTTTCATAAGAAATCCATTCGGTGCCGCTACTAAGATAAGGCGAGCAAGTAGAGTGATCATACGCCTCATGCACCACTATATTATGTGTGTTGAACCAGCAAAGCTCCGAGTAGGAAGTGAAGCCCAGACCGCCACAGCGTCCAATGCCTTCTGCAGGCGCACCGATGGCATTGTTTAGAGCGCTTACCAAACTAAGCGATAAATAAAATAGTTTAGCTTAATTTGTTAATTTTTTTGATTCTGAAATAAATGCTTACGTAAATGAGTGTCCATAGGTCGGCAAACCCACAATTAATTTTTTGCGATCTAAACCATTAGCCAACCACCAATTAACTGAATAATTTATATTTAAGGTGCCAAGTAATGAGCGTTCATTTGGACGCGCATATAAGGGTGCATTCAAACCTTTAAAAAATAGTAAAATAGTCAAGCATTAATGTAAAAAATGGCTTAGGTGGCTTCCTCACCTGTGAAAGGCGTTCCATGTGAATAAAAATGATAATCATATGACATCACGCTCACATAGTCCACATACTGGTTTAGCATTTGCACATCGTAAGCGAATACTGCAATACCTTCGGGCGCAGCTGCCGCAACAGTAAGCATGTAATCACGCCGTTCACGTTTATATTCCTGACGTATTTCATAAATTAATTGAGAAAAGTGTTGTCGTTCCTTATTATAAGCGCTGGGAAATTCCCAATCCAAATCAATGCCATCTAGCTTATACATAGCCAAAGTTTGCTTCATCGAATGCACGAAGGCCTTGCGTGTAGTATGATTTTTTACCATAGCTGGAAAACCATCACTATTCGCCCCACCACCTATCCACAACAAAAACTTCAGTGCTGGATTTATTGTACGCAACACAGTCACATCATGCAATAATATACGACGCAAATTGTCGCCAATGACCAATAAGCCATTATTTACACTAACCATACCGATATTGATGTGAGTACAAAGTTCAGCATTTACATTAGCTAAACGCAAATCATCGAATTCATTATCGGGATCAGGCACTGAATAGTAGCACACTAAACGCACTACGGGTTCGGTACTCATTGTCGGTGGTGCATTCTTCACCAGTTGAGGTGCATTGGGTTTCACCTTTTGTGCCGCTTGTTGTTGCTGTTGACCATTGGCATCTGTTGAATAAACAGGATGTTGCGATTTTATACGTACCGATTGATTTTTTACCAAACGGAAATCATGTGAAAGCGTACTTTCATGTACACTGTTGGCATACAGGTTGGCACGACGATACCAGAAATCGGGTACAGCTGCAATACATTAGTAATGAGAAGTTTTACTAAAATATTTATTTAGAAATAACTCACCTTGCACATCGGGTGGATAGTATATAGTATCGTAAGCGGAGTTCCACAGTAGAAACACAAATATTGTGGTTAGCATATAAAGTGCCATTAATGCAGCTATACGCCACCATGATTGCGATTGCGAGGGCTCGTTCATTAATTCATAGTCAGCCATTATTTAGCGACATAAAATATAACTTTACACTTAATTCAATTAATTCCAGTACTTTTGTTAGTGAATTTTCCAATGACTACACAAATATCAGCTGGCCGTAAGGAAAACGAATAAATAACGAAGTAAACAAAAAAGTCATACAGATAAATAGCAGAGTTGTCGTGGTTGAGTACAATGAAGAGAAGTAAAAAATTTATTCGTTGTTCAAATTATTCGTTTGCGGTTAGCCCTTTCATAATTTTGAAAGCAGTTTCTTGGTGTTAATGTAATGTGAGACTCTTATGTTTACATAATATATCATTATTTTTGATAAAAATTTAATTTAAATCCGCAAAATAAATTGAAGTTGTCACATAAAACCCTGTCTATAGCAAGCAATTAAATATCACTCGCTACTTTTGTAGGGGCGAGTAACAAGGTAAACAATATACTTTAGAGTTGCCAGCACACTCTCGTGCACTTATAAACAAAACGGTGACCGTATTTTAATTTAATAATATTAAAAGAATTAATTTCAGCTTTTCAAATTCAGTTTTATTTTGTTAATTCTTAAAGATTAACGGTGGAAAGATTGCGTTCGAATGTGTGCAAATGTGTGTGAATTGAACTGTTAAACTTTATTTTCGCTTCTTTTTTGCAACACTGAAGCTGGTAGCCCTATTAGAAATGTCTTTGATTTCTTTGCAATGCATTACATTTGAATTTCCCCGCATTCTCGTCCGTTGATTTTGCGTGAAAGGTTTGTTTTTGTGTGTACGAACCGTGTCGGTTTATTGTTGTATTGCATCTATGAATTTTAAATGCAACTTGTGAGATACAGTGTAATTGTATTTATTAAGATGAATTCAGTGTGTTATAAACAAATTAGTGTGAATCAAAGAAAGAAAAATGTTTTAAAAGCTTAAATGAACAAGAAAACAAACAATTTTTGTACATACACACACATATGAATAGTGTTTAATTGCTACTTTTTGTTTAGGCTCTGCAAAGTCCAGACATGTCTGACCCCCTCCTTTGTCACAACAAACAATGTTGCTCTGTTGCAGGCTGCAGTTGCACAGCTTTTGCGATAGTGGTTAGAAAAAAAGTAACATTCAACTTTTACAAGCATCTACTTCGCTACAAGTACCTACTTCTTCAAGTGGCTGCGCGTCGCCACCCAACCACTTGCCCATTATGCCTCTCCAATCGTGTGTATGTATGCGTAAAGGAAGTGATACGTGCGTGCGTCTGCGAACGCCAAAGCGACCCAACCACCCACCACCTTATTAATGTATGTATGTTTCTATATACAATTGTGTAATTGCCCCGCCCTGTTCAACGACTCAAAGCATTGCAATCCTACTAGGCAGTGGGTGGTTTTCCCCCCACAATTCACTTCCGCACGGTTGTTGTTGCTTTTTTAGCATACATATGTACATACATATATATTTTTCTTATCACTCTTCCAATTTGCATTCGCATTAAAACCAAGTCTACGAGAAAATTCAATTTCCATAGCTGCTTTGCTGCTTCCTGCTTTCATCATTTTCATCCTTTCCGTCTAACAATGTCTAAAGCAACATTCAATCCAGCGAATCAGCTAGCCAACCAACCAAGCAGTCGGCGTAAAAATCGATAACGACGCTTTGGTATGCGTCGCTGCTACACTCGTTCGGTTTGTTGTCATTTGTCGAGCCATGTACTTCAGCCAAGCTATCCTTGCTCGACAGCTGTGTTTGTTGCTATTGCTGACGCAGCGCATTTGTTTGTATTTTGACGCTTGATTTCCTTGCGAGTGTGTCTGATGGTGGTTGGTTAGCCGGTTTGAACATTTCGCTGACTTGGCGCGCTTATACAGGAGCGCAGTCGGGAAGTGTAGTACCAAATGTTTTTTCTCCTATGGTGGTGATTGCGTGAGATCCCGATTGGAAGGACAAACCTAGGTATACTGACTGCGTACAAGAGCTCGATTGAGACTCTTCGACCAAGAGGCCAACTTTACTTTCTGTTCATAGCGAGTGGGCGACATCTTCTGAAATTCCTGTGAATAACTTCATCTGTGTAAAGTCTCAATGGGCAAAAAAAAAAATGTCTGATAGGCCATCTTCCATTGGACAAACATGCACAGTCTGGACGCACCATGGAGAGAAGAAAAAACTTTAGACCCTATGTCACACCCTTTGTACATTTTAGAGGAGTCTCTAGAGGCAGCATTCTTCAGCAAAGATACATCGACTACTCCTATTAGACTGATAGAATTTGGTCGTGTGAGAGCTCTTAGAATCATCAGAATAGATCCCGTTCGGTGGACCAAGTGGCAAGTAAGAGCTGCCTTTTACCTCTACAGACTTAACCCGAGGCTCATTGCATTTTAAGAAGTTAGCACTATGCTACAAAAAAGACGCTACTGAATGGCGAAAACTTCTTATATTTCGATCTGGTCCTTATTGACTCTAGTCACTATGCCCAGCACATAGGAAGTTCTTCTATCCGCCTGCATAAGGCGGTATCGTTCGCTCAATATATGCATGTATGTAGGATGAAGAAACTCAACATTTAAGAAAGCCACTTTCGCTTTTTTTTTTACTAAGCTCGTCTCAACTCGCATGTTCCCACAGTTTCCAAAGATCCCGGCAGCTCGAACAGAGACTACATAAATCACCATTTAAACATGGTTTAGTTATTTATTACAACAAAAACACTTGCAACAATATAATGCAATTACTACAACAAAAGCGGATAATTAAAAAGACGCCCCAAATTACGAGTATTAAACTGACTTTTCAAGACTGCACTGTAATTAAGACACATTTGTTCACGCTTTATCTCTTTACTTCTCTCTTTCTCTCTCTACAACTTTTACTTCCACCACTGCAACGAGTATCTCTCACTGCTGCATTTGTAATGATAGATTTTTCATTTTCTTTTGAACATTCACAATTTTCCGCCACCCCAAAATGGTAAAACATATGCTGGTCATGCCACCAACAAGCTGAGGCGACACAAACGCACGCATTCACACACTCGTGCACATGTATATTTGAATGCTTCAATGAAAAAAACGAATTTGACAGGCTGCAGCAACTACACTATGAACGCATTGCAATCGGTATACGGTATACGGTATACACATCCATATGTACATATCTACGTGCATTTTGTTTATTTACGTATGTTTTATTTTTAATTATATTTTACTGTTGGTGTTGTTGTCACTGGTGGCGGTACTGGTGTATAAACTCCACAACACGCGAATGGTGACGACGAATGGGGCAGAGTGTGCGCGGTGACACTTGCACTTGTCAGCCATAAGTGCGAGTCGGTGTTAGCGAGTACATTATGACGAATTCGTCGTTGTGGTCGGTCGGCTTCAAGTCGCTCCTCTGGCTTGCTAACTTGGACAATGTTGGATTTTCCAACTGGTCGGCATTCATAGCGCGCTCGCGTAACTGTGCACATGTCTAATTGACTTGGCTGACTGGCAGAGAGTAGAAGTGGTCAATTGCTCGGAAAAAACAACTAAAAAAATAACACAGAAAACAAACATTTGTGTGAAAAGTGCAAGGAGGAAATGCAGTGACAACAACAGGAATGCCAGTTGTTAATAATAATATGTAGTTAAAGGCGGTCATTACCATTTTTAGCTGACAGCTTGTTTGACATTATGTGTGTATGTGTGTTGTACAACGAAGGGGTGTTGAAGACGATTATATTCTTCTAAAGCGATAATAAAAGAGATTTAAATAATCTAAACGAATTAATAAAATTAAAATAAACGACAGGTCGTTAGCCTCCGTTGCTATTATTATTATTTATAATTATATTTCAAATAAATAATTAAATAAATAAATATAAACGAAACAGTAATAAAAACAATAAAAAATATACATCTATTTTTTAATTTATGAAAACAAAAAATATAATATTAGTTAACATGAACATTAGCTAACAAATAAATAATAATAATAATAATAATAATAATAATAAAAAAAAGATAATAAAATAAATTTGACAAAAATTTAATGGAAATTAAAAAATTTATATGAACTGAAATTTTATTAATTTGATAAAAAAAAAATTAAATAAAAAAACAAAAAATTCACGAAAAATGATTACATGACAAGAATATTAAAAAATGTATTAAAAGTATTAAAAGAATAAAAAATAGTAACTACCTACCTAAATAGGAAAAATTAAAAATTTTAAAAAAGATATAAAATATTGAAAAAATTAAAAATGCGATACCTAAGCGAGTTACGAACCATTTCTTATTAATAAAATTAATACCTATTTAAATGAGAAAGAAATTTATAAAATAATAAAAAATTGCCTTTTTAACTAACTTTGAAAATAATAAAAGTACTAAGGAGGCAAAAAATTAGTTCTTAAAAAAATAAAAAAAAATAAACCAAATACTACAATTAATTACCAATACATATATATGTACATATATGAAAAAAATAATAATTTGAAAAAAAAAACGACAAAACCATTCCTTCGCGAGGAAATAGTGATTAAATCAGAAAAAATTAACAAGAAGTATATATTTTAAACAACTATAAAATTAATTAATTAATGGAAAAAAATTAATAAATGAAATAAACAAAAAACAGTGAATAAAGCCAAAACACAAAAAAATATTAAAAAAATACTAAATTTTACTGCAGACATTAAGAATTAAAAAATCTCTAAAAAAAAGTTACAAAATCATTTTCTATTCAAAAAAAAAAATATGGAGATTAAATTAGAAAAAATATAATAATATTAAATAGTCGCTGATTTTAATTATCGAGGTATAATTAACCAAAAAAGAAGAGGGAAGTAATAATAAGCGAAATAATAATCAATAAATAGTCCTTACAACATAAAAACAAAACAAAAAATTAAAATTAACTACAAAAATCATTGAAAGATTAAAAAACGTTAAGCGAGTTACAGAAACGTTTTTTATTTAAAAAAAAATTAGTGATCAAATCAGAAAAAATTAAAGATTAAAAACTATACCTACTAAATTAATTATAAAAAATATTAAAGGAAATGAAAATGCGCTAAAAGTTTTAAAAATCATTTATTGAAAATTAAGTTTATGTGAAAACATTTTCCATTCAAAATGCGGCAAGCTAACTTAAAAACGTGTAAAATTTTAAAATGTACTATGAGAAAAAAAGCGTCAAAATTAATAATAAAAAGTTAAAGTGAAAAAACCTAAAAATTAAAATAATAAAGCTAAACAAAGCAGCTTTAATCAGCTTAAAAGAAAATCATTAAATTTTGATTTTATATATTTTTTTATATCCATTATATTTTCTTCACAGCAACTGCCAAATAAAACTTAAATAATATATTATTGAAAACGTGGCACTAAGTGTACACGTCGAATTATGCATATGTAGTATGTGAAAAGGTCTTAATTAAAAAATCGACAAAAAGTTATTTGAACTATTCCCTGCAAGACGGGTAGCTGTTGCCTAACATGTTCTCCGCCTGTTACTTTACATACGTGCATTTGTTATTTGAATTGTTACTTTTCTTCTAGCCGTGGGAAAAAAATAACAAATTTCCCCGCTTTGTTTCACGTACGTGTGATTCTCTTTTTCATTCACTCGCATTGTATTTATCGGTATGCGACATATATTCGCCTTTTTTAATTTTCGTATATTTTTGTTACCGTATTTATAATACATGTGTTATTCAAAACAAGCACGTATGTTACTCGATCTGGCAGCAACTGGCTATTGAAAACAAACGTACATGATATCGTATCTGCTACCCATGTGTTGTTGAAAACATAATCACTTGTTAGCATATCTATGGGCGGTGACTTGTTCAAAACAAATGCATTCGTTAGCGGACCTGTCACCGGTGACTTATTTATAACAAATACATTTGTTAGCGGACCTGTCACCGGTGACTTATTTAAAACAAATGCACTTGTTATCGGACGGGTTACCCATATTGACTATTGACCTTTTACCTATATTTCCTCTAAAATGAAAAATAGCATTTTTTAAGTTTATTTTTGTTTATTAAAAATATAAATAATAAAATATACATATTTACAAGTTTGATTTAAAAATTTAGTTTGTTTTTATCAAATAATTAAATTAAAATTGTTAATTTAACTTCTTTTTACATATACATATGCTTAACAAAATTAATTGTACATTCATTTCTAATACTTAATAGACAATGGTACTAGAATTTTGACTAACTAAAAATAAGTTTTAGAGTACTTAAAATATTAAGACAGCCGCTTCAGAGGAAGACCTCCACTCCGTTAGAAATATCATGCTTAGTAAGACCTGGCTGAGCAGGCGGCATTGTTCACTTGGTTTTAATCGTGACAGCAATCTACGCCAGTAAAGAAGAAGTATACCAATGGAATCTGAAATATACAAAAAATAATTATTATGATGTATTTTATTGAATTTTTATCTTTATTGCTAGCATATAATATAATATAATTAATCGCAATAAAAGCTTTACAAAGAACATAGCTATTTGCATACATTATTTGTGTATGCTTGGTACATACGTAACAAAATTGTAAAATTTTTACGAAAAAATAATTTTTTTTTAATAATATATAACATGAAATAAAAGATAATCAAATAAACTATCTTCCAAAACTCATTTAAACAAATTTAAGTTAAATATCCAAACAAAAAAAGAACTTTTGTTACACCATTGCTTTTCTACACCCGGACATATGTAGGACTGTCACATGCAATACAAAAGTGCAAAATTTTTACAAAAAAATCAAATTTTTTTAAAATGAATTTCCTCAAACTAATAGACAATTAAATAAACTTTAATTTAAAATTCATTTTAATTAATTTAAGTTAAGTTTTTTTAACAAAAACAGAACTTTTGTTACAACATTGCCAATTTGTACATACGAATATATGAATGACTGGCACATGCACAAGAAAAATGTAAAATTTTCACAATAAAATAAAATTTTTTTAAAATAAATTACATCAAACTAATAGACAATTAAATAAACTTTAATTTAAAATTCATTTTAATTAATTTAAGTTAAGTTTTTTTAACAAAAACAGAACTTTTGTTACAACATTGCCAATTTGTACATACGAATATATGAATGACTGGCACATGCACAAGAAAAATGTAAAATTTTCACAATAAAATAAAATTTTTTTAAAATAAATTACATCAAACTAAAAGATATTTAAATAAACTTTAATTTAAAATTCATTTTAATAAATTTAATTTAATTTTTTTAACAAAAACAGAACTTTTGTTACAACATTGTCAATTTGTACATACGAATATGTGTATGACTGGCACATGCACAACAAAAAGCTAAAATTTTCACAAAAAAATAATTTTTTTTTTAAATAAATTACATCAAACTAAAAGATATTTAAATAAACTTTATTTTACATTTGATTTCAACTAATTTAAGTATAATGTTTAAACAAAAAATTTACTTTTGTTGCACAGCTAAATTTGTACACCCGCATATGTGTATGACTGGCACATGCAATACAAAAATGCCAAATTTTCGCAAAAAAAACAATTTTTTTTAAATAAGTTTGAATAAACTTAAAGACAATTGAACAAACTTTCTTTTAAATTTAATTTTAACACTTTCGCACTAAGTTATATACATATACATTAATAAATGAAAAACTTACGTTTTGATTATTTATGAAGGACGTTTTCCGATGATAATCTTTGATATTCGTATTAATACACTTGAAGCTTGCGTTTTTTCCAAATCAAATGCTGTGTTGTGGTGGCTGATTCGATGAACAACGCTGAAATAAACAATATTGTTATTCTCATAAAACCAAAAATAAAATGTAAATATCATATGTACATATGCGCACATTCGTCTTTATGCACGTACGTATATATACACATATGCATATGTTGTTATCTTACCTTATTTCTTGATCTAAAGTTGCTCCCACTCTGCTACAGCTAATAAAGAAATTATTAAGAAAATAAAAATTAATTATTATTTACAAATTTATTTATATTTTATAAAAAAACACATCTCACCTCTCAGCGTCTTCGGTTGAAAAAGTAAATGGCGGAAATTTTCAAAGGCCATATTTGAAAATGTGTATACATACATTTCTTTCTAATGTACTAGACAATCGTTATCGATATATGGTACTCGTCTTACTACAGAAACTGCCTATGGGAAGGAAAAAATAGTTTTGTGGATGTAGTGGTAAAGCAGCAAAATTTTACGATATTAGTTCCGAAATGGTTACCTCCGTCTTGCAGGGTTGTTATTGAGTACAATCAACACGTCAACTACACTCACCAACTGCTCAATATAGACTTTGTTGAAAGAAGCCAACAAGCGTCCGCCGTTAGCGCCATGAACAATAATAACAACAACGGCATAAACACCTAATGCAAATAAACAAATCCAATTAGACAAATATTTATACGATAAAGTGGCCTGTGGCGTGCCTATTTGCTTGCTTGCTTGACCACAACACCCACCACCCACCCAACGGTCGGCGCCAGTCGAAGAAATACATACACGCTTACGGGTCAACGGTGTCATAGCGCGCACAGTAGGCGCAAGCGACATTTGTGGCCCAATAGACCTTTGCCAAAAAGAGAAAAATTTAAAATAAAAGCCCCACACACACAGGTTGTGCCGCAATCCACTCACCGCGCCGTCAATTCGTACACCAGCTAGAGCAGCAGCAGCGCACACGAGCGTAGTGATAGCGACGAGTGTCAGCAGTGCTAATACGTGTAGTACATATTTTGTTCAGTTGCATTACGGCGTTTAGTGCGCGTTCGTGGGACCGAAAAGTGTGAAACGCATCGCTTCGTCTTTTGTGTGTTGTTTAACAAAAAAGTGTAGAATGAATTAGTGCGCGTTTACGAAAACAAAATATTAATAATTTTCATACATACACATATGTATGTATGTGTGCATGTAAAATTTGCTAATACAGCATAAAACGTTTTGATAACGAAAAAAAAAGTGTTTGAATTGCGAAAAAATAAAAAAGCATTAAAAAATTACGTGCAAAAAAACTGCAAAAAGTGCGCAAATTAAACTTTTTGCTGACCAGCCAACCAACCAACCAACGGCGATCGACCTCCTTTTCGCAAACGTCATAAACTTCAATTTTACGTCTTACATTTCGCGCGCGTCCGTTGTAATTATGGCCGCTACACCGCTGACCCTGATGGATGCCGGCCTCGCATCATCCACGCTTACAACAGACAGCAACACCACTACTGCTGCAACAGCTTTAGATATCAGCAGCAGCAATAATACAATTGCAACATCACCTTCATCCGCCGCCGCCGCTGCTGCCGCCACACGGGCTGCAACCTCTACCTCTGCTTCATCAGCCATACGACCAACAATGCTATTTGGCTCTAGCGAGCGTTTAGATACATCCGCTAATATGTTAGTCTCACCAAATGGCAGCAGCGGTGGTAATTCCGCCGCCACATCGCCCTCATTTCTGCCGGAGATGCCGCAGTGGAAGAAAGATTTAATACAACGTCGCAAATCGAATGTAGCACGTACGATTGGTGCGGCGGGCGGTGTGTTGGTGTCGCCGACATCTGCAACAATGCAACAGCAACAACGTCTATCGTTGACGGGTGGCCAACTGCTATCGCCAACAACAGCAATAACAAATGCAGGTGAGTACGAATGCGATTTGACTGTATGAAATGAGAAAAAATGCAATAAAACAACAAAATATGCAAGTTGGTCAGCTGTGACTGCGGCAGCGTCGACTGTGCTGCAATTGTTGCTGATGTTGCAAATTCAATTAGCGCATTTTTGCGTGTCCAAAAACATTGGTTACCTTCGTACATCTTCATTACTAACTGATACATACCAGCTCTTGAGTATGCGAGTACATTCATATTTTTCTATTTGTGTTTTGCTGTCAAACCGCAGAAATATTCGCGCTAGGCTTATTGCCAATTTGTGGTCGAAAAGCTGGTGTATTTGATACTTACAGGCATACATATATAATTATTATGCACCACCACAATTTTCCGTTCCCACCGGCGTAAATTTTTGTCTCAACTTTCAACAAATTAATTGTAGAAGTGTAAAATGTAGGCCCAAGCACCGAGGTCTGTAAAAGAACGAACGTCTTTTTTGTATCTGAGTTCCCACGGCAGTTGTGGCACTTCCACTACTGAAATGACATTCCAGTTCTTTTGTTAAGGTAGTCAAAAACAAAAATTTAGAGCGCGTTAAACACGAGACTTACGTCTTTAATTTCAAGAAACGTCTTCGACTACTTAAATGACATTCCAGTTCTTTCTTCTCTTAGTCGTTCGGCGGCAATTTGCAAGTGCATAGACGTTTTCATCTCTCATTGCGTCTATCGTTAACTTTAAGAGCTGGAGAGTTTTGTCTTTTCCGATCGACGTGACCTTGCCAGTGTAGCCATTTTTCTTAATTCACTGTCTCGTATATTTCATATAGCTCTTTTTGTCTCCCATCCTCCACGGTATTTTTCGCCATTAGAACACGAAGGTCCTAAATTCTTTCACAAAACCTTTATTTCGAAAAATCCCACTCTTCCTCATTCCATACAGCAGGATAGTATTGATGAGCGACCTATAGACCTATAAAGCTTAATTTTCTTACGAAAGCTTAACTTTTCAATTCCCAATTTAGTCCAAAATAGCAACAATAATGGTCTATTCTCTCGAAAGCGGCGTCGATGGAACCCAAACACCGTCCTATATCGACGAGTTGGACCTAAATGACTTGACCTGCTGTAAAAGGTTAAATTCCTTCTTGTCTGGAATTCTCTACTCCGAAATATTGAACGGATATGTTTTGAATGACAGTAGTAGACTTAACTCTTGGTTACAAGGACTTGACCGCGATATACCGAACGTATGTCTTCCCATGACAGTGACTATCCCTTTTAGGTTCGCTAACAACCCTTTCCTTTGTCCGACATACCGTTGATTTCCTCGGCCTGGCGTTGGCAGTCTCGACCGCATCGATTGCCATCGATTTATGTCGTTCAAGTCAGTTATGTGAAATTTGACATTTTCCCATGCCTTCTCAAGCCTTTCCCCATACATGCATGCATCATTCCCGCTGATCTAACCTCCTTCTATTAATTTTTTATTTACCCACTTTCTGTCAGGCGACCACTCACTATCACGATTTTAATTTTTATCTTTTGCAACAATGCAAAATGCTGCCAGCCACGTCAAACTGCATATTTCGTCTTAATTGATATCCAACCTACATAAAATGCTCATAGCCGTTCAAACCACGTCGGCTTTTGTTGTTCTTGTAAAGAAAAGATTGTAGTTTCATTCAATGGTTATTAAAAAATTCTGCCATAAATAATTTTCACAGCATACGTAGTAAGTGGTGTTAATATATTTGTATAGCAGTCGGCGCCATGGTTACACTACTGCACACTTTTTCGCTTGATGACCTAATTACTGTAAAATGCTTGAATGTAGTTATGAATGTATGCAACTGCTTTCGTGAATTTTTTCGCAAATATCTGGCTATCTATTCCACTTGATGAGCTTTTT
This sequence comes from Ceratitis rosa, assembly GCA_037013455.1. Classification (NCBI taxonomy): domain Eukaryota; kingdom Metazoa; phylum Arthropoda; class Insecta; order Diptera; family Tephritidae; genus Ceratitis; species Ceratitis rosa. The sequence goes on from JAWMAG010000393.1 coordinate 428,164, forward strand.
CCTTGTTTTTCTCTTTTTTTTTTGTTCTAACCACATGGAATTGCTTTGCCTTGCTTAATCAGCGTTTCGCCTGTGTGTTCTATTGTGTTCGTCGCGTTTCTTAACTTACGCAAATATCACTTTATCTCTAATGACGACTTTCGCAGCTACTTTCAGATATCTGCTTTTTCCGTTAGGCGCGCTCGAACGAAATTCTTTAGTTTGTTGTTATTTTTTCTTTTTATTGGTTTTACTTCTTTTGTTATATTTATGTTCTTTTTTTTACTGAAAATAATTGTGTTTGTCTTTATTGTGCGTTTTTGTTAAGTCGTTCACTTTTTCAAAATTTTACAATATCGCATTGTTTCACTTCGCTTTTTAGCTCCATTCTTATTTTTTCCACTTGCTACTTTCTTTTCAGGCGTATTTGCGTAATCGCATACGCACACCTGTTAAACGTATTAAGAAAAGCCTCCTCATCTGATTTTTGCCGGTTGTACGCTTCTTAAATTTTCCATTCATTTTTCTTGTACGCTTCTCCAGATTTTCTATTTTTTCTCGTTAATCTTTCTTTCATTTTAAATGCTTTTCGCTTTTGTTTTTTTTTTACAACTTATGTACGTTTGTTATGGCTTGTTACTTGCTTTTATTTATTTATATGCCTGTTTCTATACTTTGCGTTAACGATATACATATGTATGTATGTACGACGTATTCTGTTGTCCCACTTATCTCAACGAGCGTGAAATTAAAAATCCAATTCCATTGCAATATTTTTCCGGCTTCCAAGTCCCATATACACTCTATTGCCCATTTAGCTCCACTACTTACTATTATTCAATTTAATTCCTCTTCTTTTTCTCTACTTTTCACAAACGTTTTGGTGTCGCCTCACACTATATGGCTATTAATACTTTGTTATGCATTTCCATTTGCATTTGAATGGAATTTTCGCGCACAATAAGCAAAGCTAAGCTAAGCTTTTAAGAATTTTTTATTGCTCGTATGTACTTTCATTCATTGCTTCGTTTATATGTACATAAATAGTTTTAATCTTTTAAAAATCCGAACGATATTTATACGATTGATTTTTGCGTGATCTTTTGTTTGTTTAGTTTAGTGAAATGTTTTATCTATTTTATATATGAGCCATGGAGCGCCAGTGATGAAAGTTAAAAGTTTGTGCTAAAATTTGTAGTTTTAATACCATGTCTGACAATAAATTTACCTAAAAAAATTCAGAAGTGGAATATTTTGAAAACACTAGCAGCTGTGCGAAATCTCGGTGCATCTTACCACCTTGTTTTTTATCTTACTAAAAGTTTGTTTAGAATCCTCTGCAAAACGTTCAAATACCTAACGATGTTTTAGTTAAGATGTCTTCTTTTCTATTGTTAGATTATTCAATTCTGCCCTCTTTAGACTGAACAAGGAAGAGAAGCGATTAGGGTTGGTAATTAAAGAGTACAAAACAGAATCTCCTGTCATTAAGCAAAGAGTCTATACTCCCACGTTACTGTTGGCAGTCAATAATTTTAAGCTGTAAATAATTTCGTCTTTCTAGGGACTAGCATTAATTTGAGTCCCGAAATCCAAAGCAGTACCACTCTTGCCAACAGCTGCTACTTTAGAGCGAGGTTTTTCTTAGTATTGTAGAATTGCATGTAACTAAAGCAATCTTATCAAGATACATACATACATATGTATGTGCATACGTAAGAGCATTGCTTATCTCTCAGTGGTACACATTTTTCTGCACATATATAAATATATATATACCATGCTTAATTTATGATATTGATATTGAATTTTTTTCCCAACCGCAAGCTTGTCATATTCAGAAGTAAATATATTTTTAATTTTTTCTTCATGGCACAAAAATGCATGTTTTGATAACAGAAAAATAGCAGCGAAAAAAATGTCTGATCTCAGACGAGTAAACATTTTAATCATTCAGCGATTTTTGATAATTTTTTTTTTTCTATTTTATATTTTTACTCAAATTATATTTTTTATTTGAGTTTTTATTTTATTTTTAAATTTATTTAATTTCTTGATCTCTATATACATATTATATTATATTTTTATATATTTTTTATTGATTATTTTTTAAATCTAATTAATTTTTAATTAATTAATTTAATTGGTTTTAAACTATCTTTTTTTTTTTACTTATTTTTCATTGTATTTTTAAGCCTTTAAAAACTTTTCTCTGAGTTGTTCGAAAATTTATTTGCTTTGGAAGTATATAAATAAATACGAGTATGCATGTATGTACATTTAACTTTCTATCTCGTTTTATTTTACAAATTTTAGTAGCTTGGCTACAAATTTCAATTAGTTTTTCCCGGAAGTCATATAATCGCACACACGCTTACACACATATATACACACACAAGCACAGTAACGTAATAGCGCCATTTACTTGCCATATTCAAACAATCTCTTCCTCTCCAGTATCGCCAATTCTTGTTTTACTGCGTGCCACAGCCGCAAAACTCTTATCAAGTTGCACATCATACGTACATACGCGCATCAGCCATCATGAAAGCTGATGTGTCATAAATAAAAAAAGACAAGAAAAACATATTATAATTTTATAAAAATTACTTTCTGCATGGTGAACGGTTGAATGAAGGAGTCGAAAGAAATTGTTTTAAGTTTTGTTTGTACTTTTTATTAATTTTATTTTATTCTGGAACAAATTATTTTTACTCTGTTTTATTTTTTTTATTTTATTTTATTATTTTTATTAAATTTATATATTATTCTATTTTATTTTCATAATTTTAAATTTTATTTGTATATTGTTTTATTTTAATTTATTATGGGTTTTTTTTTTTGGCTGTGTAATTTTTTATAATGAATTTTATTTATTTTTTTTTTTAGTTATTCAACTTCCCTTATTTTACTTATTTTTCTTTTATTTATTTTCTGTATTTTTTTTATTTAGTTTAATTAAATTTTTTATAATTTTTATTAAAAGAATTTAGTTTTCTATTTGTTTTACTTTAATTTTTTATATTTATTTCACTTTTATTTTATTTTATCTCATATACAATATATTTTTTAATATATTCCTTTTAATTTAATTTTAATATAGTTTTATTTTATTTTTTCCTTTAATTTTTTAAATTTAGTTTAATTTAATTTGTTTATTTATTTTATGGGAAAATATTCCTTTTTTCTGCAATTTTCCATAATGCATACTTTTTAATTTGTTTTTATTTGTTTTTTATTTTTATTTATTTTGTATTGTCATACAAGTGCGCGATAAGCGACAGTCAGCCAGCCTCTTCTGGTAATTACACTTGTCGATATTTACAATTTGTTCGTGCTTTTGTATTGTTTTTTCCCCATTTTCTTTCCTTTCAACTTTCCTATTTTTGCTTATCACACATTGTTTGTATGAAATTACAAGCAACAGCAACAACAAAACTAGCAAAATATTGCTTGAAGTTGTTTGGAAAATAACAACAAATCGCTTTTAGTTTATGAAGCAATCGAACTGTTGGGATATTTCATATTTTTGGACGACAGTTGTTCGTTGACGTCGCGGTAAAATTGTTCTAAGTTTTTATTACAACTGTTGCGGTAGCGGTGTTTAGTAGTTTTCAGACAGTATGCAAAGTGTGATAACTGTAAATTAATGTTTATTGATTTTCTCTGTAGCGCTGTTATCACTAAATTTAAATAGTCGTTATTTAAATTGTTTTTGTGTATTGTAAATACAGTTCAGCTTAAGTTTAATCTAACTTCAAAAATGAACTGTTCTTTCAAATATTATGTATAGCTGTTATACATACTGCAATGTATGTACACACAAGTAAGTTCAATATTGATTGTGAAGGATCAACGCTCTGTCCTAAGCGTCTGTGAAAGTCATGAGACATTAGGTTAGCTCGGTGTGGTTTGATTCATGCCGAACTTCTGTCCTTGGTTCACTTTCAGATGTTTTCTACAGGCTCTTTCTTCGCTTTCCATCCGGTTGATTTTTTTTTTTTGGCCTGGTGGAGTGTATGTCTTTAACCAGTTAGTGTTTTGTTTTCCCTCTTTGGGGAGTGAAATTCGACTCATTGATAATCTTCTGTCCAATTCAGCAGCACCAAAAAAAGCTAATGGCTGAAATCAACATCTCTTAAGCGCTAAAGCTGAGAGGGAGCTTACACGTGCGGTTAGAAGTCTGACACATGTTTGGTTTCTTACTGGCAATTGTCCTATGGGTATGCAAAGAGTGCGGTTTGAGGACAAGGTTTGATCAGCAAAAGGTGAAGAAATCATCAATGCACTTTTCTCCCAACTGTTCCACTTTACCAAGAACTCCAAACACCGGATGTCAACATCGTCCATGCCTACCATGAGTTTGCACTTGGTTCGTTAAGAGAGGACTTCTTTCCGATTGCATTCCTACTTGCTCTAAAGTAGCTTCTGTTGACGAGAGTAATACTGCGTTGGTTCTTTGAGAGAGGACTTCTTTTCGGTTACATTCCTACTCGGTCCAAAGTAGCACCTGTAGGTTAGAGTAATATTGCTTTGGATTTCAAAGCTAACATTCTTTTTGTTGTTGATACTGGTCTACGGCGAATGTGCAGACTGTTTTTTAATGACGGAGAGAGAAACTTTATTTAAACCTCGTTTATTACCAGTCAGAGAGGTCCTTCTCACGAAACATGTGACTTACCAGCCTGATAAGAGATAGTCTAATTTTCATAATTTTAATAGTTTACCTCGTCAGGGTTGAAGCACTGCATTATAGAGGACGCCATGTGAATCCACTGTGTTCAACTTCAATTATTCCCACTTTGTTAACAACAACAAAAAATTTAGTATTCAGAATATTTTTTTTTCACCATTCCGTAACTTATTTGCTCAATGAACCGCAACTAAGTACGCAAATTTATGTATGCACATGTATATGTAAGCAAAAAATTCTTTTATTTTCGCTCAATATTTCCAGTTCACATATTGCTTCTCAAACGCGCTGTTATTATGTATTGTTATTAAAAAGATTCTTCTTTTGTGTTCAAAAATAATTTATTTAGTTCAACAGTTTTTGTTTTCATTTTGAAGTTTTTTTGAAACAAAAATAGGCAAAAAAATTGAGGATTAATTCAGGCGAATAATAATATGCCTTTGTACATACATATGTATGTATGTACTATATTGATTGTATATAACTGTATTTTGATGCCCCTACCTCGTTTATTTGGGTCATAACCTAATTACATATTTAATGCCACAAGGATTCAGCTAAACCCAAAGTTTGAAATGAATACACCAGCATACATATGGTATTTTTATTTGCTAGTTTTACATTTTCTTGTAGCATTAGATAGTTATTTAATGTCATGCGATAATTTCTTTAGGCGCTAGTAAAGGGTGTGTCCTTGTTTTTGTTTAAGAATATTTAATATTTTTTTTATGTGCATATGTATATTAGTGCTAATTTGTGGTGGGCACATTTATACTATTACTCTAAGTATTTTTCCTTCTTGTCTTATTCTTAATTTTTCCACACTTGTTTTCACGTCGACAAATTTTGCTTTCTATCCTCTTTGACATTTCGCCGTAACTACCACTCTTTACTGCAACTAGTTGTATTGTAACTAATAGACCGGAAATAATCGATTGTGCTTGCAATCGACCTTCGCTATCGTTTCAGTTGAATATAAAATAGCACGCTTTTCTTATAGTTCGTGCTATCGTGATAAATATCATATATTTAAGTCTGCTATAACACAATTACTTAAAAGTAAGCAGCGTACTTCTTCCGAGTTTACATGAGAATCAGAAAAACTGTAAAATATAACACTATCTTCGCAGCTGCAGCACTCAATGACATTCATCTCTCGCGTCAAAGTGGCTCATGCAAGAACTTGCATGAAATTCTTGTGCTACAAATGCAATAACAAAGCAAATGATAAAACAAAGCTCCAACTGACATACAAATATGAAATTTTTTCATTTAATATGCATTTATGGCATGCTATCTATCTATGTACATATTAACATATTATTGTGTACTTTTTTTTTGCAAAAATATCATAAATGTTGGCTGCCCAAGTAAAATATGCTGACGTTGATGAATTCATTAACACGAAAATATAATGAAAAGGTAAATTAAATATAAGTGCAAAGAACCAGACGTGTGTATGTATGTGGATGGAAAAAAGAGTTTATACAAATAGTAATAAAATAATAATTAATAAATTACTACTGCAGCAAAGGGCGTTGTGACTGTGTGTTAATGATGATATTTTAGGAATCTTTACTGCCTTTTTTTCTATTTGTACTTCTTTATTTAGTATTTTCTTTAAAAAATTTGTGTTTTGTAGTTAAAAAATAATAATCATTAAAATATAGAGGGAAATAAATGAAAATGAAAAAATAATAAAAAAATAATAACTCTATGAAGGAAATATTTAATTAAAAAATAGTTAAACAAAAAATATTTTATTCATTTATGAGTTTTCTTTTGTTGTGCTTTATAGTTAAGAAAAATAATAATCAGTAGAATAAATTGAAGTAATAAAACCATAAAAATAATAATTTTATGAAGGAAAAATTAAATTGAAAAATAATTGGACTAAAAAATAATATTAAGTAAATAAATTAGTTTTATTTACACAGCCTCAAATATTCAAACAGAAATTTTAATTAAATAAGAGCTGATAGCTTAACAAAAGTAACTAAAAAAATATAGATATTTTTAAAAAAAAAAAAAAAGCTTTAAAACGACAAGGAAATAAGTAATATATATACAAAATTAAGTATTAAATCAATAAAAAATGTAAAAATAAATTTGAGTAGAAAATATTACTTGTAAAAATAACAATTTAATTCAGTGAAAATAAAATTAAGAAACAATTAGAATAAAAAAATTAAAAAAAGTCTAGTCTATTCAAAAAATATTTGTATGCATACATAATAAATATTTAAAATTGCAAAAAAATATGCAGGCTAAGTATTGAACCAAGAAAAAAAGTTAAATATAAAAAATTAATTGAAAAAAGTAAAAAATAATAATTTAAATCCAAAAGGAACTAATTAATAAAACTATTCAAATATAAAAGAAAATTAATTGGTTTGAAAATTAAGAAGAAAAGAAATTTTAAAAGATAATTTATATAAAAAATTCATTTATAAAATTAAATTATAAATGAATAAATAACTTAAAAAAATAATAATTAATATATGATATATGAAAAAATTATTTAATAAAATAATAATTTATATATGTAAACATTTTTTATTTAAATATAATTAATTTAAATAAAAAAGAAAATTAAAAAAATAAAAACATTTTAGACTAAACGGAAAAAATATTGAAATATTTTTTTTAACGCAGCAAAGAATTGAGCAATAAAATTATACGCACACACATAGTGTGTACCACATAAGTCAAAAATATTTAATAAAATAAAATGAAAAGAAGTTAATATGAAAAAACGAATTAAAAAATATTAATTTAAATAAAAAAATTAATTATAAAATATTGGAATTTAAATTATAAAAATTAACTATAAAAAAAGTTAATTTAAATTTAAAAAATATTAATCATAAAAAATATTTAAAAAATGTAAATGGTGCCTTTATGCATTTATTTAATTTGTTAATTTAATATTTAATTCCTTGTGTTATTTATGTTCAATTAATTTTCAAAATATTTTCATTTGCTGATTTTTTATTATTACTAAGTTTATGCAGTTGACACCAAAGAAATAATTCCCCCTCCGCCCCTAACAGTGTCAATAACATTCAATGCATGAGCGAAAGCCACACCAAGTAAAAAATAACTCATAACAAAAATACATATGTATGTACTTATACACAAGCTTATTTGTAAATGAATATATAAATGTATATATATATTTGTGAGGCACGTAGTGGTTTGTATGCAATTTACTGCATATTTTTTGTTATTATTTTATTTTTATTTTTTGCTTATAATAATATTATTTCACTACAATTTATTGTAATTTGCAGTTTTCACTTTCTTTGCAGTCCTCATTCGTTTCGTATTTTCATTATTTTGTTTACACTTCAATTTACACAATAATTTGCTGAAAACATTTTTTGATTACTTTATTTGTAGGTATTTTTATTTTTTCTTGTTTTTGTATTTTGACAGACATCATTTATTGTATTTTTCCCCCTAAAACGCTTTTCTGCACATATTTCTTATTTTTTGTTTGTGGAAAATGCCTCGTAATTAAATAAATTGTTTAATTTTATGCATTATAAGTTTATGCATACTCAGATACATATTTATGTATGTATACATGTATGTTCATATGTATGTATGAATTTGTGTAAGCACATATCATATTTTTGTTTTGCCCCTTATAATTTCTGCTTTTTCCACCTAAGGCCATTAACACACCTAATTTATTAGTTTAAATGCAACATAATTACCTTAATTATATTAAGCGCAATTTTAGCGGTTTTGTTATGATATTTTCATTTAGATGTTGTTGTTGTTTTTCTTGTCTTCTTGTTTTGATCAGCTTTTATTGATTACATGCACGCATATTGAAAATAAACTGCCGGCATTTATGCTGCTATTTCAATATTTCGGCATTCACTGTTTGTATGGCGTACCGTTGCCTACTTTTAGGCGTTGTCTGAAAATGTTTGACTTTTGTGGGCAAAGTACAGAGGAAATTTAAGCGTTACATATGCGCGTAGCAGAATTTAAATTTTTTAAATCAAAACAAAAAAATTGTTGAAAAATAAAATAGGAATGGAAATTAATAAAAAATTGTATGAAATATATTATTAAAATATTATAGTAACAATAAAAATTAAAATGCGAAAAAATTGTACAGTTTTATTAATATAAATTTTACTTTTATGAATATCCCATTCTTTATTTAATGATATATAAAATTGCTTAATATAGCAAAAAATAATAAAATTAAATATTTAATTTAAGTAAAAAAATAAAAAATAACAAATATGAAAAATAGATTATCAGTATGAAACGTAATTAAAAATTGCATTAAATTTATTATTGTAATAAAATGGTATTAAAAATTAAAAACAGGAGAAAGTATTTTTTGTAATAAAAATTTTAGCTTTCTCAGTGGTTAAAATTTTTATTAAAAAATAAATTAAATATTTTATTTAAATAATTATTTATTTGAATTTTTTCGATTATATTTTGCAAAAAAGTCTAAAATAATAAAATTATAATAAGAAATAATGATTTAACAAATAAAAGAATAAATATAAATAAATAAAGTTAAACTGCCTGGCTGCCGCGCTATATCGGTCCTTTGTAGTTAGATTGCGGATCAAGTTTTTTTCAGACGAAGTAGTCGTCAGAGAGAAGTTCAACGCATAAACAACTAGTTTCGAGACTTCTTCTAGACGACTGAAACGCGCAGCTCTTAGATGCTGGAGTCGTGGTCTTGATAAGGTCGGACAGGGATAGGAGAGGTGTTCGAAATATTCACTTATACTACTTATTACAGTCCTGTAGTTCCTTCGAGCCTTTAATGTTTCAAATCCACTTCTGAACTTTTTCGGCCTCTTCACCACACTGAACTTGGTCTGTTGCTTAAGCCGTAGCTCCACTCTATGAGGCAATTAGCTCAAGCTCTACTTCAAAATCCTTTAAAAGAAGCGATGATAATGTGATCTTTGATATTTTTCATTTTCCACTTCTTCCTTACTTTTTACCAGCTGGGCATGTATTTTTCCACAAAAGAATCTGAGGTTCTATGCTGTCCAATTATAGAGGATTCAACATTGTTTCATAGGATTATTAAATGCTCCACTTATTCCAGGGCCCTTTCTATATTTTACTTTAATGAATGAAGAGCAGTCTCAGCGGCTTCTGAGGATTTGGACGATTTAAGTAATATAAATTTATTGCGTATTAAGCTCGCTGGCTACTAATTGAATTATTAATTACAACACTCTTATACATTCTTTCACTTTTCATCTCCCCTTAAGTACGCCATGCAATTTCCTTTAAGTGCCTCACGCAGCAGAATCACCACCCACTACTTTCTTTAATTTATTAGTTACAAACATAAGCTTGCGTGTTCATACATTTGTATATATATATACTGGTAATAGAAACACCACAAAATCACCTTATTTTCTCAATCGCCCTCTAACAAGTGTCAAATGGCGGTTAGTTGCCTCGCTGCCTCGTTGCTTTCAGATATTAATGCGTAAGTACAGTTGCTATGATGCTTTCCACTGCGACTGTTAATATACAAGCAACTGCACTAACATACAAACTTACACACAGAGGTACATATTTATCGCAGTTATTTATCTAATTGCCACAACTGTCTGTCGCTGATATCGAAACTCACACTTTTTCTACTCATACTAGCTAAAGCTCCACCGCACCACCACCCGCACTGTGCAATAATTAACCACAACGCGTGACGACTATCCATAGTCAAAACAGACATCAGTTGTACTTTTTTTTTTTTTTTTTGTTCTTATTTGAAACCAACACCCACTCACATAAATAATTGCAACCGAGTGACCCTGTCATGTAATGTTGTCGTTTCTAATTCTTCTTCTTCTACTTCTGCTGTTGTTGTACATATTGTTTGCCTACATATTCGCGCTATTTAGTTAATTTAATTTGATGCATTTTGCTTATGAAGTACAAGCATTTATGCATATGTACGTATGTATGTATGTATATTTCACGCGTTTAATGTTGGCACCCACATTTTTTTCTGTTACAGCAACAATTAAAACAAAGGAGTATGTAATTATACCAACAAAAGTATTAATGTCGTTCTACTTATGCACATTTGCGTTGTGCCACTGACGTTTTTCGTTGTTTGTTTTCATTTTTTTGCTGACCACAAAAATCGCGCAGATTTACAAACAATGTTTTTGGTTTTTTATTTCAATATTAGAATAATATTAGTGGTTGCAGACACAAAAATATAAGAATTAGTTAGTGAACTTAGACACGTGGTATTTGCTACAGGGTGGTCCCGACGATTTTTTTTTTATTGAAAGCTGATTTTTACATTATTTGCTCTTAACATACATATGTCAAAACAAAAATTAGATGCGAAATCAATACTGGATAGTACAACAACAAAAATTTAGAGAATTTAAGCATATTTGCTTTTCGATTGCCTTAAACTGTCAAAAGTGTATGGAGATGCGATTTGATAGGCGAAATCGTTATGTAAATAATAAATATGAAATCAGCTGTTCAAGTGTTGTAATATCAAAATTATTGAATTGTGGTGTTAACTATAAAAATGCGAGGTACATTTATAGACAGAAAAAAAGTGAGATCCCGTATGTGAACTTGAAGTGTATGGGCAGCTTGGCCGCCTCTCTGGGGAAATATTCAAAAACCTTTTGAGAAAATGTGGTGATCTGCGCAAGGTTTAAAAACCGGGACATAATCTTGTGGGAACTAAGATGAACACTTCTCCAGTTCGAAGAAATCTGAAATATTCGTACTCAAAACATTTTTTAATATAAAATGCAGACTTTGTTTAGCTCAGCCAAAAGACATCCATTTCTTGGACCTTTACTGATCCGCCATAGTCTGGTGTGGTGAGGGGTCTCTATATTATTTTCATTGACGGTGAATTCCGTTAATCTTCAGAAGTATTTCCTTCATAAACTCGAGTTTACTCTGAATGTCCATCGCCGGATAGCTTCTTTGATTCCTATATATAAGGGTAGAAGTTGTCGTAGTTGTCGCCTTCAGTAAAGTGCTGCTTTCTGACCTGTCATTAAACAGAATGAGGCAGAGCTTGTTTATTGTTTCAGTCCTGATGCGCCTACCTCACCAATGAATTGGTAGTGGCAGCAAGAGAAATTCTTTAGGGCTAGGTGCAAGAGCTGATAAAGTATTCAGGCTTCTCGACCAGTGTAGCGTATTTCAAACTTAAGTGGCACCAATCAAAAACCGTCAAATTTACTGCTCCCGAGTAATATTCCAATTAAAGAAGTCAATCTTTACTCGGACAGGCAACCGGCTATCTGGTCTTCGCTCATTAAAGAATTCGTTATCTTTCTCTCCATAGGGTTGAGCTAATTTTTGATAAAGCTGATTTGGACTTACTTGGGTCACAGCGGATTCGCTACCAACTGAAAAACTGAGGAGCTTGCGGAAATGAGTATTCTTGGGTCGAAAGGATCTTCTAGCATACGTCGCTTATGGTAAGAACTCTGATTGGTCACTGCTCGATTTGTTAAAAGATCCAGACTGGCTCAAATTACAGAAACTGCGAGGAAGAAGGAAGGAAGACAGAATCATATCGGTGCTTTCCTGCTTTTCCGAGTCTACTAGCACTTTGGCTCGCATACTTCTCAAATTCATAAGCACTGAGCATTTTGTTTGTTTAAGGGTTATAACTCTGTCGTTCAGGAACTGGTAGGCGTGACAACCCACTTGACAGGTGATAAATTTAGCTTAGGAGAACTTAACACTTGGAGTGCTGTGTCAGCCATTTACAACCTAACGTGATCTAACTAGACCGCAAATGCGTCTTGTTTCCCTTTTCAACTCACGTCCTTCACAACTTATGTAAATGTCCTCTAAAATAACTAACCTCAAAAAAAAGAACGAAAAAAATTCAACGAGTATATTATTCTCTTTCCGGTGTTGCCAACTTACATACATACGTACACAACACACACAATATAATGCGCTCATATGCAACAGGAAGCTCTGAGTACGCAGGTAAGGGTGTTGTTAACAGCAACAACAACAAGCTGTTGGCAGTATCCGGTAAGCTTATGCTTGTCAAACCGGTGAGAGCAGCGGCCACATAGATGTGTATGTATGTATGAGTGACAATTGAAATTAAACACCTTTTCTGAGTATGTAAATAATTGTCACAACAGAAAAAACAACAAAAACAAAAACATAACACTAGAGTTGATAGTGATAATTGCTTTGGTGTTGTTGCTATGTGGTTTATTTTTTTCTACTTACTGCAGAGTTGCCATTTGCTATGAACTATGCACTAGAAAAAAAATTATGTAAAATAAAAAAAAATTATGTAAAATAAAAAAAAAAAATTATGTAAAATAAAAAAAAAATTATGTAACATAAAAAAAAATTTTAAAAATTCTTGAAATAATTACTGCTGTCTGTCAATAATTTTCCTTGCTCTACGCAAGCATAAATAGTACATCAAGCTTTGCTTTTGCCTACAAATGCACGACGAATTTGTGTAAACGACAGTTTGCAATAATTGCGGTGCTATTAAAAAACAACAACAACAAATAATGAGTAGCAACAAAGCTCTGCATGGTTGGTTGAGTGGCATGTTTAGAGTCTGGTTGAAAAAAGGGATGGAAAAGTATGGAAAAAGGTCCAAAAAACAACTGCTGCTCCATTTCTGTTTAATGTCGATGATATTGTGTAATTATTTTTTGTTGTTGCTTTACCAACAATTTTTTTTGTACACAACTACACATGCTCATGTATACAACAAGCGTATTTTAGCATAAAAAAAAATGTAAAACTAAACATTTTTAAAGCATTAGTAGTAACAATAATTAGAAGAGCGACGGAGACAAACAAATGGTAGTAGATAAAAAATATCAGCACAACGGTAATTGTTTTAAAAAAAAACCATCGGCGGTGAAATACAGACTTTTGGTAATTTATTTTTAAGCGCTAATAGCAGCAAGGTTCAAAAGAGGCCTAAGTGTCATGATTTTTTTTTTTAGGTTAGAATGCCACTGTTGGCTTTCGACAAGGCCGAAAGAAGAGCTGGTACAATGAGAGAGAAAATCATTTTATCTCACAAAATTTCGATCGATCATAAGGCGTGCCATGCAATACAGATATCGTGAGTTGTAGAGAGAGGCGCGGCACATTTATAAACAGAAAAAGAGAGAGAGAGACCTTGAAGAGTCTGAAGTTGACCGCCTCTCTGGGGAAATACTCAAAAATGTGGTGGCCTATGAAAGGTTTTAAACTTTTCCTGCCTGCTTAATTGCAGCAAAAGTGGAACACTAGTTTATAATGAACACGAATCGATGACAATAGAATATACATGCGTTCGTTCACCCTGCCATTATAATGTTCGAAAAAGCAATCTCACGATTGGGGTGGCATTGAAGGGAAGTGCAGTACAGACGAATTTTTCGAGGCAGGGTATATCCATGCGGACTCTTCTTGCATAAAGAGGCATACCAACTATTACTCAACTTCTATTAGGGTAATTCATGTACAGACAGACTGCATCAAGGTGTTAACAAGATATGTCCTCTCGCAGTAGAGGCAAACTTTGCCTAAATGGGACCAAAAGAGGTCGTAGGTTCTACATACTCTGTAGACGGGTTTTTCAAAGCTACTGATCACACATATTTTATCACGCAGAACGGTTTTGAGCTTCTTGCAGGTGATACTGCAGCAGGACCTGAGGAAATGATGAAGAGCAGCAGAAAACGAAGTTCCAACCGTTAAGCAGAAGTAGACTTCCGGAATATTTTACTTGCTTTTATCGATAACCTTTGTCGTCGTATGGTAGGAGCTAAATGACGACTAAACGAAGAACGACCTATTGAAATTTATTCATTCGTGGTATAACAATGAATATTTTTGTTGTTTTTTTTTCTACTTTTTCACAATACAAAATTCTTAACCGGTTTATCTTATTTCGCGCCTAAATATCTTTTCCTCATTACCTACTGTGGACCAAAAGTTTTTTTTTTACCATATATAGAGGTTTCCCACCACTTCTTAAATAAAACGCTTCTAAACTTTTGCACATCACTGTTGTAAAATCAAACAATTTGTGTCTTTGTAAGTATTTGGTGCAAAACCTCGCTAATCAACTTTGGCCATCTCTCTGCGCAGCCAACCGAAAACGGTATTAGTGCCTACTGACTGCCATCGGATATCAAGCAATGATCTTGTATGAACATACATATGCATACATACATATTGCCATAATTATGTATGTATATATCTAACGAATATGTTTTTGGTAGCTTTATTGTGCTACTAATTATACTAACAACATTATTGGTTGTACATGTACAATATACACGTATATGTATGCACATACATACATTTAAGTATAAATTTTAAAAGTAATTTGCTTTGACTTTGACATTTTGTTATATTTAAGCTCTTTTTTCTTAATTTATATAAATATTTAAGCATTTCTTTGCATACGGCACACCCTCTACTTTGACGCCAGATTATGCCGCTATTTTGGTTTGTTATGATTTGTTTTTGCATTTTACTGCAACACACCTTACTTAAATACATAACTGCTGCGCTGTCAAATTCACTTGACTGCGTTTATATTTTTAACAACGAAATTTTTGTTTTTTGTTGTTGTTATTATTATTTGTATAATTTTTATTATGCACTACTGTTACACAGTCAGTGCAAATATTCATGTGTTGATGTGTTTGTTTGTATTAAAAATTGGAATTTATCTCCGCTGCGCACGAGTACCCGCACGGGAAGCAAAAAAGTACATATGTACATACGAGTATATGAGAAGAAGGGTAAACAACAAAGACACTCTACTGCACTTTTTGTGCCAACTTTTGTTTGCTAACTTTTCTTTAGCGAAAATGAAGTGCATAAAACACAAAAGTGTGCAAAGGAACAATGCTTTTATCATAGTTCCCTGTAGTAATCTGCTTGAGTAGTTGGCCATAATACCAGCGAATCTCTTGAAATGTTGATGTATCTATTGTGCTTTCAGAGCGTACTTTGGAGAATTTAGAACAGATGAATTTGTGAAAATGGAAGTGAAAAGTTAGATTTGAAGCAGAGTTGAATTTTTACTTTTTTCATTTTGATTTTATTATTTTATATTATAAAAAAAAATTATTTGAATTAAACTCATTAATAAAATGCAAATAATTACAAATTAAATTGTTTTTAAATTTATTATTATTTCATTTTGTTAAAATTTTTATGAAACAGTAAAAAAAAAATTTTTTAAATTAAAATCATCTTAAAATAAAATTAAAAATATTAAAGTAAAAGTAAATTAAAAAAATGCTGTGAAAAATATAAAAAGATGTATTAAAGATAAAAAATACGAAATAAATATAAAAATAAAAAATGTAAAAAAATAGAAACATAAAAACATAAAAAATATAAAATAAAAGCATAAAAATTATAATTTAAAATCATAAAAAATAAAAAAAATAAATACATAAAAAACATACAAGCATAAAAAATATAAAAAAATGTAAAAAGAAATTAAAATATTAAAAAAATTATGTAATATAAAAAGTATGCAAATTGATTAAAAATTAATAGATTTTTTTTTAATTTTTTCTTTAATTTTTAATTTTTCCTCCTAATTTTATAATCTTTGCACTTACCGCTTATTAATATACCGTTTTATTGCATGGATTTGCTACTTTTTATTTCTCATATCCAGAAAATATGTATAAAAAAAACTTTTATAGAGCGAAAATACATTAATAAAAAATTAGAGAAAAAATAAATAAATAAGAAGTTGTAGAAAATTTATAGTAATAAAATATTAAAGTAAAAGGAAATTAATGAAATAAAAAATTTAAATTATAAAACAAAATTAAAAATAAATATTTAGAGCAAAAAATAAAAAATTAGAGAAAAAATAAATAAATAAGAAGTTGTAGAAAATTTATAGTAATAAAATATTAAAGTAAAAGGAAATTAATGAAATAAAAAATTTAAATTATAAAACAAAATTAAAAATAAATATTTAGAGCAAAAAATAAAAAATTAGAGAAAAAATAAATAAATAAGAAGTTGTAGAAAATTTATAGTAATAAAATATTAAAGTAAAAGGAAATTAATGAAATAAAAAATTTAAAAAGCCGTAGTAAAGATAGAACATGCAACAATTAAAAAATAGCAACATATATAATATATAAAAAATGTAATATAAAATCAAAAACCTTAAAAAATAAAAACTTTAAATATATACAAAAAAAAATACGCAAATTGATTCAAAAATTAAGAGAAAAAAATTAAAAATTATAAAACAAAATTAAAAATAAAAATTTAGAGCTAAAAATAAAAAATTATAGAACAAAATAAAAATTTAGTGCTTAACGTTTATTAATATGTTTTTTCATTGCTCTAATACAATTACTTCGATTTTCTTTTATCTCCCTCACACCAATCAAAATTCTTTTTTTTAATACCACGGGTCCACCCACGAACTCTGTCTGAGTACACAGCTTTAACAGCCGGCTGATCTGACTAAGCGCTACTTTATTCACCACTACTCACCTCTCACCGCATTGACGTGCGTGCTGTGCTGTCTGCCTAAAAATACATGCACATACAGTTTTTTCTGTATCTCTGCTCAGCTGCTGACTGTCAGAATTTTGTTTATTAATATACTGTATTAAAATTAGTTATTTTTGTTCTTTTTTTTTTAATTTTTTTTTGTTGCTCTCTCAATGGCCCTCGAACTCTTTCAATTGCACCACTAACTGACACTTGCCGTTAGCTTTTTAAGTCGCTCTGGTTTCAGTTCGATTCTAAAGTCAAAACGGCGTGCGCGCTTATTTTCGATAAAAAAAAGAAGAAAATTATTATTTTTTGTCTCTCGCATTTTTTATTGCGTTATACATATGTACATATATATATTCTATTTCTTTCGTATATAAATTTTGTAAATATAATTGAAGTATTTATATACTTTGTTTGTTTGTCAAATAATCGACAGTCTGTGCAATTGTATAAGTACGTGGAAAACAGCAACAACAAAAAAAATTGATATAAAATAAATAAATAAATTAAGTGACTTTGGAAAACAGCTGCAAAGGCAAACGCACATACATACGTACTCTTATATACAACAGTATGTACATATCCATAAGGAAAGAATCAAGTAAATAAACCAAAAAAAAAAACAAAAAATATTAATTTATTAATTTTGATACTTACCATAGGTACCTTTTTTAAAATATGTATATACATACCTAGGTGTATTTTAATTGAAATTTTTGTAAATTTCTCTCGTACACTAATTTTTTTATTAAAATATTTTTGTTGAATTTTTATTTTTTTAGTATTATAATTTTTTTTTTTTTTTGTTAGGTCAGTGTCATATATATCAAATTATTTTCATGATTTCTGAACCCACTGCTTCAAAAAAAAAAATAAAAAATAAACATAAATTAATTTTATTGTTGGAATATTTTTTTATTTAAATTATATACTTTTTTATCTTATTTTTATTCTTATATATTTATAATTTAAAATAATACATTTTCTAAAAATTTACTTTTATATTAAAAATATTTCTATTGATTTTTTAAAATGTTTTAATATCTTTTTAAACATTTTGTTTAATTTTTTTTAATAATTATTTAACATCAATGTATAGCTCTTTCATTTTTTGAACCTGATTGGCTGTAAATCAAAAATATAAACATACAAAATGTAAAACATAATTTAATAATATTATTCATTTTAATTCACAATTTTTTTATTAAACTATTTTCTATTGCGTTATTATTTTTTAAGTATTTTTTAAACATTCATAAGTTGAAAAAAAAATATTAAAAATATATAAAAGTTTTGTATATTATTTTTTGAATTTTCTCAATCCACTCATTAATTTATTATAATATATATTTGTTATTTTCTCTTACATTTTTACTCTTTCAATAACTTTATTTTTATGTTTTTTCTCATTAATTTTTAATGCTCTTTTAATTTTTTTTTTTAACCATACTGCTTCAAAATAAAATAATAGAATCATAAAAACAATAATTTGCTAATTTTACTATTTAGTTTTTTTTTAATTAACGACTTTTTATCTGTTTTTACGTTGAAGTATTTTCTATTTTTAATATATTTTTTTTTTAATTCTGTAATTTAATACAACATAATAAAATTTTATAAATTTATTGACTTTAAATATATTAAAATAATAAAAAATATATTAAAAGTCAATAATATCAAATAATTTTTTTATTATTTCCTATCTTTTAATGAAAAAAATTGGATTATTTTTTATTTTATTATTATTTTTTATATCATATTATTTTGATTTTAATTCAATTTATCATATTTCTATGGCTTTTTTTGTTATCTTATGATTTTGAAAATTTTTGGAAATTATGAATTTCTATGAACGAAAAAAATTCATCTTAATATCTGTAACTTAACTTAAATTGTTATTTTTTTACATTTTTTTAAATTAATTTTTTTGTTAACATTTTTATTCAAATATTTTTTTTTTATATTTCTCTTATTAATAATTTTTATATACATATGTAGGTATATCTTATAATTTTTTATATTTTAATATTATTTATTTATTTTTTTAATAAAAGTAAATTTCTTCCATCATTTTGCGCTCTTTCTAATTTCCTAAAACCCACTCTACATCAAAATTATGCACATTAAAAACTTCAAAACAACAAAAATTGGGTCAATGTCTCTTCAACTGTTGTTGCTCGTGGTGCTGCGCGTCTACTTTTCACTGTTGCTACCGTTTTAAGCCGCACTTCCTATTGTTTGCTGATTTATTAATTGTTTATGTACATTTTTCACACCACCGCCTACCGTGTCCATATGTACCTATGTAGGTATGTACACCTATGTATATATGTATGTACGTATGTTATACGTAAGCTATCGTCTATCGCTTTTATGCGCGCATCTTCCGCTCACACGAAATGTAAATAATAGCATAAAGAAAAATAAAAGAAATACCATTTTTTATTGTTGTTTTTGTTATTGTCATTTTGCTGTTATAAGTAATTTTTTGTATGATTTTCTGCTTTATTTTCAAAGAACTGTTTAAAATGCGCTCAGTTTTCCTAGTGCCAATGTTGTTTTGTATTGTATTTCCGTATAATACAAACAATTCTGCTTAGTTCTTCAGCAGACAGAGTTGCCTAGTTTTCTAGCACTCTTTTGTTGCTTTTATCATTATTGCAATTGTTTATTATTGTTGTGTGCTGCAATCGTTTTTATGTATGTATGAACAACAGTTGTTTGCAATTCTCTTTCTATTTTTATTATTATCTGTTATTTATTATTGGTTTTGTAGCTTTGTGTTTTCTTGTGCTCATTAAGTGATATTCTGCTTTTGTGGTTAGTTTTATTTTTCTTTTTTTTTATTTATTCAAACACGATGATTTTTTCTATTTTTTATTCATATATTTTTTTTTATATACTCTATATTTTTATTATTAATTTATTTTATTTTTAATTTTTTTTAATTCACTGAACTTTTTTATAATTTTATTGTATTCATTTATTTTTGATTTATTTTTATTTTTTATTTATTCATTGTGTTATTCATTATTTATTATTTATATTTTCTTTTTTTTTTTCATTAACTACAATATAATTTTTTTTTCGCAAACCATAAAAAGCATATCACGCACTCTCCACACGCAATTATTCTCGCCGTTAAGTACGCCGTTGTAACCTTTTGTGGCGACAGCAACAACAGCGACGATGCTCATCTTCAAAACAAACAGTAAATAATACTCGTTACTTTCTCCATTGAACCGAAACTGTCGATTGCGTGCAATAATTGTCATGGAAATGTTTGAAGTGTGTAGTAAATTCTATAGAAATGATATGAAGTGTGAATAAAAAATTAATAAAAAAATAGATAAAATAATAACAATAAAAAAATTTTAACAAAAAGAAAAAAAATATATAATATAATATACATATATAATATAAAGAAAAAAAATAAATAAAAATAAAAATATATTAAAAAACAAGCAAACAAATTCTGCACAGCTTTTATTTTATATAAATTCTTTACAAATTTTGCTAACTGACACTTTTATATTGAAATAATTTTTTGCTTATTTTATTGTTTTTTTTAGTTTTTTTTCTAACTCAGTGTCGTTGATTGGTAAAATCAAAGTGAGCAGTTCTTGGCAAACAAATTATTAATTTTACTACAATAGAGAAGAAAATTGTATATGAGTTTCGAATCAAAAAACATAAATTATTACACAAAAATTAAGTTATTCAAAAGAAAACTTAAAATACATAAAAAAATATCAAACTATACTTTTTCTTTAATATTTTTTTTGTAAACTACTCCTACATACAAAATTTATATTTTTTGATTGTAAGCGATCATAAAAAGAAATACGCACTTCCTTACAACTCTGTTATTTCGAAAGAAAAAAAATGTAAACTCAAAAAAGAAAACATCAAATTATTATTTGACATATTCTTCCATCAGTTTTTACATCAATAATTCCAAAGAAAAAAAAACAATTTTTTACTTTTTAAAATAAAACAAAAAATCTTAGTTGTTTTTCTCAGGCAAATTCTTTGTACTTTTATATATTATATAAAATTAATTTAATTGACACGACAATTAAATTTGCAGTTATTTAAATCAATTGGCTTTGCTTACGTCATACATTGAAATACTAAAATAATTTAATTACCAAACGTTTAGAAGCATGATTTATTTGAAAACTAGTACAGGCGATTTATGGGCGCTCAAGGTGACGAAGTCAGCACAACAAATTTCCAATAAAGGTAAAACAAACAATGTGAGCAAAAACGAAAGTAGCAAAACAAACAAAAAAAATCATAATTATTGTAAGTGGAAAATAAGTTACAAGCGCTCAACGAAAAGTAGTTAAAGAAATTAGAAAAAAAATTAAATGGAAGTGAATTTTCTGCATTTTTGCGTTTTAAATTCATATGTACATAATATATTTTTTTTATTTTATTATTTTTCGATTATTTTTTTAATATTATTTTAAGTTATTTGATTATTATGTTTATTTATTTTTAATTTTTTTATATGTACATACATCTCTAATTTTTTATACTTATTTTTTTATTATATTTTTTATTATTTGTTTTTTTTTTGTTCATTAATATTTCCTTTTTTGTATTACTTTTTATTATTTTTATTATTATATTTTTACACTTTTGTTAAATTTTTAGTTATTTTTTTTTGCTAACTTCTTCAATTATTTATATTTTATTACATATTTTTCATTTTTTTATTAACATTTTTTATTATCATAGTTTATATTTTTTACTTTTATCTTTTTATTATTCCTTTACCTTTTCTTCCTTAATATTTGCTTGTTTAAAGTTTTCTATTTTTAAAAATTTAATTCATGTTTTTTTAGTTATTTTAAGTTTTTATTATTTTAATAATTTTTAAATTTTGTATTATTTTGTTAAATTTTTCTTTACATTTTTATCATGTTTAATTGTTAATTATTTTTAATTCCTATTGCATATATATTGCAATTTTCAATTTTTTCGGATATATTTAATTTTTATTAATTTTTTTTGGTTATTTTAATTTACTTAATTTTTTTTTCATATTATATAAAATATTTATATACTTTAAATTCTTATTAATTTTTATTAATAATTGTAATTAATATTAATACTTTTTTAAATAATTTTTTAATTCTGTTGTTAATTTTTTAAGTTTTTTATTTGCTTTATATGTTGTATTTTATTTTATTAGTTTATTTTATTAAATCTTTTTTTTTCATTTATTAATTGTATTATTATATTAAATTTTTTATTTGTTTAATATTTCCTTTTTTAAATTTTCTATATTTTCTTAATTTATTATTTAATATTTTTTATGGATTTTAGTTTTTATTATTTAAGCGTACATATTTTCTTATAATTTTTATTTGTTATATTTTCTATTTTTTTGCTTTTTTTCATATCTTATTTTTAATTTTTCAATTTGTTTCTTTTTTTTTTTTTTTTTTTTTTTACTAATAACGTGTTGATTAATTAGCTACGCGCAACAACAAATTTCATGTCTGTGATTACAGTTAAACATTCATTTATATATTGTTTTGGTTTGGACACACTTTCTTTTGCCTTAGCAGGGAAAGCCAATATGTAATGATGAATTGAAAATAAATAACCATCGACCCTCAAGCCAATAGCTGTTACTTTAAAATACCTTAATTTCTTTTAGTATACTTTTTGTTGTTATTTTTTTAATTCTTATCTTAAATTATGATTGCATATCCTTTGGCTTTCAATTCCGTTGCATACCTACCCGTTTCACTAGTTCATTTATGTATATGTATTAAAAATATACGTATGGCCCTTTCCGTTCTCACTCTAGTCGTTGTTGTTATTCAAATGACACAGATACCTGAAATTCTTGACTTAAATTCAAAATCAGAAATTTAATACTAAATCACGCTGTGTGCTGATTAAGCGCATCACCGTCGACCCAATATACACATACATACTATGTACCGTTATGCAGCACGCAACAGCTGTGCAACGATTATGTTTACATGTTGAAGATTTATATTTTTTTTGATATTTTTTCGTATTTATATTTTCTTGTTTTATTTTATTGTACTTTTGTATGTGTTTCTTTTTCTGATCATCTCACACACATTTTTTGTGTGTTTATCACCTATAATCGTCTTCACTGCAACAAATTTGGTAATATGATGGTCAACAAAGCTGGCATTTTAAAGCAGCTTAATTTGTTTTGTTGTAGCTTTTTTGTTATGTGTTATTTTTATGCGTCAGACATTGTCAACATGACACAATACATGCGCCTACGAGTAATAAAATCTTACTTCACTTTTCTTTTTTTTTTAATCTCGCATAAATCAATAAGTTATTGCTTCAATTAGCTGTTTAGAAGCAGTGTTTTCTTTTTCAATTGTTGTTGTTGTTTTCCCTGAGGTGTTGAGAAAAGTGAAAATGAAAGTATTTAAGCGCCTTTAATGAGAATTTAACTATCTTCAGTTTCACATAAAATTAATGAATTTCATCATATGTATTGTATTTGTATGTATGTATGTATGTGTAATCCTCTCCACCAACAAACACTAATAAAATATATAAACTTTTTCTCCTATCACTAAATATTGACATTTTAATTAATCTCGCTTGTGTTGTTTACGTCCTAATTGTGAACTCTAGTCTTGTTGTCTAGCCTTATTTATCTCTCCACTGAACATCTGCTTATGTCATTATTAGAAGCAACCTTTACTGCTGTGAAGAGAAATTAAAGTGTCAAAGCAGTTTAATTGAAATAAATTTGCGTATGTGTTGGTACAAAGTATACAGGGTGAGGCAAATAGAAGTCTATCTTCTAGCTCCGTATTACTTGGCACGGTTTACCCTGTTTGCTGAGTCACATCTTCGGTAGACATAATGAGATGTCGAAATTAGGAATTGCTTTTTTCAATTTGTTATAAGGTTTTGTTATCTTCTTACGACGCTTATGAAACTGAATTGGTTTGCAAGATTTAGAATTTCACTCCGCTTCGACTTTGCTTTCCCACTTTACTTTTGAGATTAATAAGTTTTGCGCTTCCGCATTAGGAGCATATTACATTTTTTTTATGCTACGTGCATTTCCTTAATTTTGCCAGTCAACACATTTTAAGTAATTCGCCAGCACTTCCCAATTATCACCAAAACAATGAAAATGCAATATTTTCAATCCAACGGCACTTAAATCGCGAGTAATTAAAATGTAAATAAAGCCAACTGACAGCAGAGCATACATGCCATTAGCGCAGAGTTGTACTGACGTATTATATTATATTTTATGAAGTAAAAAGATTTAAAAGAAATGTAATTACGGTTTAAATATTGAAAACGTTAAAGGTATAAGTATTTTGGCAAATACATATGTATAAAAAAGTGAACAAAATTTAATAGCTGTCATACTATGATTAGATTTTTGGTGAAACCTTCAGCTGCATGACAGTGCATCTCAAACTGTTTTAGTGAGAAGCATTTATCATTAACAACAATAAGCAAGCATTTAATGCAGTCATTTTAATTATGGAAAATATGCGTTTGTCAGTATCAAAAACAACAACAATAACAACAGAAAGCGAGCAACTTATGCAACAACGTCGCTATCGTTGCACCAAAAATATTTTATAATTATGAGCGCGCGATAATAAATACATACAATATTAGAGATAAGACGACAACAGTAGGTTTTTATTTTAATTTTAGATATACACTTATAAATATACGTACGCACTTATATACCCATATGTACAAATGTATGTATATACATATATGTACATACTGTACGTCTAAGTGTATGTATGGTATGTATAAATAACAAAAGAGTAATAAAAAACAGTTCGCCGCTATCAAATTTTTTATCAATACATTTTGTTATCACATTTCTAGTAATCAATTTTTGTGTTAACGTGCTCTTCAAATGCTAAATTTTGTTTTTTGGTTTACTATTTTCTATATTTTGTTCTAAAATAATTTTTCTTTATTTTTTAATATTAAACAGTGGTATGTCTTTGTTTGTACACGTCACAGACGAGGTAGTATTAAATGAAAAATAGTGGTTCTTTGAAGCAAACGGCGAGAATTCGTAGTTCTTGATAGAATGTAATTTACCATAAGTGCTTTTTTACGTACAGAACTCGATAAGCGTGTAACAAATTTTGAGTGTCAATTTTATTTAATTTAATTTCGTTGCTTTTTTTCTTTTTGGGTTAATAAAAAGCTTATTTTATTTTTTGCTGGAAAATCGATGAATTTAATTTTTTGATAAACACATATGACAAGAGATGAGCCGTTGCCATACATGAATATCGATATATTCTCGTCTTCATTTTTCATTAGTTTTCTATTGTATTATTTTTTTTTTTACAAATATTTCATGCAAAAATATGCAAATTTTCTCTTTCACTTATAAAAAATATATTATTTAATGCCATTTAAACGCTTCAATCACATTAGTCTGTTTTTTTTTATTAATAATTTTATCAACATTTGTCTTATCAGTAGTCACTGATATATGTATATAAATTTTGTTAAATTTAGCGTATATTTTGTTATTTCTTTTATTTTATTACCATTAAATGCCTTATTTAGCAATATTAAGGGTTAAATATATATTTTATTTATGATATTTTTTTGTTTATTTTAATGGCCTTGATAATCGCATGTGAAATACCATTGATTAAAATTTTGTTTACAGTTTATTTTTTATTGAAATTTATTGTTTTTTGTTTTAAATTGTTATTTAAATGTATTGCAGCGCTTTCAGATTCAATGTAAAGGCTATTTTTTTATATTTTATTTGTTTTATTTATTTATTTTTATTCTCTTAAAACTTTCAAACTTTTTTAACAAAAGCCTGGTGTTTACCGCAACATAAATTTTTGCTAAATGAAGTACTATTGATTTTCAAAGCCACCAAGAAAAAAATTTCAAAATTTAATGCTGCGTAAAACGGAATGTTGCTTTTGCTTTCCATATGCATATTTCATATTTCTGCAACAATTAAACTATGCTTTTGTATATTAAACTTACAATAGCTACTCAATAATTTTAATAGCCAGCTGTAAATACAAATCTATGCTTGCCTGCCTGCCGGCCTTTGTGACTAGCGTTTATTTAAATGTCAGCAACAAAATGACAATACAATTTTTTTTTTGTTCGATATTTTTATCGTTTTTAATTCATAACAATTGATGATGACACTGACCTGTCACACTATGCTGCACCGCGCATACCAACGTCACGCATACGAGCATACTATATACATATATATTATTTATACATATATACATATACATTTATATATATTTATACATAAGTTATAATAAATGTACTAAAGTGGCTTTTTGAAAAGATCATACACACGACATATGATCTGCATACGATATTTTTTTTATTTATTATAAATACATACACGTATGCACATAGCTGCACTCCCGCTCCATCTTTTACTAAGCAATAAATAGTACTTTGTATTATTGTATGTAGTAATTGTTATTAAGTATTTGTTATGGACTTGCAGAAAATATGTATTTACACACAGAAAAAACAGCTGTCATGATGCAAAGGCATACATATGTTTGCATACAGGGTTGTGTTTGCTGTCTGTCTCTCTGCTAACAGTGAGGCGCGTTGCCCTTTGTTTGCCACTTTTATTATTGATTTCAGCGTCACTAAAGTTAGCTTGTTAAAAGCTTGATTGGGTAGCAAGGAAATCATTTAGAGCAAGAAGAAGAAATGTGAGTCAGCTTTCGGCGCGATTTACTTTTATTTATTTAAATACATACGTGTAAGACAATTTTACGTTGTGCGATTGTGTAAAGGAAGTCAAATTGTTTTTTTTTTTTTTGTAATTAGTAACAGTTTGCAAGACGCCTGCTCTTAAACTGTTTCGACATTCGAATGTCCACTTGAAGTATTAGCATTCACAATGAATACTCAGAGCTCCATTTATGTTTAACTTTCTGCAAATTATTTATTTGTTAAATTTACAACTTTTTCTTATAAAAAACTCGTTAATTAATTTTGACATTTCTGCTGTTCTTCTTCCGTACTTCTTCTTGCAAATAATTTTTAACGAATAAAAATTTAATTAGCAAGAGTTTTCAGATTTTTTGAGTTCTTACTCTCTTGTTTCACTGTTATATGACAAATTTTTTGCTATATGTTTTATGTTTTTTGTGAAACTGTAATTATTTGACATTTGACAAGTAAAAACTACGCCAGTAATAAAAATGGAACGATACATGATTCAACAATGCATTGAATATATTAAAATTCACCATAAAAATTTCAACGAAAAATCATCTTTAATGATGAGGTCCATTTCCGCCTCGATGGCTATGTTAATAAGCAAAAACTGGTGCATCTAGGGTTCGGAACACCCAAGATTTATTGTTGAAAATCCTCTCCATCCACAAAATGTAACTGTTTGGTGCGGTTTATACTCCGACGGGGTCATAAGATTTTTTCGAAAATTAATGGATTACGCTATCGTGGGATGATTAATGATTTTTTGCCCGAACGGGCTGGTATTGATAACATGCAACGAAACGATCCATCTTTTAAGGGAAAAGTTTCTTTGCATATCAAAATAATACCTCTTATTGGAAAACCCTGTATTTACCAATTATTTGTAATGCTATAGATCTTTCAACTCTCTCACACACTCAAAACACCTAACAAATGGTTGAGAACTTTACTAGGACAAGTTATGGTTTCCTTATTTCCCTTTTCCATATACATATTTTCATATTCTCTATGTATGTATGTACAATCTTCAGTTTGAGGCTACCTGTGTATATACATATAAGCATTTTGGCACATCAGCTGAAGCGCATTTCCTCAACTCAATTTTTGTTCACTTTCGCTTGCAAATTTCAGGTGTGCTCTTTAGTACACAAATGCACGCATACACAAGCAAACACACATATTTTATTTATTTTTAATTAGATTTTGTCTTTTTGTTTTTATTTTTGCTTTATGCCTGTTTTGTTCGCTTGCTTGCCGCTTTTGAAAACCAGCTAAACAATGCAATAAATAATGGAAGGAATAATAAAAAAAAATCGATAACAAGAAATATTCTGCTAATAAGCAAGCCTGACACTTAGGAAGCATGTGTGCACGCAAAATATACCAAATTTCTGTACAAAAACGTATTTGTTTGTTGTTCAATTTATTTGTTTTATATTTTAAATATATACGACAGATATTGTGACACTTCATTAATTTTCTATTTATTAAGCAATTGAAATTGTTAGACCTACATACATGCATACATTCTGCTTATTTGCTACTTTACGCAACGCCGGCGTCCATAATGTAACCACAGCGACTTACTTTCCTGGAATTCTTCTTTTTTTTACTTAAACGTAGAATCATCTCGCTTTAGCCCTTTTTATGCTTAAATTGCATGATTAAATGCTTGAAATATAAATAGTCAGAAAAATATCGATATTAGTCATGCTTCTTGTTATCGAATACACAAACAAACGAATGCTAAACGTCAGACAACGAGCAGCGAGTATGACCAGCAGTTTCTGGTAACAGGCGCCGTTATGCCAAAAACCACACTTGAAGGGTGCACAGTCTAATAAAATAAAATAAATAAATACATAAAAAAAAACAACATGCGAAAAACACATTTATGAATTGTTGCAAAAATGGGTGCACACATGGACACTCAGAAATTAAGCCAACAAAAAAAACAGCTTATTTGTTATTTGAAGCAGAAAATTGTATGAATAATTTTTGTTGGGGTTGAAATGTCGTGAAATTCGAGCAATCACTTATACCTATATATGTACATACATACATACAAGCAAATATGTGTATAATTATCGACAACATGCCGCAAAACAAGAACAACGAATATTGTTTTTTTTGTGTGAACATTATGTTGATTTTCGCAGTTGTAGGCCGGTTAGCGGCTTGGCTGGCTTCTATGAGTCATATCAGAGTGTGATATGTGAGAATTTAATAGGAAATGTTGTAGGAGAGAGTAAAAGTGGGTAACTTTTTTTAACAAGGCTTAAGTGTATCGAATTAAATAATTACCTTCGGATGTGTATACAAATTTGTTATGAAAAAAATAAAAAAAGTTAAGAAGTAATGGTCAAAGACGAGAAAAATTAGCATATTCTCGTCTTTGACTCCCCCGAGGAAGCGTTAAAAAATCTTAAATTTTGCACTAGAGTGCATAAGATACCGATTTCCTGTGTTATCGATGTCGATTAATGCCTCTTAGGGTTAGAGTAAACATCAGCTGGCAATTTATAGGTTATGTTCTGTGTGATTTTATTAAAAAAATATATTTTACCAGATTCTAACTTTTGATAACAAAAAATATTTCTTCTTACTATATATGTACATACATATCTAATGTCACACAATAATCTCTTCTTTCTATCTTCTACTTACAGATGGTTTTTCACCAGCAGCAACAACAACAACAACAGCAACCAAAGTGAGCAAACTAACAACTAGTCAACAACAACAACAACAGGAAGAAGAACAATTCTACCAATACCAACAAAAGCAAGCAACGGTAAACACAGCTGAGCAACAACAAATGAGTTTGATAATGAAAATGCCAACAGCAACTGTCGCTACAGCATCATCTCCCACAACACCTAATACCAACGCTACAGTAGTTTCACCAACACCGCGCGCAGCAAAGCGTAATTCACCAACCAGCAGCAACAATAGTTCGCCAACAAAAGAAAAATCTGAAAGAATTCTACACGGGGGTCATTATACCGCTGCCGCTGTGCAGAGTAGAGAATATCGCTGTTCAGAGAGTGGCGAAGATCACAATGATTGGCATACAGCAGTACATAGTGGCACAACAACAATAACACCACTACAACAACACCAAGCACCAATACCAAAGCAAAGATCAGCATATTCGCCGGTAAAGAATGTTGGTTCTTCTTCTACTTCGTCTTCTTTAGCTGCAACCCGTTTAACAGGTACAACTGGGCCAGCGCCGACATTGAGAGAGGAGCTACAGAGCACAGCTGGTGGAGATGGTGGTAGTGTCGCCGATGAAGGCACTACTTACACGGTCACAGCTGTTGCTGTCGCTGGCAGCGGTCATGGTAATGGTGATGGCGACGTTGATGAATATATTTTGGGCGAAAAGCAGGAAAACATACAAACCAACGCAACACAACACAAAACGTTCACAGCTGAGAGCAGCGGTGGTGGAATGTATACAGCTATGGGCAGGCAAATACCATCCACAACGGCTGGTTCGCCACTAAATAGAGCGAGCGCGAGCGTGAGTGCCGTTTCACCACTATCGCCGACTCTGGTCGCTGCACAAGCGTTTCAGTCTCAGCAATCGCAACAGTTTCAAACGAAGCACGAACGCGAACAGACGTACACGGAACAACGCGGTGCGTCAACGTCGTCGTCGGCCGGGAACAATAGTAAAGTGAATACACCAATAACCAAAGTGCAAACACAAGAAAATAACACAGTATCTGGTAGTGGCAGTAGTAGTCGCAGCAGCAGCAGCAGTGGTGGTGGTTCGCCCGGTAGTAATAATAAATTGTATAACGCTTCGACTAGCGCATATTCGCCCTCGAATTACGCGATCCCACCGTTGGGCAGCTCGAATAGTGCTGCTGGCAGTGGTAGTGGAAAAATCTTTACAAAACTTCATAACAATCAATTTATAAAGAATCAACAGCTGCAACAGACCGGCGCACAATCGAATATTTCGGCACGTTATTTGAAATACAAGTCGCATTCAACGCATGCGCAAGAATCCGCAGGCGGCAGTGAAACTGGTTCGGCAGGCACCAACACAAGCAGCAGCAGCAACTACACCGGTTTGCCGGGCACATACTCGCCAACGAAAACTTTTGTGGCACCCACCGCTAGTGCAATCAAAAAGAAAATGGTTGCCGTGCAGGAGATGAAAAAGACTACACAGCCAAGTGGCAATCACGGCCAATTGCATCCGCATCGTACGCATCACAATCAACAACAGATGATTGGCGCTGGTGGCGGCGGCGGTGGCACATGCGCACGTTCGGCAGCGCTTACCGGAGGAGGCGGTCGCGCCAATACAAACAACCAAACGGAGGAAGTGAACTTCGATCCGGCCGAGGATCTTAGCTATGGCCCAGGTATTGTTTCTAAGTTGCGTTGTCGCTACTTGAGTCTGGCTTTCCGCGAATCCATGGAGAAAGAGCGTCACTGTTTGGATAATATGCGTCGTGCTACAAGTCTCAATAATTTACTCGATCGTGAGGAACCACAAGATGATGATGATGAGCCTGAGGATGATATCGACAGTGGTGAAGCCAACGATATGGGAGTGCAGGAAGACGAAGATTATGTAGAGTTACGTGCTGATGCTGACAGAACACCAAATTCTGAACGCAAGCTAAAAACTCAAGGTGGCATATTGAAGCACAGCGGCGACGGCGCTACACAGGACAACACAAAAAAGACGACAACATTTCAAAAGCATTCCAGTGTTTTTGCTACGAACGGCACACGTTTGCCAAACTCCGCACCTGCTGGCACCACGGGTGGCACGGTATCGCCGGCCAACGTCGCGACGCCGGATACACCGCGTTCGCGTCATGTAAAACGCGGTAATGATTCGTTAAAACGCGCGCGTTCCGTCGAAGCGCTGCTCTGTGAACGTTCGCCCTGGCAGTATGCGGCACTCAATCGTACCAGCTATCAGCCACAACATCAAAACTACGCGCCAACGCAACCGACTTGCGTAACCATTGAGGATAAAATAAATAATGCACGCAGCCGTCTAATACTCGGCACCGATATAATGCCACCAAAACGTTTAACCTCAGTGATCGATGATACCGAACGACCACCACCCGATTTGGTAAAGCAGACCCTAAAGAAGTTCGAAGCTACGGCCAATCGTCGCGGACGCGGCCCAAATCGCGCCAATGGCACGGGTGAGGTGGCCAACAAAGTGGCTACCTACAAGACAATCATCAAAGAGAATAAGCCTGCAATTGTATTTCCAAAACCACCGCTCAGCCCCACCAAGAAACTCAATACACCAATCTTAACCAAACCGGTAGTCAAACCAGTAGTGGGTGCTGCCGATTTGCTCAACAGTCCGTTAGGGCGCAAAACCACAGCGGCAGCAGCGGCGCAAACGAATGTCAACGCCGCTGCGACTGGGTCTGGAAAGCCACAAGCAACGACAGTGACGACGTCGACCTCAAATGTCGCTGCAGTTGCGGCAGTGCTGGCAAGCGGCTTATCAGAGAACTCGCCCGATATCATTCCAAGGCATAAGCTTTTAACGGAAAAGAGCGAATCGCTCATGCATGGGGTTGTCGATTCGCCAGTGTCAGCTTTAACGAAAAAGCTCGAAAAGCTGCGAATCGACTCGGTGGATAAACTACAAACAAAGGAGGCAAAACAGCCAACACAGTTGAATAAGCAGCAACCGATAAACTCGGCACTCGAAGTAACTAACAGCAGCGACAACGAATTCGTCAATATTGGCGAGTTAAACAACGAAAACAATACTAGCAATAGCAGCAAGTTCGTGGGTGGCGTTGACGAGGGTGAAGCGGCTGGCGATAATGACGCAGCCCTCGAAGGCAACGAAAATAGCAATAACAAAATAACAACAAAAGCAGTACTCGCAACGAAACAGCATAATGATCGTGCTGGCACTAGCGCTAGTATTTCAAGTAGCGAGTCAGTCGTAGAACCCGATACAGCACAACAAGCAGGAACCGCAGCAATTAGTAGTGATCTTAGCGACGACGACGACGGACTGGTTGATATTGCCGCCGCCGCACCCACAAAACGTATAACGCGTACAGCACTCGATAATATTGCACGCGCGGGCACCACACAACAATTTAAATTCGCTGCCAGTGGACAAACCAATGTCGGCAACAACGTGAACAACAAAACAGTAGAGCAAAAGACGAAACCGCAAACAAACATAAATACCGATATACCCACATCAGTATTTAACGCTGCGCCAGGCAAACAAATCGGGGTCATACGCCCGCTACTAACCACCACAGCCGCACAACAACAGGGGAACACAACCAACAGCAGTCTATCCAATCAGCAACAATTGTTGCAACAACATTTGGAGGCACTCAAACAAAATAATCTTTACAATAATACAACATCAACGCCTTTAGTCGCCGCTGGAGTCACAACACACTCCACAATTTACCATAACACATCGCCGCTGACGAGCCGCGAAATCGAAAAGAATCGTATAAATGAGATGAAGAAGGCGGATGGTAGCCCAATAGTAGCCGCCACAATGGTCAATACTGGAAGCGTAAACGCAACTTCACACGCTGTCGCAGCCGCTGCTGCAAATGCTAGTCTAAATACCGTGATAAATACCAATGCACCCGGTCATAAGGGCAGTGGCGTTGGCGCCACAACGTCATCATCGGCAACAACAGCATCGCCAATAGTTGGCACTTCCGGTTTAAATGAGCTCGATGCGGCAGCGCAAGGCGCTAATAATAGCCCGCTGTGGGCGTTACGCATTAAACGACAGGCACCACCAAGTGTGGCACAGGAGAATACATCGATGGTATTCAACTTCTCCAATCGTAAAGAGGTGCCCGATTATATTGAGAATGATGGTGTGATCTTTCGCAGAAAACGTGAATTACCCAAGGTGAGTAAAGATGATGTGTAATGACTCGTTGGTGAACGTGTAAAAACCAGAAACAAGTATACGAGGCAGAAAAAGTGGAAGAGGTAGATAATATGAGTATACAAAAAGATCTTGTGACGGTAGAGATATTAAAAAAAAGCTAAAGAAAAAGCTAAATAAAAGAAAATGAAAAAATAGCAGTTCTAGTGGTGGTAGCAAGTAAGCCAAGTTCAAGTAAATGGCAAGTAAGAAATAAGTGACGACGTGTAATGTGGAAAAAAATGAGCGAAGACTGCAAAAGAAACGGGGTGTAACTGAGCATGTGCGTGTGTGTGTGTGTATTTGTGTGAAAGCCAAAAGAAACGAAGAAAAGATATATAAAAATCATACAAAATGATGTACAATACTCGTATGTATGTATGTGTATGCGCAAGATATATATATATATATATATATATATATATGATATATAAATAGCAACAGCAGTAAAAAAGTAATAACTACAACAACAACAACAATTACCGAAAGGTAGTCTGTTGCAACAGAACGTGCATAAAAGCGAAAGAGTGAAGTGAATACACCATAATAAAGTGAAGTTTTGCAGCTGAAGAAAGACATAAACGTACACAGAAAATATTAAATGAATAAATTTATGCATGCCTTTGTGCTTTTATATATGTATGTTCATATGTACGTATACGTGTATATGCGACTTAACCCATACTTGCTTGTGCATACGTCGACTACTTGATGCGCTTAATGTGAATTCGAAGGTAGACTGAAGGAAAGATAATGAGCAATATGTTAAATCGCTTTAAAAAAAAGCGTAAATATAATATAGTAAAAATGTTCAAAAGATATTTAAAGAAATTTAATTTCTTTAAAAAATATATAAAGTAAAATATTTCGTTATTTTCTACCTCTTCTGCTAGTTTTCTACTCTTCCGAAATGAAAAAAAAAAAATGAAATAAAAAAATATAAAATCTTTAAAATAACCAGCTTTACGTATAACTAATTTATTTTGCAAATCTTATAAAAAATACACTTCTTATATATTCAAATGACATGAAATAATCTACTCCATCAGCTTACTAAACAACTGAACTAATCCATTTTTATAATTTAAAATTTTTATTATGGTTCGTTCGTAGGTTTTTTATTACATTTCTCATGTCAAAATTTAACTGTTTTGGTATTCAGTTTGCCGAAAAGTAGCATTTAATTCCTTTCACTCGGCGAATATCGGCTTTTAATATGCAAATTAGTGATTTTCGCGAAAGAATATTTTTTTAGGTTATAATTGTGTGCTTAAAATAACGCATTAATAGTCTGTATTTTACTTCCTAAGATGAATGTTCATCCCTTTTATGATTTTTTCTATAAATTCTTTAAAACAAGTAACATTTTTTAATTATTTATTTGGTAAATGTTAATTATTTAAGCCCATAAGCATCAATAATGACGTATTAACCCCTAAATGTATGCTTGTCTTATAACGAAAATGTTATTTCCTTGTTTATTGTAAACTAAAAGGTTAGCCATTTCGCACATTAAATATTTGTTCTTGAAATTAATTTTATTCAAGCTAGCAGTTCTTTGAAGTAAATTATCTGTCAATCTTATAAGAAAAGTAAATTTTTCTGAAAAACAAAATTTTTTAGGATTTTCTCTACAAATTTTATAAAATATTTAGTTCATTTCAAAATTTTTGATTATGTAATCTAATATTCGTCATTAATGCCTTTAAATGCATGCTTGTCTTATAATAAAAATATGTACAATCTCCAGGTTTACTGTGAACTACAAGATTAGCTATGATTGATCGATATTTTCCTCAAATAATTGTACTTAAAATTGTTTTTATTTAATTATTAACCCTTTGAGTATATATTTAATGCTCCAAATATTCAAAATTTTCAGCAAAAAAAAAAAACTTTCAATCAAGCAGATAAACTGTCAATCATAGTTAATCCTTCTTAACATCAAACCAATGTTTCAGAATTCTATAAATTAAGCCTCATACACAATTTTTCGTGAATTCTGAGAGAAAATAATAGTTTTATATTCTTCTATTTTTCATCTAGTTCGTTTTGTTATATTTTTCAAAAATATATTTTTAAATTATAATTCAAAACATTCTAGATTTGTTTTTTATTTCTCGTAATGATTTCTCGTTTTTCTAACATTTTAATAATTTAATCTATAAACCAAACAGTCAAAAGAATTACCAAATTGAAAGTTGATTGACATCGTAAGTTCCGCTCACGAGTTTTTAAAACCCGAAACCTGTTTTGTGTTGTTGATTGTTAAAAAAAAATATTAATTGAGTAAACTGTGGGTGAGTTCGACCGGTTGAGAAACACTTTTTCTGGTTATGATAGTTTATTTATTCTCTAAATTTGCTCTTTATCAATTTGCTACTGATAAGTTTGTTATCTAGCTGATCAGCCTACATTTACATATTTATGTATGTATGTACATACATTTCTTTTTAATAATCTAAAACTTTATCTTTTATTATCTTCAATCAATCGCTGGCCAATCTTGACTCACCTTATATTTATATTTATTTATGTATATATATTGACATACTGTTTATTATTTGTCAACTCGTTGTCGTGAGTCATGCGTTTTTTCGCAATAAATTTTTTTACCTGAGTTCACATAAGGGTTAACCCTCGTGTGCGCTGTTATCTTAGCTGTCAATAAGTCTCAAATGCAGCCAATATCCAGCAGCAATAAAAACTTCTTTTACTAAACTCGTAACTTGTCGGAGTTAATTTGGTTTGATTCTTTGCTTGCTTGCCTGCCATCGTAGCTTTGTAGCAGCACAAGCATAAGAGTAATAATATCATGTGAATGTGCTTAAACGGCATTTTTTGTTTCGATATGCTAGCCTAGCAGGGAGACCGACCGATACAACAACTATGCATTTTGTACGCGTATCTTGTTTACCTTGAACGGAAGGAAAATGTTCGGCAACATTCAATGGATACGTATTCGTGTAGACACTTGAGGTGCGTGCGTGCATTCGTACGTGTGTTCGTTGTTTGTTGTGCACGATTTACGGGATTTATGTATACGAATATGTACAATACATATTTGTTTATTTTATTTAATATTATTTCCTTATATGCCATATTTGTATGAACGTACTTATTTGTTTGCGTGCGCATATGCATACATACATATATGTATCTATATAACGTAAGTATGTGCGATAAACAAAGAAACGCAAACATATGAAGTGTGTTTCTTCCTGTTTTCTGTTAGACTGTTTCCAATGACCAGCATATTTACCTATTTACTTACATGTAATGAGTAAACCAATCAAGCTGAAATTCCACACAGATATACTACTTCCATGCTGGTTGACAATCAAGAGATACATATGTTCATATGTACATATGTATATGAATTCATGATATTTACATACAAACCAAAAAAGCTTTATTTGCACAAAATTTTGCATACCAAAAAATATTACTGCCTTTCTTTTTAGATTGTTTTTCATTTATTATTATTATTATACAGTTAAAAATGTGTGTTATGCCACTTATCAGCGCTTATTCATAATAATTCTACCAACAACAATAGTGCTGCCTTGTTACTCTTATCTCTACCATGGTTTCGTAAATTAGTTATAAGCGTACTGCAAACAAAGCAATGTTTGCTGCAAATTCCTGCCGGCTTTGTGGATGTCTACAAGTAAATATATTGTGCATACATACATACATATACATATATGCATTTACATGTTTAATTTTTTATTTTTATTTGTTTTTTTTTTTTGTATCTCAATTTGGGATTTTGCGCTTAATACCTTGATAACTTGCACGCATGGTCACCCTAATAATTAATTTTTGTGTAAAAAAAATATTCGAATAGTTATTTCGCTAAAAAAGAGTGCGCGACAAAAATAATATTTTTCACATATACAGCGACAGAAAAAGTTTGTGATTAGTTAATTAGCTTTTAATTAGACATTTACATATTTTCTTCGCATGTAATTCGTCACCTTTGTTCGGTTGAAAGATTATTCTACACTTTCCAAAACAATCTTGTGTGACTAAACTATTTTTCTTTCTTTGCCTGGAACTTTATGCCTTTATTGGTTGAGTCATTTCGTTTGCTAATTATTTTGTGGCATTTTATTATACAGTGTTTATGGTTGCGCTAAGAGCTAAGCTATTTTTATATAATACATAATTTTACTTTCAAAAAAAAAGTTTGTTTTTTCATAATGATTTTTTTAAATTTTTATTTAACTGCTATCAGAATCGGTTTTATTTTTGCATAATACGCGTAGTCGCACGTTTTGTTTTGGTCAATGGTCAGTCTTGGCAAACTGATTAAATGTTTTTTAATTTAATGAATTCCTAGCAGATCTTGAAGCAAAAAATTTAAAAAATATGGATTTCGTTCCACAGCTGTTCGTTTTTGATCAAAAAATTTCTGTTTTACTTTCCAAAACTTTTGTTTTTTGCTCCTATTTTTTCCCATTTAGGCGTTCAAAAACATTAGAGGTGCTGTTTTGCTTTCCAAAACATTTGTTTTCATTCACTTCTATTGATCTCCATTCCATGCTTGAACATTATAAATGTGTATGCTTTATTTTAATTAATCTTCTTTGATATTCTCTGATCTTTATACAAACCATCTGCTTTTCGCATTTATTTATTAATTAAAATTGCTATCGTCGTTTTGGCGCCAGTGATCAGTGATCTTAATTGATCGCAGTTGCTTTATTGAAAATTGCAAAACGAAAAACATTTTTTGAGCTTTAAACAACACTCATTTAGAGACATTTGTCACTTTTGCCGATTGACAAGTGATTTTCAACGTTTGACTAAACACAGTTAATTAGTTTTTATTGCGGTCATCTCCTTCATCAAACAATCGGCGCCAATTGGAGGCAGCAAGTTAAGCCAAATCATTCTTTCTTTCTCCGTCTAATCATTCCGGCGGAATAAAAGTCTTCCCTACCTCTTATCCCACTAGCATGTATCGCAAAAATATTTCACAACTAGGTTTTCGGGGATAATTTGCGGAAATTACAGCTCTTGGCCAGATAAAATGCGGCCTTTTCGCGAATAAATTCTTGAACCACCACCATCGCGGAGGGTTAACCGTGGTATCTGCATATTCATTCGCTGGGCAATGTCCATGTCGTGGTATATCTCAAAAAATACATTGCTTCAACGTCTACCAAATGCAAAGGACCATTAGTTTACCGTAAAAACTTGCTCTCCTTGCGCTTGTGCTAAAATGGTTCAAAAATCAATACAATTGTTTTAATAAATGAATAATATATAACTTCACACGTACTTACCTACTCTCTGAAGCAGTCTAATATGTCTACACGTACGTTATTTATTTTTCTAAAATCCTTTTTAAATACCAATACAAAACATTCTTGTCTCGCACTCACCTATAATCTACACAAACGATTTAAAATACAATAGTTAAGTATGTGCTCTAGGATACACCATATTTAACGCCTACGCGCTAATTGCATTCCTTTTCTTATACACAAAAATAAATTGAGGTACGCCTTCTTAACGCCAACATGTCAGTTTCAGTGAAATCCTTTTTCACAATTTCCTGTTTTCACTGAAGGTCAAGCTTAGTTAGCCAGCGTTGATGTCTTAACGTCAGTTTTTGTTTACTTTTTTTTCTCTATTTCTTTTTTTTTTTATATTTTTGCTATGGTTTGTTGGTTGACTTTTGCTTGTCGTTTCTGGCCTGTAGACAATTTATATTCATTTGCCTGTTGCCTGTTGCATTTAATGTGTTGTCGTTCCTTGCTTTAATAGCTTAGCGCAGTCATAAATTCTTGTTTAACCGCTTTGTTTCGCCTGCAGACAAGCTAAAACTAATAAAATAAATACGAATACTATATAAGATGCAAAAAGGTTGACGTTTAGCAGAACAAACGAGTTCGGT
This sequence comes from Ceratitis rosa, assembly GCA_037013455.1. Classification (NCBI taxonomy): domain Eukaryota; kingdom Metazoa; phylum Arthropoda; class Insecta; order Diptera; family Tephritidae; genus Ceratitis; species Ceratitis rosa. The sequence goes on from JAWMAG010000393.1 coordinate 467,950, forward strand.
CGAACCCATCGGCAAATTTGACGACCTGCTTGCTGATTTATTTTGCCACTCGCAACTACTAGTAGTTGTTGCTCCTTGCTTTAACGTAGCAGCGAATTACTTACAGTGCTGTTATTGTTTTTGTTTTTCTTTTCTATGTTTATGTTCTTATGTTATGGCACAACTTTGGCGAGTTTTTCGAGTTCAACTTTTTTTGTTTTACCGAGTTGATCGTCAAAGTTCGTGCAGAATGTATAAAAATGTTGAACGAGTTTTTCGCTTTCAAGGTGTAATAGCTGCTGTTGTATGTTTGTATTTATATTTGCTACTGTTGTCATACAATTTGTGCTCTGTTTGGTATTTTCTGGTTCAGCCTGTTGCAAACTCGAGGTTGTATCTTTAATCTTTTTATTTATTTACTCCTGTACATGTTTTTTTTTTAATTTATTTTCTTCTACTCCTGTTAACATTACATTGTATATAATTGAATTAAAAGTAAAAAATTAAAACTGCAAACAACTTACCAACTTGCCGCTAATATAGCCAACTAGCATGTATGCATGTTCTGATTTTTGCCTCAGTTGGCAACTCTGTGCTGGCTGTTGCTATTGCTGCTGCTGCTGCTGCTTCCAGCATAAAACCCGTTGGGAATGTGGTTATGTTATTTTATTTACTTTTTTCTATTTTCCTTTTTATAACTTTTTTCTTCATAATATACATATACTCCCCTGTCGTGATCTTGCCGTATCGTTTTCTGTGTATGTATTAGTGTTGTCATTTTTATTTTCACAAGAAACGAGTTTGCTGTGCTTCAACTTGATTATTTGTTGGTGATTTGCTCCTTGTTATTGTTATTTCTCTACTACTTTTTCAAGCTAACTTGTTTCTTTTGTTACACTAGCTTTTAATTTTTATTTCTTTTTACTAAAGTTAACATTTTTTTAAGTATAAATTATGCATATATTACACGAGTTGGAAACCAGAAATGGTCGCTATTTATTATTTCAACAAACAAACAAACGTGTGTTTGTGCACCCAAATGAACAATAAAAAAAAAAAACAAATTAACAAGCAATAAGTCGTAAAAGCATAACAATAGGCAATCGGTCAGCCAACTGGCCACCGACTAACCAACAATTGTTGAAACTAGCACTTAGTTAATGCCGCCTTTCATTTCTTGGCCAAAACTTGTTTGCTGTTTATAACAATTTAGCGTTTATTTTTTGTGTACATACATACGTATGCTTTCGTTATATTATATTTTCTCAAGCACGCACAATGCCACAAATATATTTTTTCTCTTTGCTTTTTTTTTTTTTTGTTTGTAATGCATAATTTAGGTGCGCACCGCGCCTCTAAGCTTGAAATACTTTTACGCATTCCATGCGTGTCGAAGAACCGGCTACTTTTGCTTCATTCACTCATAGTTGGTGGCATCAACTTTTACTTGCAACTCTATGCCGCAACTGTCATTATACATATGCATACATATATATGTACATGCATAATTGCCGCCTGCATGGACTTTGCTAAATTTTTGTTATATTGTCGCTCAAGCTGAACGTGGTGCGGTTTTATTATTCTTAATTTTCAATTCAATTGTTGCGGACGCCATTTACTTGTAAGAAATGTACATACATACATACATATATGAGATTCATTAGTCGCATTTAGCTAAAAGCTAGTGTGGCTATTAATTTTGAAACAAAAAAAAAAAAAAATAGAAAAATATATCTTCGCAAGTCTTTTTCACATAATCAGTGCGTCTCTGGTTTGCTCCCACTTACAATATACTTTTGCTGGCTGCCTTCACAATTTGCCGGCTGCCACTTGAAATTCAACCCTTTTGCTGTGACTCAATTTACTTGCGAGTGCAATAAAGAAAAAAATATATTTATTGCATAAAAAAATGTACGTAAACAGCGAACCGCGTGATGGCCGGGCATACAAATTTGCCATAAACATTTTTATTTTATTTATTTTTTTTTTTTTTTCATTTCAACCACGTCAGGCCTCTAGTGACGACGATAACAGCTGCTGGTTTATTGAGTTTGATTTGATTTTTTTTTCTTCTTATTTCATTTTATTTTTTCTCTCTGCTAATGCAATTATTTTTATTTACTTTTTTTGCATTGGTTTCAAGTTCTTATTTGAAGTAATTTTTAATACATTTTTATTTTTTCTTCTTTAAATTAAATTACCACTTAGATTTTTTTAAAAATTTTTCTTTACAATTCCATTTATTTTTTTCACCTCTTTCCATTTAATTTGCTTTTGTTAATACTTTCTTCTTTTTAATTCTTTTATTTTCTCCTTTTCCATTTATTTTGCTTTTGTTTACATCTTTTTCTTTTTATTGCTTTTATCTGAACAAATTACCTACCATTTTTTTCTACCATTCTCTGCTATTCACTTGCCGCATTCCGTTTTATACGCTCTTCACCTATTCTCTATTTACTTTCTGTGGATTGCATGTCCGTCCGTGCATTCTTGTAGTGTTCGCTCAATGTCAGTGTCTTAAAAACTAGCTTGACCGGCTACTTGACGTTCACTTGCAATAATAAAGGAACCCATCCTCTAGGCATACTCTTTGTTCTCCACTCTTTAAATGGATTTCTGTTTAATTTGCAGAATTTTTTTTTTCTGCTGCGGCTGTGCTTCCAATTGCTTTCATAGACTGACCGTCAATGTCAAGTTCTTTCTTTTACGGTTTTCATTTACCGATTTTCTTTGATTTTAATCCTGTTTTTGTTTATTTATTTTTTATATTATTTCTTTTAATACTTTGTGTTTCCTTTTCACACCGTTTTTATAAACAATTTTTGCTGGTCCTTGTTCGGTGGCAGCAGGAAACGTTCGTTTTATTTTTTTTAATTAGAAACTGGTTTTATGAAATGTTCTGTTTTCTTGCCTCTGCTTCGCATTCCTCTTTTTGCCTTTATCTTTATTTTATCTTTTTTATGTAATTTGTGTTTTTTTTGCTTCAATAATTTGCAGTTTCTTAGTTATCATTTTTTATGCCACTTCTAGTTCGCTCAACATAACATTTTTGTTCCTTTTTGAAATCTTATTCTGTGCCGATTTGTATCTTCGTCCCCTCTTGCGAACAATCATTCAAACCATTTTGGAATTTCACAAACCTTTTTTTTTATATATCATTTTTTAGTATTTCGCTGTTTACTTTAAACTTAACGGCATTAATTCTATATTTCATGGTTGTTTAACGCTTTCTTTTTACCTTTTGTTCAATCATCTTTTAAAGTTTATTGCTCCACTATGTTTTGGCATCATCTTAGCTTATATGCTGTTTAGTGTTGCGAATTTTGCTTAAATAAATAAATATTTGCCTGTGGTAAATATCTATGTATGTATGATTTATTTTTTAATCTCTTGAAAATTTTAGCGATAGGCGTATAACACTCAGATTAGTTGCATCTGAAGACTTAGAAGTTCGACGTACTGGAAATCATATTTTTATGCAAGCTCATCCTGCTTTTAAATAATTGCTTAAGAGTCTAAAATACTTATTTATATTGTTAGACCAATTTTTTCTTTTTATTTCATCAATTTTTGGCTGCTTATCGTGTGCTCGTCATCAATATTTGATATACATATTACCTTTTTAGTCTGTGTGGATGAGTCTTTAGTCTGCCGTGTACTTGAAGCTGTATTCCTTTGACAGCACACTCCACATTCAATTCATTGCTTAAAATTCCACTATAATTGTTTTTCTTAGTATAATTCTTTTCTTTTTATTTCATTTATTTTTAGCTATTTATCGTCTGCCTACTCTTTCCCTATCATAACGTGCTTTTTTGTCTCCAATTTATATTTATATTCCACTGCTGATGATTTTTAAGTCTCTTCAGTTTTTAATTTTTCCCCACATTTCTTGACTTTAGTTTTGTAAAATGTAAAATGTATATGTACATATATATTATAAATATATAATAAAAAATGACTTTTCACATAAAAATAAAAATAAACCTCGCTCGCTGTTTCGCCTTATCGTATTCAACCATTGCAACACTGTACTCGCTGCAGCGAAACTAGGTCTTAGCGTCGCATATAATGTGTTTTTGTAGGACTTTAGATAATGCCTGAAGCAATGCAAATAGTTCTGCGGAAAAACAAATATGTATGTACTTTAAATGCAGTTGGAATTTTATTTTTTATATTCTATATTTATTGTTATTTGCTTATCAGTGGCAGAGAGGCTTACATATGCATCGTCTGTTTTGCTTAAAGACCTAAACAGCTGGCAGATTACTTATTAGTTTCTTTTTTACAACTCGTTGACATACACAGGGTGATCGTGGAGAAAAGGAAATAAATTTCTAAGTTTTTTTACGTATATACTTTTGTTATAGGATATCGCATGCTAGTCAGATTTATATAAAATATAGCGCTAACTACTATAATTATGTTTTTAAATAAAATTCTCAGCCTATGTTTAATTAAATTTTATTCTTATGCAGCCGGTTAGTGTGAATGAAATATAAAATTTTTCTTTTCTTTAAGATTCTACATTTTCCATGTAACTTAAATGCGTGCCAAATTCTCTATGACCCAGATTTCATATCGATAACTCATAAATGTAAATAATTTTTCTACATTTGTTTGTTTTTTTTTTTTATTTTAATTTTCCAGTATTTACTATTTAAAAGCAAAATTTTTAGACAATTGTGATGCGCAAAAAAAGTTATCAAAAAAAGCAGGAAGAGGAAAGCAGTTTGAGCAACAAAACGAAAATTATCTAAAAGTGCACAAATAACAAAATTGTAAGCGAAAGAAAGCAAAATAATTTAAATAAATACCACAACACACCCAAGTATTTTTCTCATTGTTATGGAAAAACATCACCATTTGCATGACTTTTTTTTATACAATATAATTTTTATCGCCGCCTAATTTGTTTATGTACAACTTACAAAAGAACATATAAATAATAAAAAAAAACATTTAAGAAATAACAAAAACAAATTAAATCGTACAGTTTAAAAAATTCCTGCATTTAAATTATTATACATGTATGTACATACATTTGTATATAGTAGAAAAAATGTGCGGCAAAGCGAGATGAGTGCGCAGAAATGGCGTAAGTATGTAAGTGCACATTACTCGTTACTTGCACCTCAACTCGTTCGACGTCCGCGGGATGACGGCATATTGGCTGCGACGTCTAAATGCATAAGCGAAAGCAATTTTCTTTTATACTACTATTTAAATTCAATGATTGACTGATTGAATGATGAGCGCTGGACTGGCTGTTTAAATGTTTATATTCTTTTTTTTTATTGTGGCTGAGTAATCAAGCAATTTTTTTCTCCGTTCTGAGTTGAGCTTGTATAAGGAATCGTGAGGGAGCTAATAACAATAGTAACAGCTGAGGTGGTAATTTTGTTTGCATCTAGGTGGTGTTGGGTACGGAAATTTTATTGTATATAAACAATATGTTTACTTTTCTGCAAAATTTTTGTGCGGAAATTTTTATAATTTCCTTATATTAAATTGATTTATTAAATTTTAATTTTATTTACTTTTTTATACATCAAAATTAATTTTAAACTTTTTATTTAGTTATTTTTAGTTATTTTTTCATATGTTTTAATTTTATTTTATTATTTTATTTTTCATTTATTTTTTCCCATATTTTTTAACTTAATTTTTTTTTAATTTTTCATATTTGTTAACTTTATTTTTTTAGCTTCACAATTTAACTTTTTTTTGAATAAATATAATTTTTTTTAAGTTTTAATGTGTTAGATTCTAAAATTTTCAATGCTTTTTACTCGTATCAGCTGACTCATAAAGCACCTAAGTCGCGATTATGTATTGACTCAAGTGATAAAATCTAAAATTCAAATATTAACAATTGTGTTTGAGAGGTTTTTTACCTGCTTTATTATTTTTAAACGTTAGCGAATTAGAGCACGAAGTATATGGTGTTAACTAGTAGGCAGCTCTCTAACATTTTTTATTTATTTATTATTATTGTTTTTTTTTTAATACTAAGCCACAATTATTTTTATAAAATAAAAAAAATGAACTCAAAGCTTTTTTAAGAAAGGCAAACAGTAAACGAATCCCATTGACTTCAAATCTATAACGATTTATCGATATCTCTATACCATATTCACTTCCTGCGCTCATCCACTTTTAAGTGCTGACTCATCGCTGCACAAATGCTCCACATTAAATGAACTTTGCGCTATTTTTATTTAAAATTTAAAAAAAGGTAAATTGCACATGTGTCATGCATTGGAAAGGTATTAAAAAAAAAAACATTAATTAATATAATAGTTCACGGTGCACGTCGTCACCCACTACAAGAGCACAGTGATATAACTTTTAATTCAATTTTGCACTGTAAGTTTTTGTATACACTCATGTATTTAAAATGACTGTTTGGCTTTATAATAAAGCTTTTTTAATCTCATTTGTGATGATTTAATATTGCTGGAAAATGTACATACGTATGTATATGCATATACATTTGTTAACATTTACACAAAAATACATATTTGCAATTTGTATTTCACTTTTTCTATTTATTTTGCTTTTTATTATTTATTTTGTTTATATATTGTAATTTTTATTCGCTACAATTTTTTTCACTCCCTTCTATATATGAATGTGTGTGTGTGTGTATATTTTGAAATAAATAAATAACATTCAATTGAGTTATATTAAATTATACGCAACAACCGGAGGCAATTACATTACCTCATCTCAGCTGCTTGTGGATTATCTTGTTTTATTTTTATTTTGCTTTTACTCATACGTTGTGGGTTGTCGCTAGCAATTTGCGATTATGTCTGATAATATCAGCAAAAAATATATGTATACCATAGATAAATATGGGTGCGGAAAAAAGATTACGTGTATTTGTTTATTTATTTTTATACCAAATCGATATTTGTTAATTAATTTTTTATACTAATTTTTTTTTATATATTTTTTTTATTATTATTTTCTTTCTGTTGCACACACTCCTTTTTTAATTAATATATGTATATTTTAATTACTCGTCTTTCAGTTTTATTTGCTTAAATCTTCTTAAATTATATTAATTTTTATTATTATACCACACATGTGTCACCCACTACTAATTTTCGATTTAAGTATGCGCATTTCTTAGTGTGCCTTAATTCGCCGGCATTGTTTTCCGTTTAATACTTATTCATCAAATTGCAAATTTAAAAAAAATTCTATAAAAAATTAAAAATGCAAATATCAATGACTCATTGCATTGCAATAAGTCACAATCAGAAAGAGAATTATTCAGCCAACAATAAATTTACATAAATTCTAGCTTTCTTTGTTTAAGAAATACAGTTTGTAAATTAAACAAAAAATTCCTTGACTTTTTGTCTGAAGAGAAAATATTTTTTTGTAGTTTTTTTTTTACATATCAATTTTGTTTTTTTTTTTTTTTTTTTTTGGCATAAAGAAAAATATTTTTATAGCTGCTGCTGTTGCAGAGTTTTGTGGATATAGCGATGCTGCAGTTACTGGCGTATATTTGTGCATACACATATATGTGCATATACATACATATTGTATGTACTCGTATGTAGATTGTGAAATGCAAAAATGCTGATTTTTTATTATTTTTACATATGTAAATATAGTATGTACATACATACATACATGTGTATGTACATATCTGGCATATATTTATGAATACACCATATTTGTTTATGAAATGCTTTTACACTGCATACTCACTGTATCATACTCTACCAGCCATTCGGTGCTGCTGCTCCTGCTGCTGATGCTATTTTTATTTTAGTGCTATCTTTTACTCTATGCAGCACTTCTGAAGTTTCATATACTTCTCATAGCTCCTCCATTCATGCGTACATTTACAGCTCAAGTGACTTGGGTGCTTTGTATATATTACTTTGTATATATGCATGTATGTACTTTGTTACATCTATGTATGTACATATATATCTTTAAGTTTGCTTGGATCTGTATAATCTCATCAGTTGTAATGTCAGCAAAAGCATCATCATCATTTGCCATATAATGTGATTGAATTTACTACCACCTTAACTTGTTTGTTATTGTATCTGTTTAGCGCAGAATATTATATGTACATATGTATGTTGCTCTGTTTATCTCTGTTTCATTATTTATAACATAGATATTTGCATTAAAAGTGCATTCACACCATTTCTTTTTTCATATTTTTTTTTACTTCCAATTCACTTCCCATTTGTAGTCTTCATTCATTCGAATGTCGATAATATGCTATATATGTACATATGTTTGTATATAACTGTCGAATCATTATAGGAAAAAGTTCATTTCTTTTTCCATGCTTTTTTATTTACTCGTATCTTTGCACATTATCGATTTTTATGTAATTTTTCTTTGTTTTTATTTGCGTATCCATGAATTTTTGTTAATTATTGCTTTAGTTATTACGTAGGGAAAGATTATTGGGAAATCTCATATTTCCAATAATTTTTCCGCAAGTGAAATTACATGTCATTGTATGTCGATTACATGCTTTAGTATATCGATTACAGCCTATCATTGCACTGCTCTTTTAGGGTGACATTGGAGTGTGCACACACTAATGAGTTCGTGGAAATTTGTTTGATGTGTGATATAAAAGTGAAAACTACCAAATATTTATAAAAAGAAATTTTAAAAATTAAAATGAAATAATTAAAAAGTAATTAGTCAAAAGCTTTCTTTTAAACTTTAAACTACTTATATTTTTTTGGTTATTGCTGTGTCATGCTTGTATATACAATACATACGTATGCACGTACTTTTGTTTTTGCACGTGTTGATTGTAAACAGTGTCAGTCGTTCCGCATACGGGCCCAATAATACACGTTTCTTAAATTTATACAGAGCACAAAAGCAAATCGCGGTCACTATATGATTAATATTTACATAAACATACATAAATTTCTTTTTGGTAATTAAAAAGCACTGAAAAATCCAACGTTATTTATTTTAAATTTTCTTGGTATTTTTCGCTTCTTATTTTGCTTTTACATTTTAAATTTTTATTTGTTTGTTTTTTAATGTATTTGCAGTTTTTTTTTAGCAAATAACGTCAAGCGTTTAAGCTAATGATTTTTGAATGTCTTTTAAATACAAACGATATTAGGTAAAAGTTATTAATAAATAACACTTTGACCATTTTGTTTCAAACAGTTTTTAGCTGACCTGAAAAAAGTACTAATGACTATGTTTAACTTTTTAAATTTTTTTTTAACAAAATAATTGAGTAAAAGTTTAGCTAATTAATAATAAAAAAACACGCTTGTGCTAGAAAGTTTAATTTTGTGTATTTTTATTTTTATTTAAAAGACATTGTGATTACAAAAATCAATAATTGGAAGTGAACTTCTAATTATATTCCATTTTTGCTTTCCATTAAGTATGCATGGGTTAGAAAATATGAGCTTCTTTTTATAGCAAAATATAAAACAGTTCACCGTTTCCACGTGTCAAGGGAATATCGATAAATGTTTCGATATACATACGTGTATGTCGATATTGCATTGACCTTAGTACACATCCACACTGTGGAGCTGTAAATGCGCTAATGCTAGTTTCGAATAAATATTTTTAAAGATTTTGTGTGCGAAATTTGTATTTGTCGAATTTAATTACCTCACTAGTAGGTATATTTGTGCGTATATACACGTGTATGTATACATAAATGTGCAAAGTTACTAATATTTGTTATTTAATGGAAAATAATTAGCAGTTGTATACAACTATTAATTATGTATTTTCTTTATTAATTTCCTAAACAACTAACGTTTAAATATGTACATATGTATGTATGTATGTATGCTTATTACGTTTTGTGCGTTATTTGAGCGTAAGCATAACTGTATCTTTGTACGGTTTACATACATTGTAAATGCACTTTTATTTTTTTTAATTTGAATAACTGTGATTTTTTTCGCTTTTTTCGTTTATAATGCGGAAATATATTTTTTTCTCAGTCGGTAAACACGCGAAAATGCCAATTAAAAAAATCAATATTTCCGTATTGCAATTTATATATTTGTTGTATATTTACGCCCACTAACTTGGAAGAATTTCATTAGATTTTTTTAAGTTTTTTTTTCTACTTTTCATGCAACACTTTGAATAACTAAACAAAAAAATCAACTTTTCAACACGCCTGAAAATTGTGCAGTACTTTATTATTCACCATAGCATCGTAAAGTTTTCGCTTGCAATGCCGCGTTTCGCCTATAAATTCTTGCTAAAAAATGTATCTTTAATAAAGCCGCAGTTGCTCAGTTGCAGCGCAATGCACTCGTGGAGTTCGTATTCTATGTTACCATCTAAAATAGAAATGCAGAGCACATTCTTACCATAACAACGTTCGATAAACCCGATAAAAGAAAAGTATGTTTTGTATGCACTACACCAGCGAAGTCGTTGGGAAACTGTAAAATGTGTTGTTGCCACTGGTATTTTTATTATGTTCATTGGTATTCCTTTTTTTTTGTTTTTTGCTTTTTCATACATATGTACTCATAGCTTCAGTGCGCTCATATTTTCTTCATCTTCTTTTTTTTGCAACGTTGTACTTTCTTTGCTTTGCCGGTTGTTAAGCTTATTTCGCACGTATCCCGTCAAGAGCTTACAAGGTGTATATACTCGTATGTATGTACGTTTTCAATAACAGCACGTTGCTGAAAACAAAGACGCTAGAGTTCTTGATGATTATCGGCACTAAATAAATACGTAATGAGAAATATATGCTTTCTGTGTCGAAAATGTTGATGCTGAAAAGTCTTGAAGTGCTCACGTGTTGATATCGATTAAATACAAAATCGATAAATTATTGATACGTTTAATATTGCCACACTAAACGTAATCAGACTAGATAGTTTCATTAACAACACAAACCGGGTAAATATTCAAAAAGTCAAATATTTGAAACTTTTATTGCAGTTTGGGCTTATAAAAATGCTAAATAATCAAATTTAATAGATTTTCTATTTGTATGGCTTTCGAGCAATTTCAAGTTTTCCATAACAGTAATTTTACGCTTTACAAATGGAGAAAAAAGCCAAATATGTAGCAACAAATGTAAAGAAAAAAAATCGATGCAAAAAATTCAAGTATGTATATATGTACATACATATGTATGTAGTTGCAAAAATCACTTAAAATGCATATACACAAAAGAAAATGAATAAAATAAAATACAAACAAGTAATGTAAAGAAAAAAAGCTCACAATTTGCGCTAACGTAAAATCTTTAAAATGACCGTGAAGAGCAGCTAGTGCTTATAAGCGGTAAATGTACCTGCATAATTTACACCTGTTCATATGTATGTATGTACATACATAACTCGTTCAAATACTATCTTGTACTCCGTGCGCTTTAACAGTTATTTTGTAGCGCAACAACATGAAATTTATTAAGTTCCTTACTTGTCTACATACATACGTGTACATACATACATACCTATTTACCTGTTAGCCTAACTGCTAAATTATACACACACAAAACCATACAATTTTTTTTCCTTTTATATGTATGTATATACACTAAGTAGGTAATTTCTTAATTACGAGTACAATCTCTATTGTTTATTTTTTTTTTTTTGTTACATACTGACAACACGCTTGTTATGCTTTGTTTTTTTCGTATTTTTTTTTTTACTTTTGCATTGATTGGTGGGTGTTACGAGCTCTTAGCCATTTGGGTTGCTTTACATGTGTACGGAATCATGTATTAATGTACATACATATGTATGTATGCATGCACAGACATGCACAATTGTTAGTAGGTTTTGGATGAGCTGAGTAGGTAAATAATAATGTTTGTAATTGATTTTACAACTTAATTGCTAGCTAATGTTAAAAGCATTAAATGACAACTAACGGTAGTTGATGCCAATTGTTGCAAGTCATTCGCCTTACAAGGGTGGCCAGTGTCATTGATTGCAATTAAAAAAGTGAAATGAGGAAAAAATAAATAAAAAAGTTTTTTTCGCAATTAGAAGCAGCGAAACCTCGAAAAATATTTTTCGTATGTATGTACATATGTATGTAATTATAAACACTTTTTTGCACTTTGTTAATCGCGAAATTCCGTGCAAACAGTGAAGTTGCAACTTTAATGCTTTGCTCTCGCCGGCTTTTGTGACACAATCATAAAAACATCCCAAAAAAGTTCACATACAAAAGAGCAAAACTCTAAATGTTGTTGTCCAACACACTCGATATACATATATGTATATGTATGTATGTACAATATATTTAAAGAGTTCAATTCACGAAAATAACATTAATAAAATGCACTTTGCTGCTAGCGCCAGCAAATAATCCTTATTATCGAAAATCGATAACAGTTGATGTCATATTACCTTATGTCGGGTTAATACGTTTGAATAAAAAGACTACGAAACAAATGTAAAGCTTAAATAGCATATATTAAATGAAATTAATATTTTCGCTTACATAAATTAAGCAAAATTAGTGTTTTGTGCAAATTCGCATGACTTTCGTTACGCATTAAAATTCAAGCTTGCATTTGAGTATTAAGAAATTTACATAATTTTAACATTAGCGCCCGCATACATCCTTTTGAATATAAAATTCATGCTAAAATCAAGGAAAACTTCGTTAAGCATAATTTAAACATTGACCTTAGTTACATTTTGCGCTTTTTCTTTATATTAATATTATTATTTTTTATTTTTTTCCAATTTTTTGTTTTTTAACTCTTTACTTTTATTTTATTTTTTTCTATTTTTTTTTTTTAACTCTTTTATTTTATTTAATGTTTTTTTTTTCATTTCAATTTATTTTTGTCTCTTAAACTCTTACTGCGCACTTCTTTTGTGTCACAGGCAATTAATGCTGTCGTCTTTTTTTCACGTTCTCATTTTGTCACCCTGATTGTAGTTATAGTCTGTAGGCGAAGATCATTACGACGGCAACGATCTACATAACAACAAAGATCGTTAAACTTGCGAATGTTGGCTTCAACACCACATATTTATAAAGAAAAGTATACAATGAAAAAAGTGTTTCACATTTATACAGCGCAAACCTAACAGCATATGCGCATGCTTAAATATGATTGCCTTTGTTTGAGTTCAAAGTCAGCCAACGCCTGCTCTACTTGTAGCGTTAACCGAGCTTGACTTGTCTGAGAGTTAGAAAAATTAAAAAAAAAAAAGAATTTGATATCTTGTATACTAAAAGTACTCGTATGTTCGCATTAACGTAGTTATAACACATTCAAATAACTCGAGTGGCTGCCGACTCGCGATTGTCAGTAGTGTACTGAGCTGTGGTTCGTTTGGCGAGTGTTTGCAAAGTCTGCATCAAATAAACAAAGCAAGGTTGTTATGCTATGTCCGTATATCAAGATCGACTCACTGATCCGATCTCGAGGCTTAAGCACAAGATCAACCAGCCTGTTGGCTTAGTAGAAGCGCACCAAAGTCTCAGCAGCCGCCACTAAGCGGCACTTTAGACAATTTTAATGCAATTTAACAGTTTCGCGCCAGTGAAGTGTGCAAAGCCAGCCATTACTTTACTACAAAAGCCATTGCAAGTAGTTGGAGGCAAATGAAAAAAACTATTCGCTGAACCCTACTCGTGCGCATTTGTCAGTCAAAAGGCAATGCATTTTGCACAGCTGTCATATATTTATACGCTTTTTATATTATCTTATTCAACGTTGTATATTTTCAACGTTGTATATTTTCAACTTTAATTTTTTCAACAACTGACCAGCTGTCATAGTTTGTGTCAGCTGCGCGAATTGCCTACAAAGTCAAGTGTCAATTTGTTGCAAACGTTGCTTGTTTACGTATACAAAGTGCTTGTGCATAAGCTTAAAAACGTCAACGACACGGCCGACCTTGATAAATGATTATGCATATACGTACATACATATGTACATAAACTTTAATAAACTAATGCCAATTGTTTTGTGAGCAGACATATATGACACTCGATATTATTTTCAACTCATTGCTCTGTGCTTTTTTTAAACTATGTACATATAATATTTTTCTTTACTTTTGCATACTAATCATTTTTTGATATCTTTTTCTCTTTACAGCCAAATGAATCTGGTTTTGTGCTATTGGGCGATCTCTCGTTAGAAACTTCAACAGATTCAGATTATGATGATTTCTCCATGTGCCCACCATCTCCCTGCGATGTTGAATTCGAAAATGCTAATATTGTGATCGATGGAAAGTCAAGCATCCGACAGAAATCCAAAGAAGCAACGGTTAGTATTACATTAATATACAGCTACGCAGTTCATTTATCTTGCGTGGAGGAAAAAATTAACCGTACTTCATTTGTCATTATAATCATTAAGTGACACTTGGGTACAAAAAACAAAACAAAAACAACGAAAATATGTGATAATTGACGCGCAAATGCTATTCGTGACAACTTGTCACTAGACCATATGGGAAATTAATTTGAACTAAAATTTGACTATTATGTTCGTTATATATGTATGTATGTGTATTTTTGAAACAACTTAAAAATTTAGTTTTAGGCCACCAAAAGTAATTACCTAAGGTCAACAAACTCTCTTGGAATTTGTCTCTTTCTTTGCCTTTTTTTCTACGAATAACATACACTTTTACCATGATACATTTATTAAAAGTTATTCATTATGCTTAATTTCTATTGCTTTTGATACATACGATTCTTTAAAGTTCATTCGCATAAGAGTTTTTTCACGAATTACCTTAGAGTTGCGTTTTGACGCCTAAAAATTAATTGAGGCGAGGTGAATCAAGGTGAAGCAAAACGTTTTTTTACGCTTCATCAATTCTCTAATGCAATACATGATATTTAAACTTGAAATAAAAACTTCAATTTGTACCAAATTGGTAAACTTCAATTTGGTTATGTTTCACAAAGTTATTAAACAAGAAAAATAAAAGTTATCGGATAATTTTTTGGCTTCCAATGTGGCATACCTTCGGTTTGCTTCGCTCCGTACTCGAGGGTTTCATCTGTCAAGCAAGACAAAGCTGTTTTTTTTTTTTTTTTTTTTCAAATCAACCTTTAGTGTCTGTTTTTATTATCAAGTATTGATAAGATTAGATTGCACACTTGCTATTTATTAGATGAATGGCGATTCTTGGTGTTTCTTTGATAGTGTAACTTAATTTTTCAGTATTTTGGTATTTATTAACGCAGTTTTTTAAATAGTTAAATATTTTAGCGCACTTATACTTTGTAATTTAATTGAGCGCATGCTTTGCGATAAGAGAATTCCAGTATGTGTCATAAATCATACAAAAAATACGTAGAGAAGCCTATTTACTTAAATTTAGGTGATAGTAACACTTTGCACCTTATTTTGCAATAAATTTACAATTTTTAGTTTTACGCAATAATTTTTGAAATAAGATATAGATTCGTTTAGGAATTGTTTAGTTGTAGACATTTTTCCTTAGACTTAATAGCTCTTATTTTAAAAAGTGAGTTTGAATTATTTTATTTATTATTTAATTTAAATTTTTTTGTATAATAATCTTTTCTACGAATATTCCATTCACTTTTGCTTCTAAGTATTTACATACCAATCAGTTTCCATATTCATGTGACACCTTCGCTAGGTACGTTTGTGTATTATTTTTGTTATTAATTGACAGGTAAACGACAAATAAATATAGAAAATTTTCTCGTATGCCAATTTGGTAGGCAAATTAGCGAAACAAGCTGACGTATGCCGATATGAATGTTTTAGGTAACTAACAGTTGAGTATGTATGCATGTACATAAATCGAAATCGCTTCGTGTATTATACACCAAACCCACTTTTTCGCACCATGAACGGTTGATATACATACACGTATGTACATATGTATATTTCTGCTTTAAATACTAATGCTGTGTGCAAAAATAAAATAAAAATAGGAAAACAAAGTTTTAGTTATGTATTTCGGTTACTCAAATTTCACAAATTCTATACACATAACGATTACACCATAAATGGCAAACCAACTGGGCATGAAAATGAATTGAAATTCAAGCGTAATCTCCACATGTGCCCCCCTTTTTCACTTTTATTTACTATTTTTATTTGAGATATTTTTTTTTTTTTTTTACAAAATAACCGCTGGCGTAAATGTTAACGAAAAAACGACATCAATTTGCTGCAAAATATTTTTGTGTTGTATATACTTTCCATTTACAATCATAGTATATACATATGTACATACCTATATATAAATATGTGCTCCGCATTTTTTGTAAATGAGAGTAGAGCCTTCATTGCTCTATAATGTAGGCGTTAAAGTGTCATTTCCGGTTTCATATTCATCCTATGTCAAACCCGTTGAGATTAAATTGCGCCAACAGTTTCTGTTTATTATGTGTTGCGCGAAATGGGGACATACATACATATATTATATTATGCATTCATAGTGTTGTGCGCATATGAGTTAAGTTTTATAAAGATATGAAAAGCTGCAATTGATATTGAAGCTGAAGGCATTAAATGAGATAATGTATTTCTGAGTTTTGTCTGTTATTACTTATGTTCGCTTTTTCCATAAACAGTACTTTCAAATTGATAAAGCAGCTCTTTTAGTTCAATAGATTTCTAATTTTTAATACATACATTTTTTACGAATAGGTTTTGTAATGAATGCAATCCGATTTTTCCTCATTTCAATATTTAACTTAAATGCCTAGCTTTGCAATAAATTTCTTTCCAGAGCGGTTGGAGCGGTTTGCTTCAATTATACTTTCATCGACACTCATTTATCGATTTTTATGATTTAGCAGTAATTATCAGCAGCACTGCAAACATACGGTTCACACGTCATTCATACAATGCAACACCTTTTAATTACTAAATCATTTCAAAAGTGCATTGAAATGTAAACATCTTTCTCTGATGTAACGCATTTTATTTTGAATTTCCCATTCCACTTTCGTCACAGTTGCATTTTATATGCATAAGTGTAACAGTGCGACAAATCGATTCAATCGGTGCTCCAATTTTTTTTTTATTAATTTTTCTAGCAATTTTCTTAAAACATCTCTGTGTTGTGTTTTTTTGTATTTAAATAGCTTCCATATATGTAGTTAATATTAAGTAATAGTAATGAATGAATGGTATGGTTTTGTAAAAGCGCCAATTCATGATTTTAACTTTACGCATTTAGGTATTTTGTGGACTGATTTTGGGTGATATATTGCAATTTGGCAATTTTGTATGGAAAAGCGTACGTAATAAGTGTTGTCTGCATACTGATAAGTTTGATATCATTGAAATACGTAGGTTACCCTATATATCTGTATGTATGGATATTTTAGCGCGTGCTAGGTTTTTTATGTGTTACACAATATTAAATGCTACACTTTTTGCCGATAAAAAATTGAAGAGTAACCTTTTTTTCGAGAAAGATAATTAAATTAATACAGGGCGACGTAGTTTTAATTAAAGTCAATGAAGTTTTTAATTTGTTTAAAGTTATTAGGGTAAGAAAAGTATTAAATTTCGTATATGATTATCAAAAAATTGTTCAGCTAAAAGCTTTAGATATTTTGAATTTTTATGATACATGATAAGATATGTTCATATCTTGGCCTAAGATTGCTTTAATTCTAAAAGTGAAGAGTATTTCCTACACTAGGTAGGCAATTTGTAATAGCTTATGTTCATAAATTTCCATAGTATGCACTTCTTAATCAAATATAAAGAAACAACAAGTGGAAAGCCCGCAGATAGTTAACCCTACGAACTGTTATTGATATCAGAAGTCAGAAAATTTAGTTTTTTTTTTTTTGTGTCAAAGACACAAGATTTTTTTCATAACATATGATTGCGCTTTGAAAGCTAAAAACTATTTAGAACTACCTTTCAGCAGAAATAGGAGGTACACAAGAATTTATTATTACATTTTTTTAAATTCAAAGATGCAGATGTTTATTACTTGTAAGTTTTCTAAAATAGCCAAGTACTAGTTATTATTACTCGTTTTTTGCAATCACATCTTATCGCAAGTATCCAAGCGCCATACGCTACTTCCCAACCTAAGCTCAAATCACAGCTGTCTTGAGGCTACATTACAAATATTCAATTATATTGGGGTTTCCATCCCATTAGAATAACTCTTGCATTTAAAACACGATTTGCTGCCTTGCTCTTATGCTTTAAGTCAGTAAACTGCTGAAACATCCAAAGCAGTGGGATTTTCTCAAGAGTATAAGGGATTGTTAACGATTTTGGTGATGTACTTAATATTATATTCAGTTTAGAGTTTATTTTGTTGTTGTCGTTTTTGTAGCCGGAAAAATACTCTCCTTGGTGCAGCTGAGGGAGTGACAGTTCTTGTTCGAATAAAAGTGTGGTAAAAAGACCCCAGACTATTGGATTTTAGTCCTCAAACAGGTCTGGTTTATCGTGTATAAATTCTTGTATCCGAGTGGTTAGCAGTACATACTGTCATTTGCAAGGTCAAGGTGCTAGGTCTGTTCCGATCCACATCCGAAGCTATTGAAATTTAGTTTTTTAGTTTCGATTACCTTTCGGAGATAATGTCAAGCCATTTGAGTGTATTTCTTACATAAAATAAAAGAGTCTCATAAAAATTCATCGATTATTCGGAGGCGGCTTAGAATAAACTGTGGGTCCCTTCATTTGTTCGATAACATCAAGAGGCACAACACAAATTGGTTGAAGATCTCAGCCGAAAATCGCATAAGCAGAAAGCGCCAATTATATATATGTATATATTATATTCAGCTTTGGGTGCATTTTGCTGTTGTTTCTATTACTCCAAAAATATCTCCTTGGTTTTTGGATACTGCTGAGGGAGTCACATTTCCTCAGTTCGGATAAAAATCCTATTCGATTGTAGTCAGCTCTTAAAAGAGGCATATCGTATTAAACCCCTGATCAGCAAGGTGGTCGCCTGACGTGCTGTAGAAATCCATTTCCAACGATTTTTTTCGTCGGGCCATAAAACTTTCCTACTCTTTGGAAGTAATGGTACTTGTTTTTTTTTTGAACAGCAGACGTTTCCGTACCGCTTCTACGCCAACTATTACGTCTTTCGTTGGCATGACAGCTGTGTATGATTGACTACCTGGTTGATTAATTTTGACGACATCACTCACATTGCGTTTCCAATTTTAAAGCATTTATATATATGTATATACATATATGCACATATTTTTTGTTTAATTTTGTACTAATTAACATATTCATCTCTCTCTCTCCTTCTTTCTCTCACTCAACCATACAGTTCCGCGTACAATTCAATGATACGCTAACCTCCACCTTTGAATATCCCTCCGAGGCATCGCTAATCATTGACGATTCCTACAGCAATGATGCACTGATAAGCGCCATTGAGAGTATGCAAGTGAATGATACAACTGATGCCTCACCGACGCGACATCATCATGTTGCCGTTGATGAGATTATACAACTGCCAACACCGGCGAATACTTCGTCACCCGCCAATAATATAACGAACAGCGCAACAAATACGCCAACGAAAAACATACTGGGGAATTTGCCATTAGGTAAGTGATGGAAAGTTCAGTTCAATGCCATGAATTTATTTCTATTTTTTTTTTGTCATTAACCATTACACTACATACTAACTTATTAATTAATTACATACATTTTACAATACATACGAAGCAAAACTAAAATCGAAAGAAAAATAGTAAAAAAAAAGTAATATGAAAAATTATTCATCACATTCTTTTGTTGGCTTTTCATGTGCAACCATCATTTATTTGCATATGTTTGTTGTTTATTATTAGTTTTTGTTTTAGAAAAAAAAAACGTAAAAAAATTTTATGTGATTGTTTGTTTGGAAAATTTATGAAAATCACTTTTTAATTTATTTTTGTATTGCATATTATTTAACTAAATTTTTCTACAAACATATTCGTTGTTAATTTATTGAAATTATTTTAATTGTTTAGATTTCTATTAAATATTTAATGTAGTCACTTGTTAAAATTTACTTATTTTTGTTGCTGTTGTTTGCCTAAATTGACTTTTCTATGTTTCTTTTTTCTTAATATGTGTTTCTTATTTTTTCAATAATTAAATTATAAGAAGAAAGTCTAATTTTTCGAACTTCTTGCCAACCTCTTTCAGCTTTCTGTTTTTTAACTCTTTAGTTTTGTGTTTTCTTCTTTCTAATCCAAGGTTTCTATATACTTTTTGCACTTGTATAACACCAATAACCAAACAACAACTACTCACATAACGAAATTCTCAAATTTTTGGCAATTTTTATACAAAAATAACTCAAAGGAAATAAAATTAAAAAAAAAATCAAAATTAAAAAAAAAAAATTGGCATACAAGACCTTAAACACAGTTCAAAATAGCAACACAACAACATGAAACCAACCATCAAGCCCCAAAATTGTTTGCAATAGTACAAACGAAAAAAAAAATTAAAAACATATTTTAAAAAAATTTTAAAAATTAAAACAAAAAAAATTAAAGAAAATTAAAAATGAAATTTAAAAATAATTAATTTTTTTTTTTAATTAAAACAATAATAAAAAAATTAAAGTAATAAACATTGAAAAGTAGGCAACCCTCTTTCACTGTCTACCCTCACCGAAACTTATCTCTACACTCGCCACTTCTTATTCTCTCCCGCTCTCTCTCTTTTATCTCTACTGTTTTTTTTTTCTTCAGTTTCAGCCACTCCTACAGCTGAAAATGCGTCCAATACAACTGAGTTACCGCCTTGTCTGCTCGAGTGTTTCGATGAGCTCAAACAGTGTAGATTTAGCAAGAAAAGGCATATTTTGAAAATTCTAACAACACCATTTCGTAAATTTTTTAAAATCTTAAGGTTGGTGGTTCTACCAAATCCATGTCCCAACCTGTTCTGTCCAACCTGACTTCTCGGCATATTTATTGTTCGAAATTTTTCTTTAATTTTTAGAAATTTCGTCATACCAAAATCTTTCATCGTTTTGCTAGTTTTAAAAGAAATATCATGCATTTTTCATCATCAAAATCGATTTTCGTATTTTTTTTTCAAACTCTTGTTGAGGAACTCCCAGTTTGTCCGAGATTGGTCCAATCCACATCTCTAAGTTATGAAAGTATAATTTTTTTTTTGAAAGCTTTCAGCATAAAGTTTGTTTTCTCTTCTTAAGGCATCAAAATCGTTTACTAATTCTTAGAATTCCTTCAGAAGGTGGAACTTTTCAATCGATATTCGGTACTTCAAGTAGAAAGTCATATCTAGAGATGCTCACAACTAAGACCAAGTGCTTTGTGCCTAAATTCTCCAATTACTTGACAGCCTTATGGGAAAGAGTGGCCAAAAAAAAGCGACAACAATCAATCGGTGTAGTTCTAAGTTATTCCTGTTGACCTGCGAGCGAGATTAAACCGCCAAAAAAGCCTGAAACTCGCTATTGTGTGAGTTGTTCTAGTAACAAGAAACCTCTTGATGTACCTACTCAAAGCGGGGCTCAACGATAATAGCCGCTGAATGGAACCTGACATCGACCGGCTTTGACTGTCATTCGTTGAGAGTCAGTACAAACCTTTCCCAATTATCTTTCAGTTCATGGCCCGACCACACCACGTATAGTAGATTGGAGTCTAGAACTACCCCTGAGTTCCTCGTAATCCCAGTGCTACTTCTTTGTTACTAGCATTGACACCAAGTATTTTCAATGTAGTGGAGGTCTTCCACTCCCTAAACTTCCACGGTGTGTACAGCATTGAAAACTTCCAAAGCTGGAGTATTCTTATCGATCAGAAGCATATGACCTAGCTAGCTTAGCCGCTGTCTCTTGACACGTTGAACTAGGTAAATGTCGCCGTATATCTCGTGCAACTCATCGTTCCTTCGGCTACGCTATTCACCGTTACCAACGCTCAGATGTCCATAAATTCTAAGCAAAGCCTTTGAGCCTTGAGAGACGATTCGCGAATGCGATGACTGTTTGTGTGATGACAAGCGATTCCCTCGCCCACTACCTGACCCCTTTCACTCGTTTCCTGATCCATTCTGAAGAAAGCAGAACTCAAAGTGCGGTGGTTGAGGCCAATATCAACGGCGTACGCCAGCAACTCTATACTCTATACTAGAGAAGATTTTGCCTTCTCTATTCAGCTCTTCAGCTCGTATTATTTTCTCCAGTAATAAATTAAAGAAGTCACACGATAAGGTGTTACCTTGCCTGAACTCTCGTTTGGTATCGAACGGCTGGGACAGGTCTTTACCGATACTGATGAAGCTTTTGTGTTGCTCAACGTCAGTTTACACAGCCTTATTGTCCACGCCACAATCCCGATGCTACTAAGGTCTCAGTATTTGTTGTAGACTTAACTCCTTTCTATCTAGATTCGATCTTGTCATATCTGAGATTTTTTATCCTGTTGAAATGAGTCCGCAAACGAAATTAATCACGTTTTTACATCCCTCCTAAAAGGGACTCATCCAACATCTCCTTTTCCTTGGGTCCGAATCTGTCGAAGCGGGATATTTCCAGGTCCTCCCGACATAAGTGACATCGAGTATTGTTGTATGTCTCTAAGCGGGGATACAACAACAAAAAGCATGACGTCGTAGTAAATTCACCATATCTTTTTACTATTCAGGATTTGATTATGAGAAACTTAAGATTACTAACAGTCTAGAAGTTTCAGTGCTGATCTTTACTAACTTACCTTCAATATTAGGCCGCGCGTATGAACCACCACGGATCATTCCATGCCTTCATCGTAAGAAACCAAGCATACGAGCATTCATTTCAAGTTCACTACAACAACGAATCCTTTAAATTGGCTCATTCATTAGTAGGAACAAGAGAATACCTTAAACCACAAAAAACAAAAAATGCACCGATTTCGTACTTTGTTTTCAAAATCGATATACTTTTCCACTTATCGGCATAACCAAAAGCATTATCACTATCTTTAAAAAAAAATTATATATATTTGCATAATTATACGCTTTCATAAGCCAATCAAGAAAAAAAACTCGCTCAAAACCACAGCCAAGTTCTCTCATATTTACAAAAAAACAAAAAAAGAAAAAAAAACTTGCAAAGAAAAACAAAAAATAGAACAAACACAAATTTTTGCAGATTACCCAATTTTAGACAAGGGTATAATGTCACAACAGCAGGAGCAGCAACAACAACAGCAACCACAAGTCAAATTGAAGGAAAATCAAAATCAAACTCAAAAAGCCGCGAGCGTTGCACCGCCACCTTTGTCCGAAGAGTCTCCACAATCAGCATTGGCGTTGGAGAAAACTCCCATCTTACCACCACAGCACGAAACAGCATGCAACGCTTTGCAGCAAACGGCACAATCAACGCCGCACGACGCAAATACCGACAAGCGCGACGCGCCGGCAACGGCAACAGCAACAGCACGCTTGCCGCCACAGCCGCCGGTGTTGCCACAACGGCCCACAGATTTGCCATTGCCAATGGTGTTATCGACGCTACAGACACAACCAAAGAAAACCAAATTAGAGCAGCAGCAGAAGCAAAAACAACGAACGACACAACAGAAACCACAACTACCAGTAAAGCGCCAACAACATATCACGCGTACAACGTCAGCGACGGCGGCATCAAAGGCATCGCCTGCGAGTGCGTTGCCACAATTTAATCTAAAAGCGGAAATAAAATCAAAAGAAGACATAAAACCGTTGACGGAAGTAATGACGAAGTTGGAGGCGAAGGAGGCGCAGCCAAAAATAGCAATATCATTGGAGTTGAAACGAGAGGAAATGCGTCCAAAACCTGAGACTAGCGGAAATTTGCAACGCGAGCGTACGGCGTGTGTAGATGCGGATGCAACGGGAAAAGTAGAGCAGCCTCAAGCGCAAACAACGAGTGTAAATCAAAAATCGAACGCATCTGCAATGCATGCGGCAGAAGCGCCTTTAGCGTTTGATGCGCGTCGGCTAGCACAGTCAAGCTTATTGCGCGATTTTCAATTGGCAAGTGTAAACACCACCGAAACCGTGGTGAAAAATGAAAATTTCAATACCAACAACAGCAACACAACCAATAACACAGCTGCCACAGGCGGCGCTACACACGACACCAACAACAATACAGCAGAGCTTACGGCACGAACTACAAACCTTACAACAGCAGCAGCAGCAACAACAACAAAACCAACAGCTAAAAAACCAATCAGCAAATATACCATGTTCCACACATTATTCGAAGTCACTAGCGCTGATCCAACAAGTCCATCCAATTCAAACGCCGGCCAACGGCCACGTAAAACGCCGGCGGTACTTAATAAACCGCAATATGCACGTTTCTTGCAAATTGATCGCGCTGCAGCCGGTGAACAAGGCGTTGGTATATTGCGTACTCGTAGCAATGAATTTCAGGGACGCGTTAGCGCCGCTGGCGGTGTCGGTGGCGACTGTATTTCAAAAAAACAACACGACCAAGCGGTGGCAAATGCAAATCAACTGCTCGTGCAACCCTGTGCAACACAACAACAGCGCAGCGCTTCATTTTCCTTTGGTAAACACGTGCAGCGCAATGAATACATTGCTGCTGCCGAAAAAGGTTGTCAGTCCAACACGCCTGCTAGTTTAGTTGTTATCGACAACAAAAGCAACACCGCTTCTGCTAAAAGACAAAATAGCAAAAATCGAGAAATTTTCTATAGCTTGAATGGTATTTCCACTGACGATGAGTGCTTTGAGGATGCAATCGATCATTTCTCTCCCATGCCAAACACCACCACCACCACCACTACTACTACACTTGCCAACACTAGCAGCTACCAAAATAGCAATAATGCAAGTGCCAACAATAGTATTAGCTACAAAGAGAATCAAGAAAATAATATTCTATGCTTCACTACTAACACTAAAAATAAAGAAAATTTTGTTGACAGCAGTGAGATTGCATCACTGTCATGTACAGCACAGACGCGCACCTTTAGCACCGGCACTAATAATAAACTGTACAGCAGCCAGTACACTAGCACACCACCAACACCACCTACAATTCTAACAAAAACAACAACACTAACCGGCAAAATTTGCACCACTAAAACAACAACAACAAGAACAGCAACACATTGTTTAGAAAATACTAACAAGAACAACAACAACAAGAACACTACTTCACCAAGTAGCAGTAACAGCTCTACTAATTCTAGTCTCACTTCTTCGCCCACTTTATCTTCTTCTACTTCTACCACTTTCTATTCTTATTCTTCATCACTTTCTGCAGCAAATTGCACGCGCCAACATGCCGTAGTCAACAACAACAATAAACATATTCCGTATAAAAGTAGTAATACTGTGCTCAGCAGTGCTGCCAAGTGTTTGAGTCCCGCACCATATGTGGCTAACAAAAATGTGTGCAACAACAACAATCCACCCACCAAATTCGGTGTCAACTACAAATCTACAACAGCTTCTTCCAACGCGACGCTAACCGCGATTGCCGCACAGCCCTCACCATTTTCTTTGCCAGCCGCTTCTACCACTCTGCTGCGTTCGCGCATACCCGGCAACACCCTGTACTATGTTTGAGTTCGTCTGCGTCCAACAGTCACTAGCGCTGTCAGCCTGTTATGCCCGGCCTGCTTGCCTGCTTGCTTGCCAAATAGTGTGTGTTTTTGCGTGTACGACGCTGGTCCTTTTTGGTTTTTGTCTCAATCTTATCTACACTTGCAGAAAAATGTGTAAAATTTATTTTTATTTATTTTTAAATTTTCGCGCAATTTTGCTATTCCGCTTTTTTTTATTTTGACTAAACATCTTTTAAGCCCGTTGGTGTAGGTGGCTTGTTGGTTGGAGTATTTATCGGTTATCGGTTATTAACAAGTATATCGAAAATATGTTTATTAAAAAAAATATATTTAAACATTTAAATTAAAACTTTTAAAATTATAAAAACTGTGGAGTACCCTGTGCTAAGTTTCTAACCTATTGACAGTGGCAGTTGCATTAACACCGATGTAAATAAGAAGAAAAGCTTTATTTTTTTGCAATTCAAGGAAAAAAACTTCTAAATTCAGCGTTAATTAAATCAATTTCTCAAATCTAAAAACTCGACAAATTTAAAATTAAATCTTCGATTTTCGATACACCGCGAAGGTCGAGAATCGATTGCAGCTCTTATAAATAAAAATAAAAAAGTTTCCTGTTTAAAAATAAACTTTTAGAAAAGTTATTCGTTTTGATGCAATTTTTATGGATTTAAAAATTTTTTAATTAACCGATATTTAGTATTAGTTAAGTGTAATTATTATTAGTTGTGATTTCTGCTTGTAAAATTCGAAAGATGACTTTTAAATCATGGGTAGAGGTTATATACATCATAAACATCATATAAAATACAACCCTGTTCATCCTTCAAGTAATACTCCTTAACCATGCCAACTGCCAAACTGAACCAAAATTAAAACTAAAATAAAATATAAAATTGTTTTAATTCAATAAAATGCAAATAAAATTATTTAGAGAAATACATAACATCTACAAAGAAAAAAATATAAAACAAAATAACAATTATAAAAAATTAGAAATTAAAATTATTAATTACATTAAGAATGGAAATATAATTATAAAAATTAATTATTTATTACAAAAGTCTTTCTTCGTTCGCCTTCTCTTTTGTCGCTTTCAAAAGTATGCTCCACCATTTACTTCTAAAACATATTTTCACCCTTGCCTTAGGTACATTCTACTCTACATTTTACACCAGTGGCCTCGCTTAATTTGTTGTTGTCTTGCTAAAAAAAACACTGTAAAAATATATGTATATTCGTCTTCGCTTTGCCAAAAACATTAACGTAAACCGTTTGGCAGCATTGCCAGCTGTATAAAAAGTCCTTAAAAAACCATTAACTCTCTCCAACGCTGTAAATGTTATAAACACATACATGCACAGCCACTCACATAATTTTGTTTTGTTTTTATTTTTGTTATTACAAAAAATATGAAAAATTACTTTTATGCCTACTAAAATTTGTATTATTCATTTGTTGGTGTCAAGAAGCAGTGCTTAATTTCTATGAGCTTTCTCTTAATATTTATTATTTTCTATATTTTTTCCATTATCCTTTACTGTTGAAAAGTCACAATTTTCAGTTGAGTTTATTGCTTTCATTAAGTTTTTTTTTTATTTCAAGCAAAAGGTAAATCAAATGGTAGGTTAAAGTACAGCCCTGGTTACATTTATCGATTAAAATTGTTATCATGCAACACCATGTGACGTATCGCTATACAGGGTTGTATAAAGATGCTCTGTTGCTGAAAAGTTTCTTGTAGAATTTTTCAAGAAAAATAAATTTTGCTCATTAATTATTAATTTTTCGTTTTTATATACATATATGTATCTATATTTTTCTTTAAAACTTTAAACTTTAAAATTGTTACCGATTTTTGTGCTATTTTTTTTATACAATTTTTTTTTATTAAAAATAAAGCTATTAAATGCAAAAAAAAATTTTATAAATTTTTTCAAAACAAATTTTGTCAGATTTTTAGCCTCAAGTAAAAAGTAAATTTATTTTTAAAAAATTTGAATAATTGATAGTCTAAATGAAATATTTACAATTTTAAGGGCATACATTTTTTTAATTTAACTAAAATTAACTAAATTTAAATACTTGCTAGTATAAATGATTTTTTATTATATATATATATATATATATATTTATTTATTTTGGCGTATAAATTTTTATAATTTCTCCAATATTTTATTTTCAGTAAATTTGTTTAACTTAACCTCAAATTGTGACTTATTCTACACCCTACACTCTACAACACCAAAACTTGTATAACCTCTCTTTTATCGCTCTAATTCAAACTAAACCTAATCGAAACATTTTTTCTCACTCTTTATAAATCTTTTGCAGATGTAAATTAAATAATATAATTAACAAAATAAAATTGAAATGAAATACATAATATTTAAAATAATGCGTTTTTGTAAGTGTGCCTAAACTGAGAAAAGCGTGTTAAGAAATCGTCACAAATTTACATACATACATAAATCTTTATTATAATAAAATATTTATTTGAATAAAACGATAACAAAAATAAAAAGAAAATATTAATGCATACATACATTTTACGAAAGCTCCGTAAATGCCAAAAAAAAAAATGTTCGTCTCACAATAAAACGCTAACAAAATAAAAATACCAAAGCTACTAAAATTAACTGCCTGCCTGCCTGTCCGTACCGTACCACCGCTCGCCCGAAACGCCTGCTATACACGTATTATCAAATGTCATAAATGCCACCAACAGTACCGTTAAACTGCTATTTACATACGTACATACATATTTTTTAAACTCAAAACTTCTAATAACCAACCACCTGAAAATATAATTCAACTTTAAACTGCCAAAAGAATATTTTTTTCATATTTTAGTAGAAAATAAAAATATGCAGAAAAATAAACGTTAACAAATTATTTCTACTACTAAAAGCAAAAAAAAAAACTAACATCACGCGTATAAAATGGCAACCCTGCAACGTAACAACTGTTTTATAATTAATGCTAATGCTTAAAAAAACATAGACACGCGTTAAAATTAGCAAGAAACAAAAATAAGACATTCAATAATATATAAAAAGTAACAAAAATTCGAAACGTTTACCTAAATAAGAACAATGCACACGTAAGTTGTGCTACAGCGCTATGAATGTGAAGTTCATGTTTGAGAGGCACTGTTGTGCTGTTAACTGCAATTCCGCTTTTTTTGTACAAACTCGCTTATGAAATGCAAAAAAATGTGTGCAATGCGTAGTTAAAGCATTAAATTAAACTAAAACAATAATAACAAAATATTCAAATAAAATTTTTAAAATAAATATAATAATATTTTGCTACCAATTGTGTGTATGTGTACTCGTACGTTCGGCCAGTTTTGAAAATTCTATTGTGAGTTGAGGTAACTAACCGGTTTATTTACTAGTATTTAACACTTACTTATTAATAAAAAAAAAACTTACTATAATTAACCAAAAATATGTACACAATTTCATCTTTAACACCATTTTAGTTATAAGAAATATGTACTTATAACACACTAACTTCATGTATGCATGCTCACTATAATAATTAATTTTGTGTATAAATATGTATGTAAATTGTAATCACGCTCTATTATCACTTCATTGCATGTTTGCTTATTATAATAATTTTATTTTATTATTAACTTAACATTTCACTCGCCAGCAACACATCCAAAACTCTGCCTGAAGCAAAGTAGTTGGCAACGCTTGTTTTTTTTTTTTTTTGCAGTTACAGCTGTTTGGCAAAATTATATTTTCGTGAACGTCAAGAAAATTACAAAGGATTTTTTTTCTAATAGTCAGTAGTTGTAATCTTATGTACCCAAGCTAGAAAACAACAACAATTTGATTGCTGAAGTACAAAAATACAAACCGGTGCCCGGGAAACCAACTACGGATCGCAATATTCTATCCCCGAAACAGATCGTGGAAGGTTGTGGCAGTACTTGCCTCTTCTTACACAGATTAGCTGCGCATACATATGTAAACTACGGATATGTAAAAAAAATCGTCTGCGTATGTAGGTGCATATTTCTTGGAGGAAAATAGGCAATCAATGTTGTCATTATTGAAGGAATAAGCACTGAAAAGTGTCATGCATTTCACAGTTTGCAATCTTCATTATGAATAACTTTTAATATCAACGCGGTCTTGAAGGGATGCCAAGCTAACTGAAAATGGGCTACTGTTACTACTCTCATAAACTTTATTACAAATGTACACCAAACATCTGTTTGCGGTTGTGAAGTGTACTGTACACAGATTATGAAGCCAGTCGTAAATGGCTCATCTAAGCAGGAATATTATCTTATTCTGATCCTTAATACAAATAACGAGAATTTCTGCTGAATAAGCAGCAACTAATTAGTATACCTAAAATGTTTTATACTGGGCGTAATGAGAAAGATTGAGGCGCTTCTAGTTATAAAGTGTTCATTGAACTCCTTAGTCCAATATGTCAATTAAAATTTAGCAAGTGGCTTGTTCTTTCCAAAGGTTGGTTGCAAAAGATTACAACTAATGTGAAACTCGTATTTCTTCTGATTTGCCAGTTGAGTATTAATAATTAGTGAATTTTAAGGTGTTAAAACAATGAAAAAGTGAAAAATCGAAAGATACGCTGTAATGTGACGTAGCGTAAAAAGCTTGCAAATAGAATGTAATCTGTTGTGAATTCACTTATTTTTTATATGTCTTCTTTTTTTGTTACTTAAAATGAATGAAATGTTTATCACGTTAGTGGAAAAATCAAAAAAAAAAAAAAACAAAATTCAAGTGCTAATAGACACTTTTAATTTTTTATATTTTTTGCTTAAATTTTTTATATTTTTTGGTTTTATTTTTTATTTTATTTGTTTCATATTTTTTGATTTTTTTAAATATTTTTTTCAATATTTTTTGAAATTTTTTTTTTAATTTTTTTTGATATTTTTTTTAATTTTTTTCATTTTTTTTTTAGTTTTTTATTTTTTTTTGTGTTCCGTTAACTCAGTTGTTATGCGCTAAAATACCGTTCAACGCTTTCAGTTTTTTTTCGTATGTGTTTTGCACAAGTTTTTTTTCGGTTATTCGTTTTTTACATTATTTCATTTTTTCTTGCTGCCATGTTCGCCGTGTTGCATTGCAATAAATTACATTTTTTTCTCATGTGATTTATTGTGGTTGATTTATAAATTAAATACATTCGGGCGGCACAAATTTAGTGTAGTATTTAATAAAAATTAATTAGTAGTTTAAAATAATCATGTATAGCAACATGTTAAATAAATGTAGAAAATGTTTAAAAAAAAATGAGAAAAAACAAAAAAAAAGTAAAAAAAAAGTGAATAAAAGAGTTAAAACAAATATGAAGACGTGAAGAAAAAACTTAAAAATTAATAGCAGCAAAGAGAAAAAAATTAAATAATTTTACATATAAAAATATTGATTAAGTAACTAAAAGTAGATTTTCACTTTTTCAAAAACACTTAAAAGATTGTTTGATTGCCGCTAATTACTTATAAGTCAAATTTTCATACTCTTTTGCCAACTATAGTATCTAAATTTGTCAATCTGTCACTTGACAATCAGCTGATGTTCAGCTTATGTCTAAAATTCTGGAGCTCAAGCTGTTAGGACCGAAAATCAAGCAATAATGAATTGTTCTAATTTATTCCTTGTTTCTTATAACACTAGGAGTGTCTTCAAATTGCGATTTTGAGCGCATTTAAACTCAGTTGTACATATTATAATAAGACTAAAGTGGTGACTCAGTAGATTCTTTAACAACTGAATATGTAAATGATAAATTACGCTTTCATATATCAATATTTCTTTCACATTATGATTTGAATAATTCATTAAAAAAAATTTATTTCCGGAAGACCACACTCTGTGATAAATTGATGAAAGTTTGGCTGAAGCTGAGGGAAAAAATTCATTTCACAATATTGCTTAATAAGAATAGATAGTTAGATCTATAACACAGAACAAGACTTGTAAACATAACATCAACAATTTGTTTACGCTCTTACCAATTTACGTCGATTTCGTACAGGGTGAACTGGATTTTAAATTAAAAAAAAGGAGTTTGATTGCAAAAAAAATATAGAATAATAATAAAATAAAACGAAAAGTTTTGTTTAAATTACTAAAAAATCACCCTTGCTTAATTTTTACATAGGCAGAGTTTTTATTTATGCAGTTATTAATATTTTTGTAATCGAAAAACTTGGCATATTCATACTAAAGGGTATAATAACATTAATATATGAAAAGCAATATATGTATATGTATGTAATTAACTAAAAGCTATATCTGTATATTTTTAAATTAACTGTAAATGCATGTCCTGAACTTAGAACGGTGGTTGGCTATTAATAAACATTTAAATATAAATGCAAACAAACAAACCTCAAAAATACCGCACGCCCACTCATGCTGTGCCACCGACAATAAAAAAAAAAACAGAGTGACTCAAATGCATAATTTTTCACCACTTATATACATGCGATATACTTTTATCTACATTTAACTGCCACAAATTATTATATTTAATGTACACATATATTTTATATAATATTCTTACTTATAAATTTATTAATGCAACATATAATTTTAAGTTTTTTGTCATATAATTTCTGTCAAAATTTTTAATAATTAAAAATTATAATTTTTTTTTCTCTCTCTTTCTGTATACTCTGCACTATAGGTTCAGCACCACTCGGTTTTTATACACCCGTGAAAGCGCCCATCGATAATCTCTTTCAATTGGGTGTCACACGTGCGCCCAACGGTAGTAATGGTCATCACACCTACAATGCTAACACCTCAACACCAACAACAGCAACAACAAACGGAAACGCCGCATTGAATAAAAGCACACCAGCCACACAGAATGGTCAGAGTAATGGCGGTTGCAGCAATGGCGGCGGCGGCAGTGGTGGCAGCACTGATGACAATGAGGAACCGGAAAGTTTGCAGTATATCAAACCGGCAAATGATGATCTCACCATTGCGTATAGTGAGGGCGCGCAAAAAACTGATTTGTTGTATTAAATGAGTATGTGTGTGTTTTTGGGTGTGTGCGTGCGTATAGTGGCGAAATGATGATGAAGAAGAAAAAGAAAGTGAGCAAGCTTGGTGACAGTGATAGTACAGCGGAAGGAGCAGAGTTTTGTTCTAATTTTAAGAAAATACGGTTTATTCAGCTAGCAAATGCTGCTGCTGGTGAGGAGGAGCACATCAAGCAGTTTGTAGTGTGTGGAGAAAAAACATCAAATTTTTAGCATTAGTTATATTAGTGCTCCACTGGCTTCCCAACTGACTGATTGGCAGTGCTGCGCTGACGCGTTTTGTACGTTTTGCATATGTTTTTCACGTATTCCAGCAAACACTTTATGTTGTATTGTATAATGATTTAGTCTCTTAAGCCGCCTAGTTGTGTATTTTTTCTGCTTTAGTTATATTTAAAAAAAATTTATTATAAATTTATTTTAATTTTTTCGCCCATTGTATTTGCTATGTGCTTATTTTCGATACTAAATAATTTAGTTATAAACATATATGCATTTTTTCAATGAATTCATACATTCGAAATGCACTTTTTTATATGTGTGTGTAAAATGCAATGCAATGCAATGCAAAATTTTGTCTGTTATATAAATGAATTAAAAAAAAAAACGAAATTAAAACAAAATGCAATCATATTAAAATATATATATATATTAATAAAGAAATAAGTCTGTTTAGCATACAGAAAATTTTTGAATCATAATTGTATTAGTTTATATTCATATAGTAGTGGTATGTGTATGTAATATTAGAGCGTTGCGTGGAAAATGTAGTGTTGATAAAATACGCTGAAAAAAAAACCAAGTTAATATAAATAACAGAAAATAAATAATCAGATATTTACGCAAAGTTCTCAATAAAAAAACAAGAATTATATTAAAAAAATGAATTTAACAGCTTTGCACCGTTTTGTCTACTGAATGTAAATTTGAAATTTTTGCTAAGAAGACACAAATTGTTTGCTTATATATTTTTATTCTAAATTTTAAATGTTTCGAATTCGTTGCTTGAAAGGTGATTCGCCAACAGAGTTCGTGCATATTTTGTAATTATTTGTTCAAAGAAAAAAGGAAATTTATATAAAAATGAAGAAAAATATTCTGTAGATCACTAGAATGCAGAAAAATATCTACAGCTATTCAAAGAAATATTGTTTAAACCAATTTAATTTTTTTTTTAGTTTAATCTATATCAATTTTTCGCATATAAAATGCAACAGTAAAATTCAATACAATTTGAGAATTGTTTCAACTGTTACCCCAGCGGCATTTACATAAACTACAATAGTAAATGTCTTATACAGTTGTAAAAGAAACAACAAAAACTTCTTGTAAAATTTTCCAGTTTTTAGATTTTTTTTTATTATTATTTTCATCATTAAAATATTTTCCCGTTATGTATGTTAAAAAATATTAACTTGTAAAACCTTAGCTCTTTGCTTACTTATGGTATACAAATTGAGTAAAATTGGAAAAATAACAATATGAATTTAATTAAAATTAAAAATAAAAAAAGCTATATATGGAAATAAATTTAAATAAAATTTGGAACAGCTAAAAATACAAATTGAAATGTTCCGGATCTCTATAAGCTGAGCTAAACAAAAATGTCAAAAGAAAATAAAATCCACTAAGAACTAATTAAAAACAAATAATAAAAAATTCTTAAATCGTTCTTATCAACAAGTAAATAAAAAAACATATATAAATTATTTTTTTTTCCAAAAGACGCACGCTCTAATTACCGCTCTGCATCTTTTTACATACATACTTAGTACATGCATACAATATATATTAATTTTTTTGTAATATGTATTTTAATTATGGTATAAAACTTATATACATACATGTATTAAATATATTATATACACATACACATACATATACATTGCATACCATTTACTATATACGTTTATTAATAATATTATTACTGATTTATATACATACATGCATACATATTAATTACATATTAAATATATACATATATACAATAACATATATCGTACATTTTTTAGATATAAGCGATTTAAAATACAACAACAACAACAACGTGTAGTTGATAAATTAAAATGCGTAATGTTAGAACAACAACAAAAAGTAAGAATAAATAAACATATATATACATACATATAATAAAATAAATAAAAGCTTAAAAGGCATTTAAATTGAAAACAAAGCGTGAAAGTTGTTTTTATTTTGTAACGGATAGCTGCGAGTTGAAACCTAAGTTAAAAGCGTAAGTAAAACAAACTTATTTATTTATTTGCATTCCTTTCCTTTCAGTGTTTATCGTAATCTCCATAATTTGCTCTCAATTGCTGAAAATTAAAATTAGCCGAAAATGTAATATTAATTTTAATATCACACTGTGCGCGCGCGCCAAAGTAGTAGCGCCTGAAATGTATTTTTAATGTGTTCTTACCGCAGCAAAATAACGTCACGTATCTTATTTTCTTACTTTTCTTTTTTTATTAAATATAATATCTAGCCTTAATTCCTTAATTCCACCCAAGTAGTAAAACAAATTTTTTTAAGTGTTTTATTTGTCATGCGTTTTCTTTTCAAACTTTCTTGTTTTTGTTTATTAGTTTTTCTTTATATTTTTATTTTGCTTATATTTCAATTTTTATATTTAGTTTCATATCTCATAGCGCTCTATTTAATATTAATAATAAGTATATGTTTTTGTTGCTTTATTTATGTATTTATTTTTTGTATATATAATTATTTTAAATTTCTTATATATTTAATAATATAATATAGTTTTTGTTTTAATATACATATATATTTTTTATATATTGCACTAAAAATATTTGTAATTCATTTTTTATTTTCATTATACTTATTTTATTTGTTTGCTTTTTTTGTTTTCTTCATTAGTTTTATATTTTTTGTTTTACATTTTTAATTATTTTTCATATATGTATATATGTATATTTGCTTTTATTTTTTTTAATTATAG
Source organism: Ceratitis rosa (assembly GCA_037013455.1). Classification (NCBI taxonomy): domain Eukaryota; kingdom Metazoa; phylum Arthropoda; class Insecta; order Diptera; family Tephritidae; genus Ceratitis; species Ceratitis rosa. The sequence goes on from JAWMAG010000393.1 coordinate 503,478, forward strand.
ATATATATATATATATATTTTATTTATGTTTTTATTCACTTACTTCACTGTCATTTACTAAGTTCTTTTCATTTTTCAATAATTTATTTTGTAATTTTTGCTAATTCTTTGTATCCTGTTATTGGCGTAATACGTTCAATCATTCCCATTCCATACCTAACCATCTAATATTTGTATTTGCCTACTACTTACCATAGCTGTGACGTACACTTTATTTAATTACTTTACATTTTCACATATTTCTCTACGGTGTATGGTGTTTTCTTTACTTCTCAGTTTAGTTAAGTACTTTCTTTCTTCTAAAACTGTGTTTTAAACACTTTATTTTCATTAATTTAAAGCATAAAATAATTCTTTTTAAAATTTGAGAGGCTTTATGTGCATTTTCACAGCTAACGGATGTTATACCGGTGTCCGTTGACGTTGCTGCCAAATGTCATATCGATAGTTGGCTTTCGATAATCGATAAGTCTAATGTGCATAACACGTGGTTTCAACGTAGTGGCGCTTAGTTTATGTAAAGAATTTGGCAAGGCAAAGAAACTGTGAAGGCAAAAAAAGAAATTCATAGCTTTTCATATATTTGGCGCGGAAGTTTTATGTTAAAAATCAATTTTTTTATTAGAAATAAAGAACTGCAGTAGAGTTTGCTAAAGTATAAGTTGGAAGGTGTAGGAAAAGGTTATGTTTTTCGACAAAAGTCTTTTTTGTTGTTCCTTTGCTTTGTAAAACACGTGTCACTAGTTTATGTATGAATTTAAGTGAATGTGTTTTCTTTAATTTTAACACATTTATATGCAAACTTCACTATTTTTTTTTTTTTTGTTTCAGTCATAAATATTTTCTATAATTTTTTTTTCCAAACCTAACCTTATTCATATATTTGTTATTCATTTTTTAGGGTTGCTTAATTTTAGCAACACTGCTATTAAATATGTTTTCATTACTGATACGTTCTCAAGTGTACTCAAAGTAAAATTTTGGTATGTTTGTTTGCATTTTTTGTAGATTTTTTTCGGTTTTACCTCAAAGTATGTCATGGCGTTTTTCACTTATGTATGGAGAATGGAGTTTTCTTAAGACTTTTAGCTAAACTTTTTTCCAGTTTTACTTTTTTAATAACTTAAGCTATTTTCTTATTCACTTTTGAATTTTTTATAATTTTTATTTTTTATAATGTTCATTTTCTTTTATCTCCTCTTTACTTTCACGTTTCTCTCCTCTCTATATTTACCTGTAACTTTTAGTATGTATATTTGTTTGAAGTTCGGTCGGTCCTGATAAACTTTGTTAGTATTAGGAAACCTTTTTTTTGTTTTCTTTTTTTTTTTTTTTGTTTTTGTTAGTTCTAGATTTAGTTAGTTAGCTCGTGTAATATTTGTAGGTTATGTATGATTGGCTGCTTTGTTTTGTAGAAATTCAATTGCAAATTCATTTGATTTTGGTTTCGTTTTACATATAGATTTTTTGTTGATATATGCAAATAGCTGTTGATATATGTACATACATTCATATGTATACCATACATATGTACGTGTGTGCTTCTGTTTTAGATTTTTTTATTTTGGAAAATGTTTGGTTTCTTAAATTTTAGTAGGCCACTTAAGTGAAAAAGTAGTAAAAAACAATGTTAATATGCAAAAAAAAATTAAGAAAAATTTAATTTTTTAAAAGAATTTTTTTTTTGAAAATAAAAGTGGTTTTTGCTAAAAGTAGCAATTTTTTTGGCTTTTGTTAATGCAAAAAAATCGTTTTTTTTGCACTTTACAGTTCTTAAAGATCTTCTAACTTTTTGTTAATGCAAAAAGAATATATTTCATAAAGAATATGTATATTAAGTTCTTTCGCACATTTCTTTTTCTTTGTTTATTTATTTACTTTTTCTCAATTCTATCGCTTTGGTTTTGTGTCGCTATTTAAGCTTTCTCCACTTCAAACAATAATCGCTTTTTCCAAAACTTCATTTCAAGCCAATATTTTCCTATTTTTTCCCACCCAAAGCTTTCTTATTAGCAATATTTTTTCTTTTCTTATATTTTTTATACGATTATTTTTTATCCTAAGATTGATTTCTAAGTTTATAAATAATTTTAAATTTTAACTTTCACATTTTAGAAATGAAATATGTGTATGTAGATATATAAACATTAAATATTATTTAAAACGCACAAATTGAATTCTTATTATTTAATAAATATGTATTTATGTAATAGGTGTGTATGTATGTATGTATTTATGTTTGTATGTTTGTTGATCTTAAACTAAATATATAATAATATGTTTTATGTATGGATGTGTTGCGTTAGGTTCGTCACTAGGTATGTATGTATGTATAAATTTTGGAAATTTGTTTTTTCATTTCAATTTTAAAGTTAAGTTATTTCATAATATATTTTAAATATAATATTAATTAATAATAATTACATAAATATGTATATAGGCACTTTCCTTTAGTTCAGAATTTTCCACTTAGATTCTCAAATTTGCTTATAAAGTTTAATAATATATTATTTTTTTAATATTTTTTCTTAGTTAAATATAAAATAAGCAGTTATTTGGTTTGAATGTAATTAAAAAGTACTTAAAATGGAGATACAAAACTTTAAAATCGAAGCTTTCATTTCTAGATGAAGCTTTCGTATGTGAAAAGCTCGCACACTAAATTGAAAAATACTTTTAGAATTTCTTCGTGAAAAAGCTTACAATTTCATGTCTTGCGTTTTAGTGAAAGCTTTTGCATGAAAAGTTGCGAAAACTTTCACTATAATTTGGTAAAAGCTTCAGCATATAGGTAGTTTAAGAAATGTACTCACATATATGTTAGTGCGGAACATATATCAAATACGTATATACCATAAGCTTTCAAACAGTCACTAATAGCTTTCACTAAAAATGTGCATACAGTCAAAAAGTTTACGAAAGCACAATAAATGCTAAAATTTGAAATATTTCACGCAGACACGAAAAGCTATTTTTCTCCATACAATATATTTTTATTGAAGTTTTAAAAATAAAAATAAACTTTACAGTACACACATATATACATATATACCATACATATTTATGTGTATATATTTTCATTTATGTATGTATGTAAAAATTTAAATTAGAATTTAACATTAATTTTTAAGTAAGGCTTAATTGAGTAGGCTTGAGAATTGTTTGTTTCGTAATATGTAGAGTAGAAATTAATTTTCATATATTTTTGCAGGTTATGGCGCACAAGGCTCGAAAGCGAAAATGGTAATTTAAAAAAATATACATATATTGTAATAATACTAACAAAATAGCAATTCATGTTAGCTGAATTGCTAAAAAGGATCAGTTTTGGTACATTCAGCACCAGCTGAATTCTTGATTTAAAGCCATTCTTGTTAATTTCAAAAAATATTACCATTAAATTTGTAAAAAAATCCATTTCAGCGACCAATTTCTAAGCGTTTCTAACAGAATTTCTTAGCAAAAATTATTAAAAACTAACTTTAATATTAAAAAAAAGAGCAGTACAGGCAGCTGAATTGTCAAAAACCAGCCAAATTATCAATTTTTAAATATACTGCACTTGCTAAATGGTGGAATTAATGACATTTTTATTATTTTCAAAAATTATTACTCTTTACTTTTGAAAAAAAAAAACTCGAAATTACATTTCAGCCACTTTGGGGTAAATTCAGCATGCATTTCCGACGTAAGCAAAGAGCAAAAATATTAAAAATAATTGCTTTTGCTAAAATTTAACAAAGAAATTAGTTTTGTGGTTTTTAGAAGCAGCTGAATAAGAGATTTTAGTTTCGAAAACTGACAAAAGATTATATTTACTTTGACATAAATTCAGTGAAAAACCTTAAGGAAAAAGAAAATAATAATTTATAGCTTAAAACTAATAAAAAGTAGTTTACTTAGCTGAATTGTCGAAAAATAAGCAAGGGAATCTGTTTTGAGTTTTTCAGCGCGAGCTGAATTGATCAAATAACATGCTTTTACTTGCTTGGAAAACATATTCAGCACACAAAAATTAACAAAAAAAATTATATATATTAAACATATAAATTATGTTCAGCTTTAATGAAACCCAATTCAGCACAGTAAAATAGGGTGAAAAAAATAATAAATTTCTTAAATAACGTATAAAATTATATTTCGCTGCATAAAACATAATTCAGCAAAACAAAAAGATCACTTTCAGCTTAACTGTTGTGAGTGTTAAGTAATTTAATTCTGACTTTAGAAAATAACAACTGAAATATATTCAGCATAGTCGAAAACTAATTCAGCAAAGCAAAATAATTTGAAAAATTATTAACTTCTTTAAATAGCATAATTAATTATATTCAGCTGCATATGGGAATCTTATTCGGCAAACGAAAACTTATAAATTATATTCAGCTTTATTCGAAACAAAAAATTATACTTCGCTGCATGAAAACCCTATTCAGTAAACAAATAGAATAAAAGCTGTATACTTTGAGCATAAATAGCGTTTAAAATTCTACTCAGCAAACAACCTAACAACAAAAATAACTCATCAAAGAAAAATGAGCTGAATAAGGTAAAAACTAGTGCTGAAGAAAAACTTTCGATTATTAATTAATCGTTGTAATCGTAAAAATAAATAAATAAAACAAAATTTCAAAAAGAAATATTTAAAGGTGTGAGAAATATTTTTTTTAAAACAATTTTATTGAATTATACATAAATATTATATAATTTGAATTAACTAAAATTAACCAAGCAATTGCCTGCCCGCTTTCGAGCCACATTGGCGCCACAACAACACATTTATTGTAGTGTTTTTAAAATTTTCGTTACTTTCTTTCATCTATGTTTGTTTATTTTTTTTTAGAATTTTTATAAAATTATTTTTCAATTTTTTAAGGATTTTTTTTTGTTTTGTTTGTTTGTTTGTTTCGTTTCTTTGTTTGTTTAAATAGCACGTAGAATAAACTCATACATTTTTCGTTAAGAAAGTATATAAGAAAATTTCATTTTTTTTTAGTTTTCTTCTTTTTTCGCTTTTTGGATTGTCCAGCTTTTTGACTCATTTTTTTACTCATACATACATAGCTATCAATTGCATTTGGCTCTGTGAAAGAGACTCATTTGGTAAGTTTTCATACATTTTTTTTTAAATATATATATATATATTTATATATATATATATATTGTTTTTATTTACTTCAGCTTTTCTACAACTCTCTGACATATGTACATACATATGTATACAAGTATGTGTATATGTATGTATGGGGATAATGCTTTGTTGTTTTTTTTTATAGTTCATGTCTTACATATATGTATGTTCATACATATGTATGTATAGCAATACATTATGTACAAAGTACAGTAGTATATATTATAGCAAGTGTTTTTTTTTGTTTGTATAAAGTAAAAATCAACATTTTTGTTTATTTTTTTTTTACTAAATTTAATGGTTTAGGCCTTTTTATACACTAATATATGGTAATATAGTTGTCTAAAAGTGGATTGTATGCATGTGTGTGTGTATGTTTACTTGTATGGATTTGTATATAAGTGTGTTTAGTATTTATGTATGCATAATGTGTTTGTATGTTTATAGTTATTTTAACTAATTAATTTATAATAACGTACAATTAATATTGCCATTTATCAATCAGGAGCACTTAACATATTTAAGATATACCATATATATTATATATGTATGTACATATATATAAAGATAATCTTTAAGACTATTTTGTTGTTGTTGTTGTTTTATTTTTTATTTTTGTTTCTCAATTTGCTTAAGTAAATCGTGGTTGTAATTGCAATGCTATTTACAAACTCACGCATACACTTATATTTGCTAATAAAATTAGTATTCACTTTTAACATTGGCTTTTTTATTAACTTAACAGTTTGTTGATTTTAGCTTATTCATTATTTTTTTAATTTTATTTTATTATTCTTTTTAATAAAAACATTTTTTATCAGTATTTTATTTTAATATTTTTGATTTGCTGCGCTTTATTCACATACATACGCTTATTTTCATTTTCGCTTTAAACAATTAATAGTATAATCAATGGTAAACAATTATTATTTTTTTCTTTAGTTAATTAAAAGGCTGCATAAAGCTTTCAATTAAAAAAACTTTAATATTTAATTTATAAACTTAATTACTTAATTTATAACTATTGTTATCTTTCCCTGTCTCAGCTGCATCAAACTGAACGCTTTCACTTGCATTACTTATTTCTTTATGCCTTCTTTTTAAATAATTTAATTATTTTTATTTTTCTATATTCTTTTGCTAAAAAGGTACTTGAAGTGAATTTTCTTTTTTTTTTTTTTTTTGTTTCTTTTTGAGGGGGTTTTAAAGATGCATTTACTTTGCTTTTAGTAAACATACTTATTTTTCTAAATTATTTATTTATTTTTATTTTTACCATTTTGTCTTAATTAAAGGCTAAATTTTAAGAGGTTCTTAAACAAATAAATTGTTTCTGTTTTTATTTTGTTTTATTTTATATTTTTTTGATTTGCTAATTACTTGATTCGCTACTTTATTTATTTAGATTTAAATTTTCTTTGTTGTTGTTTTTAAATTAATTAAAATTAATTTTTAGTTAAAATTAAATGTATTTAATTTTTAACTTGAAACAAGTTTTTTTTGTATAGCTTTTTAAAAGCTGCTAAACAGGCGAATCATTTTTGGAAACACTTTTCCATCGCTTTAAAGTAAAATATTTTTTTAATAGCATAATTATACAAACATAAACAGAGTTGTATTTTGTTTTTATAACTATATAATATAATTAATGTGTTAAGATGTGTGTGTGTGTTTTTTTTTTTGCTGCGCAAAATAATATTTCGCACAGACTTTACAATAAAACTAATGTTTGGCATAAAACATTGCAATTTCTTCAAGAAATATAAGGAAAAAAGTATAACAACTTAAGAAAATTGGAAGCAAAGTAACTTATTTTAGTAAATAAAAGAAGAGAAGAAACTTATTTTAGTAAATAAAAGCTAATTTAAAAAGTTTTGAAGACTTTAAAAGTTAAACGGCACGCGAAATATAGTCAATCTCTCGCAGCGAAAGGTGCTTACAACTTTTTAGCGCGGTAAATGGTATTCGGCGCATATTATATGCACTTTATAATATATATGCGCATATTATGTGCACTTTATAATATATATACGCAGCGCACTAAATATACGCGCATTTTTAATTTTACGCTATATGTATATGTGGAATTCAGCGCGTGGTAATCGTATTCAGCACGCATGAAAATATGCAAATTTATACAAGAAGCATATTCGCGCACATTTTATGTGTTGAATAACGCAGAAAATGTTATTCAGCGCTCTTAAAAAAAAAACATTTTATACATTTACAATATTTTTAAATATATATTTTCTTTTCTTATGTTTAACTGCTTCAAATAAATATATGCACATTTTTTTTTATTTAAAGAAATATAAATTAAATTCAGCGCGCATAAAAATATACTAACTACCGTGCGCAAAAATTTCAATTACATTTCTTTTTGTGCGTAATAAAAGAACACATGTTATTCAGCACGTTTAGCAAAAGTATTTCACGTATTTACAACATTTTAAATTGTTATTTTCTTTTTTTTTCAAATTCAAGCAAACTTGTACACGCTTTGGCGCTACTAACGCGTTTTTTTTTTACAAAAATGTGTTACTCAGCGCGCTTATATGAAAATTAATTTTTAATTTTGACATTATTAAACACACTTTGTGCGAATTAGAATAATTTTCGACATATTCAGCTCACTAAATGACATTATATATATGCAATTTACATATGGAAATGTTATTCAGCGCTAATTTACATTAAAAATTATAAAACTTGTATTAAAAATTATCAAATTTATATTACGAACAACAGAATCAGCGCTTTATATAGCATTCATATAATTTGTATGCATTAACTGCTTACATTCAGCGCAACAAATAAAAATATTGCAAGGAAATGCCTTAAATTTATTAAGAAAAAATATACTCTTTACCCAAATTGTAAGCACTTTCGCGCTTAGAAATATCTCGCTAGTCGAAAAACAGGTTTTTTTTTACATTTCAACTTTAAAGCAAACGCTGAAAAGTATGCAACGGTTTTCACTATCTTAACTATACCTCTCGGACCACGTTCAAGAAAAGAATTTCTAGTAGAAAGACGGTAAAGTAGAAGTTTGATAAAAGACATTTATGTATAAATATGATTGTGTAAGTGCTTGCGTGTGTGTATGCGTACCTAGGTGTTTGTATATTGGCCGGACGGCTCAAAACGCTGTTTTGCTTTAAAACTTAATTTACATTTAAGTTAAGCCTAAAAATTGTATTTTTTTCCTTTTGGTTGCGTATGAATTGCATCAGATTTGTGACTTTTTTACATTAAAACTTATAAAATTGAGCAGCGCTTTTTTGAAAACGCAAAGAAAATTGCTAAATTATTGTTTTTAGTATTAATGTATGTAAAATATGTTCACTTAAATTAAAGAATCTCCAAATTATATATTTAGTTTGTCGAAAATATACATTTTTTACACATCTTAAGTTTAGGCACTCATAAATGAAAATTAGTTTAGAATTAATTCAATTTAAATTTTATAAAAGTATCTTCGTCGTAAAAATTTTCAGAGAAAAAAAATATTAAAACGCTTTGCTCAATTTTTATCTTTTTGCACATTTTCGCTTTAATTTTTACAATTTATATGTATTTATGTCGTACTCAAAGCCCATGTTAATATATTTTACAGCCAAAAACAATCCATTTGAAGCACATATGCTCAACAGTAATTTTCTAACCCATACACACCTATATTTTTTTTGATTACTCAAACACTACTTTCCAACAATTAATTTTTTAACTTCTACCCAACTCCACTTTTCTTAGCTACACACTACTCATTCTCTCACACTCTTCCCCGCTTACAAACAAACGCCAACGCTCACCGCGCCTTACTCATCCATGGCGCCTTGCGTTTGATTTTCGTACGCAGACTACGCAAAGGCTTGATTTTACGTTGCACACTGCCAGCGGCCAAGCTGAGATGATGATGATGCATTGCACCATGCGCCGTGCCATAATAGCTGGGTGAGTGAAAACTACTGCTATCCTCGTACACATGATGTTGTTGTTGTTGCTGTTGACTGTAGGCAACCGCACTAGTGAGCAGCGCCATTTTAGCATTACCATTGGTGAAATGTCCATTATTATTATTATTATTATTGCTAGTTTTGTTGTTGTTTTCAAGACAGGCGGATATGTGCTCTTCTTCGACGCTAGTTGATGACGGTCGTTTCGTGGGCGACTCAACGACGGAGGAACGCGATAGTGAGAGCAAGGCGTCGACGCCTTCACGATGCCGACGTTGATCCTCTAGCTCTTCGGGTGTGATATTGTTGCTAAGAAGGTGGAATGAAATAGATCCATAAATATTTAAACATAGAATTATTTAATTAAGAGCAGACGAGTTTTGTTAGTCAACACTTACTTATCTTCGCTGCTTTCGTAAGCGGCATCTGAGGATGTGTAATTACTTTGATTATCGCCATTACAGCCGTTTTGTTGTTGCTGTCCAATGCTGCCAGCAAATGTTGTATTGCCATTTGTAGACGTTGGCACGGAATTACCGTTAGTTAGCGGTGTTGTGGCACCACTACCACCACCACCAGCCGAGTAAGTGTGATCCTCACTAGGTGACGACGTTATAACGGGCGCACTAGCCAAGAAAGAACAGTGATAAACAATTAAAATTATGCCTTATTAACACCTCTCCTCATCCCCATCAAAAACAACAACTTACCCATTCTGGAAAGTCTCCGCAAACACTTTCGGTCCATGCTTCAACGCCAACATCGCAGTGGCAGCATTGACATCGTCAATACTATCAGCGCCACAATCACGTGCCAGACGCTCAATGCTTTCGTAGCTGCTGAAAGGTCCTAATATGGATGTAGCGCCATTGGCACCACCACCACCACTACCGCCACTGCTGCCATTCTGCTGCTGCTGTGACAACGTTGAGTTATTATAATTGCTGTATTTGTTGTTACTGCTATTGTTGTTGTTATTATTATTATTATTATTATGATTTGTTGTACTATAATCGGACGGAGTGTCATCGTCAGGTCCATCGCCAGCGCCAGACACAATCACATCATTTAGCAAGCCCTGTCCACCAATAACTTTGGAAAGTTTAGGGAATAGACGCGGATCGATACGTGGATTTATATTAGATTTTGGTGCTGGACTACACGCACCACCACCGCCACTGCCCACACTATCAACGGTGTCATAGCCGACAAGTGAGTCATTGCCGCCAGGGCTCTTGAGCGATGAGGATTTATCCACGGCCGAATTGGGGAAGAATGGTGAGCGATTGAGCGCTTGTATGAGATTTTGTCGCTGCTGCGGTTCGACGCGCCACAATGAGCCTTTGCCCATATTCTATATGCGAGAAAATACAATAAATAGCAATGGTGAAAAAATTAATAAGAATTTTTTTTAACTACAATAGTAACAAGTTTTATTTTATTATTTATTTTAGATATTTTCATAATTTTATTTTTTTTTTATTTTACTCTGTATATTATTTTTGTATTTATTTTATTTTAGTTATTTTATTTTTGTATTATATTTTATTTTATTTTTCTATTTTATTTATTTTTTATTATAAGTTTTGTATTTTATTTTTTTTATTTTTATTTTTGTATTTTATTTTTTATTATTGTTTTTGTATTTGATTTTCTATTATCATTATTTCTTTTAATTTTTTTTTTTATTTATTTGTTTGTATTTTATTTTTAGTTTATTTCTGTGTATTTAATTTTTTCCTTATTTTTTAGTATTTTTTCAGATTTTATTTTATTTTTATTTCTTTAAATTGTTTTATGTCATATTTTATTTTATATTTCTCTAATTATTATTTTTTTGGAAGCAAAGCATACATACTTTAAAACTTACCGGTGCTTTCTCCACTTTTACAAAACTCTTGTTCAGCGATAAATTGTGACGTACGCTGTTCTTCCAGCCAGCAGGCGCTGTCTTGAAGTATGGAAAATGTTGCATAATCCAAGCATAAATCTCCTTGACGGGCAATGCTTTCTCATTCGAGCCCTCAATGGCCATGAATATTAAGGAACTAGAAGATTTTAAATTTCAAAAATTAAAATTATTCCAAAAAAAACTTACGTACATAAGTATGTACATATGTACATACATACAAGCATGAGTCACACTCACCTAAAACTGTATGGTGGCTTGTTGTGTGTGTGCACGAAGGGATCGTAGGGCACATTGTTCGGATGCTTTTGCTTTTGTGGAGTAACAGCACCGCTGCCACTTGAAACCACACCACCCCCACCAGCACCACCGCCGGCTGTGTGACTGTTCTTTGAGGATGCGGAGGAGGAGCCCGATGATGACAGCTGCTGTTGTGCTTGCGCAGACTGATGTGTTTGATGTTGTGGTGTGCTGGTGTTGTGACGACCCAAACCGCTTGAGCTATTAGTGGATATTTCGAAATCCTTCAATGAGTCATTATCGTAGCTGGAGTAGGAGGTTGGTGAACGCATCGAGTTACGTTGTTGTTGTTGCTGTGGTGCAACAAGTGGATAGAATTCTTTGGAATTGATGGGTTCAGGCGAAGAAATGCTTGGTGATGAGCTGTATATGAGAAGAAAATCATTTTTATTATGTATATATGTAGGTATGTAGGTATGCACATAAAAGAATTTCGAAGAATTCCACACTTACGCCACACTTTGATACTGCATTATATAGGTGGGCTGAATGCTGGTTGCTATGGGCGAGCTAGTGGCTGCATTTGTTGCAGCAACGCTTGTGCCACCGGCCACAGTATTAGCCAACACCACAGTAGGCGTCGCATTCGCCGTACTAGAGTAGTTTATGGCACCGCTGCTGCTGTTGTTGCCATTTACAGTACTGCTGCTGTTGTGACTATGACTGTTGTTGGCCGCGCTAGCATAGAATGACTTAGAGACTGGACTATTGCCACCGTTGACAGCGGCCGTGGACGATGAACTGGATGACATTGAGACGGATGAGGAAAACGAACTGCTGGAAGAGGCCGGCGAAGCGACCACGGTTATGGTAGAAGCCGCACCATTGCCGCTTGCATTTGAACTGACAGAGTTGTTACCACCACCACCACTACCACCACCGCCACCATGATCCAATACATTCATCTTTTCGCGTAAATATTTCTTGTGCGGATGATGTGTGGTGCTGGAGGCGCTGCTGCTACTATTATTTGTGTTACTGTTGACGATGGGTTGTTGCTGTTTATGTTGCTGTTGTCCTTGATAAATTGTGTTAGTTGTGCCGTTGCCATTGGTTACCGTAACAACACCGCCCGGCAGTGTTGTTAATTGCTTAGACAAGCTCAGCACCGTGGTGCCACCATTATTATTGGCACCGGCTACGCTCAATGTCGATGAGGGCGCTGTCGAATAGGAAACAGATAGTGAAGCGGGGTGATTGGAAGGAACAGCGGAGACGGAGGGTGTATTGGCTACACTTGACTGGGTACTGTGGGTCGTAGTAGAAGCAGAAGGTGAAGAAGGCACATAGTTACTGGTAGAATTCATATTATTGCTGTTGTTGTTGTGAGTGTTGTGATTGCCGGCGCTATTGCTCAAATTAGCTGGTGTTATAGTCGTGCCGCTGTTGGCATTACCAACTGCAGCAGCGCTTAGTAGCTGCCTCGGTTGCAGCGTTGGTATGTTACCGTTCGATTTGTACTCGACAACGGTAGTCGTGCCACTCGGTCCCATATGTACTGTGGTGGTGGCGCTTATGGCACCAATATTACCGAAAATATGCGTTGTGGGCGATTCATCTTTTCTGCCAACCGTCGCAACGTTTGCGTCATGCTGTGGTAACAAAGTTATTGGTGTACCAGCTGTGATTATGTTGCCAAAGCGCTTGAGTTGCTGAAAATCGCTAACGCTGAGCGCGGTTATTTGTGTGCCGGCTTTCAGTTCGGTAGGTGTTGTGATGGTGCTGTTATTATTGTTGTTGTTACTGCTTATATTTGTGCTTACACTGCCACTAGGTATGGTGGTTGTGACTTCCTCACTACCCACATGATGCGGCAACTCTTCGATCAGCTCATGCGCATTGCTCGCGCTAACTATACAAATATTACCGCTATTCCCCAAAGCGCCACCACCGCCGCTAACACGTTTTACGCCACCTGCCGCAGATGTAGTCACTATGCCTTTTATCAAATTGCTGTCATTAAGCCACGCCAACGGTCGCAACTCCTCATCATTATCCCCAGTGCCAGTGGTTGCCGTGGCAATTACACGCCCGACGGCTGTTGCATCGCCGCCCACAGTTGTGTCCATCGGTTCAGTGGCCAAAAGCACAATATTGCCCACGCTTGGCGCTGACGCATTGCCATTTGCAGCTGCGGCGGCGGCTGCTGCCGGTGTGGGGCCTTCATAGGTGGTAAACTGTCCATTGCCGTTTGGTTGTAATAAAACATATTTCGATGTGGTCGGCATGTTAGTGCTGCCGGCACTGAAAGTTGTGCTGCCGTTATTGTTGTTGCTAATGATGCTACTGCTGTTGTTGATGTTGCTGCCGCTATTAAAGAGTTTTCCGCTCGTTCTAACGTTACTGAGATCCGCAGCGCTCAGTATGGTCGCTTTGGCAAGAAAATTATTTAATCTGTTGTTATTATTAATATTATTGTTGTTGTTGTTGTTGCTGTTGCTATTGTTAGTATTACTATTGATAAATGACGTTGCGTTGCTAACGGCGTTACCAATGCTACTCGCTACTAGGTTACCGTTGCTGATGCTACTGACCGTACGCAAACCATTTGTGCCAGCTGTTGCTGCTGCTGTGACCAAGCCACGCGGCGGCGTTTGCGTTGCCTGTTGCAAACCGCTGCTGGTGGCAAGCGATGCAGTAGCGCTCGGGGGTAAAAGGTGGGATGGTTGAATGAAGACGGTGTGGGCGTCAAATGGTATGGTGGAGAAGACAATATTACCGCCACTGACGTGCGCGCTGCTGCTACTGTTGCTATTGCTGGTGTTATTGTTGTGATGATTATGTATGCCGTTGGAGGTGGTGATGTTGCTACTATTATGGTTGTAATTGTGATTGCGATTGTTGCTGTTGTTATTGTTGTGGCTGTGACTGGTGTAAACGATGCTGTCCTCAACAACTGTGTTGTTGTTGTTATTATTTAGACTACTGGTATTGATTACACGCTGTATGGTGCGTAAGCTGGCCAAATCATGTGTGGTTAGAATCTGCGTGGGATTATCCGGCGACATTCTGCAAATAAAAAAGAAAAAACAATATTTAGTAAAAAAAAAGTTGACAGAAATAATGCTACATAAATATATGTAAATGTTTACATTAAGCTTAAACAAAAATATTTTAAATTTTAAGTCTTAAATGCAAAAAATGCAGTCCTAACCAAAATATGGAATGTTTGTTAACGTCACTCATATTAAATAAGGCTGTGGCCACAATCACTCATCGAGAGCATAAAAAAGTTTAAGGTGTACAAGATTTGTTAAAAAAACTTCAAGACGCAAAAAATCACAAATTGGAGGAGGAGTTCGGAAGAAAATCGCTTCAGCGGTTACAAAGCGTCAATTATAATATATATATATGTACAAGATTAAATAGATTTTATTTAAATACCATTTAGTGGAGTAACCTGTATTTTATATGTACTAAGAACAGATTAGAATTAATTTCAGAACTATATATACGAAGTAAAATTTAAAAAAAAATACGGCGCCAATATAAAAAAAATTAAACACATACACAACAAAAAAATAGGCTATTAATAAGACCAACACTTATGGTACAGCAGCAACTTTAACAAACAATTTTGACACTTATCGCGGGTTTTTCTTCATATTATTTAATTATCAAAGTCATGAAAAGTAGATAAACAAAAAAAAACGTAATCATTAGATAAGATAAGCGCGTAGTCAAAACTACTCTAAAGCAAAACCCTTTATATTTGGTGAAACTATTAATAACGTGTATGCAAAAATGTAAAAAGAACATAAACATATGTATGATAGTATAATGTATGTACATACACATTAAATTGTAGATATACATATAAAGTTTTGAAAAAATTGCAAAGTAGAATATTCAAAAAAAAAAAAACAAATAATTATAATCTACTAAAAGTGGAATTGTGTGTATAAAAAAGGAAAAGTGCTATTAAATGCGCAGCAAATAGTTATAAAATATTAGTATGCGAAATATCTAAGCAATATAAAAAGCCAAGGTTAAGCAATATGTACATATGTATGTTTGTATATTTTTAAACATACAAATAAATTTTTAAATGGCTAAGTGTGAGTAAGTGCTTGTATAAATATACATATTTGTAAGCAGGCAAGTATGTTGCGCACAGGAAGGCGACATTAATATTGGGGGTTCAATAAGGGCAAAATATTTTTTTCTATTCTTTTAATGATGCTACTTTGTATACATATAAATTATTAATACATATGTAGATACATATTTGTTTAAGTGAATATATTCACTTGTATATATGTATGTATGTTAAAATGCGATCAAAATATTTTTTATTTTTTTTTTTCTAGTCAGCTCAAGCAATAAACCATTATTTTATTTCGTATATAATATAATATAATTTTTTTTATTAATACATATATATTTTTATTTATACACAGTTTTCATTTATAATAATCTTCTTTTCGTTTATTTTTTACTAAATTTCATCATATCTACATAATCAACCCTGACGCCGTGACGTATACGTTATTTGATATTGCATGATGCGCTCTAAACACTATATAACGCATTCGCATTTGACATTCAATCGCCGTTACCATTTTCTGCGACGCCATATTGTTTCCTCTCGTTGTCAATTTTAATTTTTGCACGTTACAGAATGTGTTTTAGTACAATAATAATATATTTTCGCACACTTTACAATAATTTATTGGTCTCCAAGTGATTTCTGAATTGATTTTTGCAAGTTTCATACATTCATATACATATACTAGTTTATGCACATGTAAATTTTCAATAGTCACGACTATACCATATATGTACATACATATACATGTACGTAGCAAGCATTTCATTGAACTATCAAAATTATGAGCTGCTGCTTGAGTTTCTATTGCGGCAAGCCAAACTCGCTATTTTTGTATTAAATATCAAAAAAGTGCAGTAAAAATAGCGCAAAAAAAAATTAAAATAAAAAAAAATTCTACACAAAAATATAATATTTTTGTAATAAAAATCTTCCAAGTAAACTGAATCGCGTTACTTATGCGTTGGAATGTTGGTGAACTTTTATACTGATTGCCTATAACACGCGCGACACAATCGTCATCATTATTGGAAACCGCTTCTAAGTAAACTAAAGGAATTTCTATTCTTCATTCGTGTAAATGTGCTGTTGCCTCTAATTGGTGTAGAATTTAATGGCGCGTCACTATGGCATACGGCCGAGCCGATGCCAATGTCGCTAGCCGAAAAAAGTTGCTATAGTTACTTGATTGTAAACAAAAATTTATAAAAATGCTTGTAAATTGGAGTCAATATATTTACTACGTTTACGACAATTAATAACTAATAGGGAGAGAGAGAGAGAGAGGGAGTAAAAAGTTAAAAAAAAAAAATCAAAAGCAAATCCAAACAGCAGGTGAACGAGAGCGCCACAATAGAAACAAAAATATAAGTCAAGTTACATTACTGAAGAGCGTGAAGGTGTTTACAAGCTAAATGCCAAATATAAACGAGTAATTTAGCACGAAAGCTGCACAAATCTACGTGCAGAAACAGAAAAGTGGCAACTAAAGAGAAGAGTGGAAAATACTATGTAGATAGTACTGCTCTTATGGTAGTGGTAGTGTAGTGAAAGGTAATGTTGTATATACAAAAAAGGTAAACATGTGACCACTGAACTTAAGAAGAAGAAAAAGCAAAAACGCCAAGAATAAATGAGCAAACATTCAGCAAGAAGAGAGTATATAAGGAAAACGAGAGCGTGAAACAAGTGTGTCAGAGCGTATACATACATAAAGCCGGTAAAGCTTTTTGTGAACAAAAGCAAAAACAATATTAGCGTTGAAATAAATAAATATGCATGTGTGTACAAATGTATGTATGTACCAAAAAAACCGGGCTAAAAATACAATGCTAACACCACAAATATACAACTGAAATTTGAGAAGAAACCAAAGAGCGCGTCTGGCATACTAGAAGAGTAGCGTTGCGCAGCGAGTAGGCAACAAACAAACAATAAAAACACTCTTTAGACGCTTTTGGCAAGCGGTTTTGCGTATATGTGTATGGTTGCATGTATGTATGTGCGTACTATTACCAAATTGAAAAAAAGAACCCTAAAATAAAGCTAACAAAAACGTCTACGTTGACCGCGACCGCGACCGCCAGTATACGAGTTGGCAAACCGGAGACAGACAACAGCGCGGTCGGTCGCCGTTTTAAGGCCGTTCCGATGAGTGTCGGCGTATAGCTAACGAAGTCGTCGTATCCGTCGTCATCGTTTTTAAGCGGCGAGGCGATGGCATTTAATCATTTTTCACATGTATACAAAAAATGCTTTTTTTATTTATTCGATTATTATATATAGTACATACATACATATACATATGTACATACACGAAAAATTCCGATACACAAACGAGCTAAATAACTGACGAAAAGAATGCATAATGGAAATGGTGAAAACAAAATGAAAATAAAATAATGCAGCAACAAGCAAAAGCGTGTTTATAAATCAGCCAGCAAAAAAATTGTTAATTATAAAAAAAGACAAGAAACAGTATAAGATATGCCAAGTGTATGTGCATAAAAATATAATATTGCTGCCAAATAGCCATTTGTATTAGCAGCTTTGTATGAACAATATAAAAATATATATTTAATGTGAATTAGTCTTTTTCACTAATATCTTTTGTGATTTAATAGCTTAAACATTTTATGTTTCTGCAATACATAAATTTAGTGAATTTTTTACCTCAAAGCAAACGAGTTCAACCTTCTCGCCGAGATTTGCATTATGTATTTGCAAGATGTCTAATTAATTTAACATGATTTTTAATATCTAAACACGCTTTTAAATAACCTTTCTGCATTATGACACCTATTATAAATTCTTGAAAAGTAATTTTCTTATTTGCTAACAGTTCTTTACAATTTTCCCCTTATTTAAACACATCATACAATACGATTTCCCCACTGGCATCGTTATACTTTAATTTTCCTTCGTCTCGCTTATTTACATAAATGTCAAATGTCATGTGTTGGTATACCTAACCTAAACAATAACCATTTACTCGCCGCTTGAGAATAGTGCAGCAAACGCTATTAATCCCTTTGGCCCACATTTACGCCCACCTATTTATAAAGAGTTCTACTACTAACTACTACACTTTTTGTTCTTGTTACATAGTATAAACATATCTACATACATACATACGTATGTACGTGCAACGCATACTTATGCGAAAAGTCTTGTTGATGTATAGATTGGTCTGGTCGCCTCTGCTCTAGACTGGTCTGGTTTGATTTGGCCTGTTTGCCAGATTTCACCAGCTATGCGTGCGTACAAAATACCGAGGCAGCGAGAGAAATAGAGAGATTTTTAAAAACAAAAACAAACAAGAGAGAGAACGCGAGAACGGACAATATTCACATAGTAGTAGTAGCTCATCGATTGCCCCATGAGTGAGTGCGTGAGTGAATTATTTGGGCGGCGGATTTGGGTGGAGTGAAGATGGTGATGATGATGATGGAGTGTGTTAATCACTAGGAAAAAAGGACTTCTGGGACCTTCAAAAGGCCATAATGACATAGTGCAGCTACAATATGCTTGTACGGAAGAGTGTATATCTACTAATTACAAACGAATAAGATACCTGTCGGGAAAAGAACTGTCAACGAGACGCAGCAGACGCTAAAAATCGTAGTGATGAAATAATGGCATTTGTATTGTTGGTTTGAGGGGACTTAAATGGATTTGTGGTAATGTTATATACCATATACACAAATACATATGTATGTATGTACCTATATGCATCAGTGAAGACACAACTCAAATTACTTTTGACAACAAAAATAATAAAAAAAAATTTAAATCGACTTTAATTAGTAAAAATAAAAATGTCAATGTCATTGTAAGTCATTGTAATAGAAAAATGACCATTCACAATAGCCTTGCATACAAAATATTTTAAACATTAAAAATGATTATAGAATTTTTGTGAATAATTTGTTTGCTTGCACCTAAAAGTAAACAAATAATGGAAAATACATATACAATTTAATTGAATTCTAAATGGAGAGCGGCTTCTTTAATGTTCAAAAAAAAAGCGCATGAAAGTACATTGACCGGAGTCGCTTTTGTTTTTTCGACCGAATATAAGCAACTGGCAGTAGCACTTCGAACGAGTAAAATCAACGAGCGAGCAAACGTGAAAATCATGTTGCTAATAGAGCACCACACAGCACAGTACAAGTCCTGACCGCCCAGACAGACACCAGAATGTTGTGCAGCCATAAATTTACTTAGAATGCAATTATCACGCATGCGCGCACACCATACAATAACAACAAAAATACCAATATCAACAACAAAGCACAAATAAAATGTTTTAACCAGTAGCAGTTTACCGCCGACATCAGCAAGTGTGGCCAACCGACATGAATGAAACACAGCAAAAAAAAAAACGGTAAATAATGACATGAGTTTCTTATTAAAGGCAAAAATCTATAATAACGTGTAGTTTACAGGTGTGCGGCAACAATAACAAACAGAATAATAAGACTGCAGCAGTTAAACAGGGAGCTAATCCAGAATACTCAACAAAATAAATCGCTGGCGGTGCATGCATACATACATACATAACTGGCTGGTAATGGCATTTAATGATGATGATGATGTGGCCACGTGCTATAGGAACACGCTAAGAAATGAAACGGCAAAAAAAAACTAAAGAGAACGAAAAATACCAGAATAACAAAAATTACGAATTATTGCAGCAATGATGCGCGGAAGCATACAAATACAAGCTACATAAAAATGTTTATTTAAATATATACAATACAAGCGAAAATTGCTGAGAACAAGTGAAATACTATACAGTTAAGTCTGAATAAAAAAAAAGTTTATGCATGTATGTATGTATGTATATGTGTATTTGTTTGTATGCAAGACATATGAAAGTATAAACGGAAGGAAGGTCTGATAATCACGTTTGACCATTTGCCATATTTCATGTTTACTTTTTTTCGCTTTTTTATTATTACATACATGCATACACATTATATACATACATACGTACATATATGTATATCTACATCTGAATATATAAGTGCATTAAAAGTACATATTTATGGCATAAATGCTTTTAGCGTGCTTTTCAATTATTTAGAGCACACGAGCGTATCTGTCTGTGTATAGTTGTTCTTGTTTTGCTTGTGAATCTAACTGGCAGATGTACAATGGTGTACATACAAACATACAAACATACATACCTTCAGCGCATACCTTCTACATTAATTGCCGCCAGAAAAAAAAACATTAAACGCGTATGTTTGTAGTTGTTGCATATTTATTGCACAATACATACATATGTACATACATTCACAAATGAAATGAAAAATGAAAGAAAAAAAGTAAGAAAAATGTTATAGAGAGAAACAGTATTGACGATGAGGCGTGTGGCCGACCGCCTAGAAGCTACAATAAAATAAAGGTTTGCCCTTGTGTGTTTACTACATATTTATCAACAACAAAAACACTATCAATAACAAATTCATTATCTCTATTTTCTTTTCACAGAATTTTTCTATTTTGCTTCTATTCTTTAACTACTATATTTGTTATACATTTTGAGAACTTTGTGTACTGGTATATATTATATACATATGTATGTACATATGTAATAGAATATATATTTATTTTTTATTTAATTTTTTTTTTTTGCAGAACAGAATCTCGCGGAGTTATGTAAACAAATATAAAAGTACAATACCTACAAAAATAGTGCCGAAAAGTTAAAAATTGCATAAAACGGAAATCTTGTATGCCACGACACGCACACCGTATAGCCAAGCTGTAGCAGAGGTGAATAGAATAAATGAAATAAAAAGAAAAGAAAAAAACCTGGTAGCAGTGCAAATTAGGAAGAGAACAAATATCTAGCGTTCAGTATAGGACGGATGGACGCACGGCGCAATAAAAATGCTTTTAAATTGTAGCAAATTTGTGAAATATTAACAGTTTATGTACATACATATGTAGGTATGTGTATATGTATTTGAAAAGTAAGTACTCATATATGAATGAAGAATGCTGCTGTTTATACTTGAATGCTTGTCTAGTCGAGCGATAGCAGAAAATGGCGTCTTAAATGGCGCATGAAAGAATTGTGCTAAATGAATTTTCTTCCATTTTTTTTGTTCCGCCACGCAACTATGAAAGCGTAAGTTTTTTTTAATACTTTGCTGTTATTTTATTTCATTAATTATTATTTATTTTTGTGGTATTATATAACCATACTTTAATTAAGTTTGCCTTCATTAAGCAGAAAATTGCCATAAAATTATGTATGGAAGGAGTTATCGTGAAATTACCTCTAAAAATCAGAAGTGGAATATATTATATTTTAGAAAAAATAGAATTAAGTAATGTGATCAGAAGAAC
Organism: Ceratitis rosa; assembly: GCA_037013455.1. Classification (NCBI taxonomy): domain Eukaryota; kingdom Metazoa; phylum Arthropoda; class Insecta; order Diptera; family Tephritidae; genus Ceratitis; species Ceratitis rosa. The sequence goes on from JAWMAG010000393.1 coordinate 525,185, forward strand.
GCAAGAGAAAAAAAATATATTATTATACCTATTACGTACTCTACTAAGTATATAAGCTAAGTGTAGCACTAATACTGCCCCTGACTGTGCTATGACAAATGTTATTTCTTATGTATTTCAAAGTACAGCTTCTTTGTAAATAAAATCAAGTTATAGGTACTTTTTTCCTGTTAATTACAAAAAGCACTCATTGCATATTTATAATTAAAACAGTAATGAGTAGAAGAAAAAAGTATAAAATTTGAACGAGTTTATTGTAATTTATTTTTTAATAATTATGTATGCCAAATATGTATGTATGTATGTACATACATGCATGAGTCCATTTTTGTATATTTGAAAAAGAAAGAAGAAAAAACAATAAAGATTCTTGGAAATAAGCAACTTTATTCGCATATTCACTGAATAAGCGACAGTCAATGACAGCAAAACTGACAGCTATAAATAAAAGCGCAACAACATCAAAAAATTAAAAAATAAGCAATGAATTAAATTCGATAAACAAGTAAGGGTAATTAAACACACAAGATAAAAAGCAATCAAAAACATAAGTAAATCATGAATGTTGAAAGTAAGCAAAACGGCGCTGAAAAGCAAATCCTGATATCCTTGAATTATTGATAAAAAAAAGAAATATAAATATAGCATAAAAAAGAAGAATATAGCATAAATAAAGTGTAAATTTAAGCTGAAACTTAGAAAGGAGTAAAAGAGGGAAAAGAAAAAATAAGTAAAATAGAAAAATAAAAAATGGAAAAAAAATATTTATTAATTAAAAATAATATTAAATAAAAAATTTAAGATAATATATAAAAAATAAAAAAATAGTGTTAAAAAAATATATGTAAACAAAATGAATAATTAAAAAGTAAACAATATAAAGTGCAAACAAACATTGTAGACAGATAAACAAATACAAAACCTAATCGTAAAGTTCAAAACAACAACAAACGGTCGAGATGAAAGTCAGAGAAAAGAAGAAGAAAAAGCATGTAAAAAGTATGCTTAACGAAAATAAGCCTACTAATGTGTTAACAAAAAGACAGAAAAACATATAAAAATAAAAAAACCGGAAGGCAAGGAAATTAAAAAAAAAGAAAAACAGACAAATTAAAACAAACAAGTTTAATGAAAACAAAACAACATTCTTTGTGACGAACTAAATAATTTGCGCAGTTCTGCTCAAAAGCGGTTATAAATTTTGTAATAAATGTTGAGAGATCAGACGCAACAGAGTAAAACAATTAATACAAACAAAAAACAAGTAAATGTTTTGCAAACAAAAAATGCAGAATGAAATTATAAATATAAGAGCATAAAAAAAGAAAACAAAAACGATGTTTTTATAAGTATTAAAATGAAATCCAAAAAAAAAAGGACTAATATAAAATAATTTTTTTTTTAATATTAAAACATAAAATACAAAAAAGGGTATTGAAACTCAATAATAAATTAATAAAGGAAAGAGAAAATATTTAATAATTTTAAACGGAAAAATATAAATATGTAAAGCGAGTTCTTGTTAAGTACATAAAACTTTGAATTTTATGGATAAGCACTCGAGCGTGTGGACATAGCAACAAATTCATGCATACTCGTACACCGGCTACTAACGTCATCAGTCGTCATCGTAAACCATATACATAAATAAATATAAAAAAACATCACAACGAAACTGACGCTACTTTTAGCTGTGTATACAAGAATAGTATATAATATACATACAATAAACAGCTAACGTACAGTATTATCGAGTGATCGTATGACATGATCGTCAAGGATTGCTAACGCAAAAACGAATCACTATGCGACGGAGGCTTTCGCATGCGTCAAACTTTAGCCCGTGACTACTCACATAAGACACACAATACAGTCACATTATTAACTTATACTTATTAAAAATTTGTATATAAATATTTCGCGACTTATGGGCGTTGGAACTAGTCAAAACATATACAAAGAAAATAATTATTTAACATGTATAATGTGCCAAAGTCACATTTTTGGCATAATTTCTAAGTGTGTTACAAAGATGGGACGCCAAATTTAATTAGGCCAAACAAAAAAGTGCTTATGGCATGCTTTTTTTATCTTCAATTGGCGAAAGGTGATAACATTGTTAATGTTGCTAAGGAAAATTTGTAGGTAAACTTGGATGATGTGGAGAGTGGCATACCAAAGTATTTTGGGTATATTTAAATATGCTAATATAATACATGTCAAATATACATATCGAACTGATTTCGTTTTAGCTGAAAGGTGAAACAACGGTATAAAAGGCAGTGCAGTAAAAAAGTGGCAGAACAGGTGTAGAAAATTAATTGAAAGAAAGCCAAAATCAAAAGTGGAATATATTGAACAACTACAACGGACCATAACAATAATTTAAATAATTCAGAAGTGGAATATATTACATAAAACTATGGAATTAAGTATTGTCATCAGAAGAACTCAAATTTATTGGAAGAAAATGAAGAAATTCTTAAAATATTTGCTAAAAATAAAAGCAAAAAGAGTTATCGGTTTAAGTCAAAATTTTCTTAGTAGATATAAAGGGAAGAAATGTTAGTTAAATCTATAGATGAAATCTTTCCCTAACAAAAAAAAATAAAAAATTTTAATAAAAGGAGCCGGATATAAAAAAGTCATTGTCTGCGTCATGTACATAGTATGTAAGTAAGCATATACCTATATATATGTTTTGAAAATTGACATCTCACCATGGTTTGACGTCAATATTGAAACATCTAGTAAGTCAAAGCAAGCTGTGTAAACTTAGAGGAAGTGTTCAAAAAGGTAAAAATGCCTAAAAAAAAATAGTATTAAAAAATTTTTTGTAAAATCCTCTTTGGAGTTTGTGTGGCTACTTAAGTTTTCACACTAAGCCATAAACAAGATATAATTATTATAATTAAATTATATAAATTATATAATTAAATAATTAAATAGAAAATATCGAAAAACACTTGAACGGAACACGAAACACTGTTAACACAAAAAACTAAATACAATATACTATTGTATTTATCTAAATTTAAAAACCTTAAAAATAAAGTATTAATTTTAATGGGATTAACTTTTTTGTTGTCTTTAATACAAAAGCGAGAATAAAGCGCACGACAATCGCTCATACTGATAAAAAAATATTAGAATCCAACAAACAAGGCCGGCTTGTATTTATGTACATATGTACATACTTGCAAACATACGTAAAAACAAATATACATGTATACATACATATAATACTAAAAATCGAAAATCGAATTAGTCTTTATTAATTTTTGTTTCGAATGGATCGAGGGGAGCATTAATAAACATCAAATTTATATATGTATGTATGTGCAAAGCTACATATGTATTGTATATACACACATATATAAATATGTACACAGCAAAATTCCCAATATAAACTCTTTATATACCATACATATGTATTTGTGTACATAAGAAACTACTATTAATATGTAATACTAAAAAGTGCCTGAGGTGACAAAAAATAATTATAATATGAAAGACAATACATTAGCATTATAGTAAAAAATTATTGTTATATGTAATAAGCAAGTAAATATGATAAAAAAACAATTAAAATATAATATATACATATTTATAATAAAAAAAGGTGTAATAAAAAATACATATGTTAAAAAATAATTTCATAGATTTGCAAAAACTATAAATATACTATATAAATATACTGAAAATGTTACGAAAACTAAAATTAACTATAAATAAAATTGATTAATAATAATCAAAACCAATTGCAAAGCTAAATATTAATTAGAATATAATAAAAATAATTATAGTAAAATTTTAATAATCATAAAGGCAATAAAAAATTATATGTAATAAAAAAATGCTGTGATAAATAAATAAAAAATAATAATAGAAAATAATTTTATTAAACAAATAAAAATAAAAATTTATTTTATTTACCAAATTAAAATAAATAAAAAATATTAATAACAATATTTGACAATAAAAATTATTATTATAAGTGTAATAATAAATAATTATAACATAACAAGAAATTATATAAGAAATAGTTATAATAAAAAAAATTTATATATAAATATTATGAAAAATAATTATAAAAAAAATTCATATAAAAAATAATTTATTACATGTAATAATAAATAATGGGGCAAAAAAAATTATAATAAAAACTGAAAACAAAATAATAAGAATGGATAAAAAATTACATTAAAATAATTGTAATAAAAAATTACTAACAAAAAAATGCTTCCGTAAAAAGGCAAAAACATAACAAATTATTATATAAAAAAAATTGTAAAAAATTTTATATAAAAAATTTATTTGTAAAAGAAAAAATTATGAAAAAATAATAATTATAGAAAAATAATAAATAATTATAGAAAAAATAACAATTTATTATAAAAAAAACAATAATTATAAAAAATATAAAAATATAATCAATAAATGATTATAAAAAATAAAAGTTTATAAAGTATACTACAAAAACTAACACTAATAAAATAACAAAATATAATTGTGTATGTAAATAAATGTTGTAACGAAAAATAAAGAATTAATAAAAAATGTAATGGAAAGTATTAAAAGTAAATTAAACAAAGAAAGTAAAATATATCGGTTGTTAATTTTTAAATTATATATAATTCATTATTGAAAAATTTCACAAAAATAAATATAAAATTTGGAGAGTTAAAAAAAATATTTTTAGTATATAATTAATTTGTGGATAGAGAACCTTCAATTCAGCCTGTCATTGGCTTAATGCACTTCCGAAAAAAATACAATAATTGAAAAAATCCAACGCCCACCACCCACGACCCCCTCATCTTCAAATACACATATATAACTAACCTACACAATACTAGCAATAATTGCGTTTGAAGTAAACTTGATGCAATAGAAACAGAAAATTCATTAGTCAAGGGTGAAAAAATTGTTTTTGCAAAAAAAAATTCACATAACAACAACAAAAATATAAAATAATAGAAGTACTAGTAAAAAGCTTGCAAATATGTATGCTTAGAAAAAAGTTTGTATGTATGCATATTTTTATTATTCTTTTGCGTTTCGAAAACTTTCGTAAGTACACTTATAATCAGAAGTAAAACATACTTTTTTGTTAGATCGGCCATTTTGTAGGCGCCACCACCACTGCTTCTGCCTGTTGTTGTGGAGAAGTTTTGTATTTGTTGTAATTTCATTTAATTTCAATGGTTTTACTTTTATCAATTTTATTAAAACTTATATTATTTTTATTTTATTTTATCTATTTGTTTATTACTATTTCTTAGTTTATTATTTTTTTATGATTTATTATTTTTTCAACTGATTTAAGTTTTTTAACTATTTTATTTTTTTAATTATTTTATTTTATTTTATTATTATTTATTTTATTATTAGTTTATTTTATATTTCATTTTATTATTATTTTTTTTATTTTATTTTATATTATTTTATTTTATTTTATTCTTATTTTATTTTATTATTATTTTTTTTATTTTATCTTATTATTTTTTTAGTTTTTTTATTTTAACTTTGTTTTATTTTTTAGTTTTTGTTTTATTTATCTTTGTTTTATTTTTTGGTTTTTTAACTTATCTTTTTAATTAATTTAACTTTTTATTTTATATAATTTTTTTTTACTTCAATTTTACTTTTATTTTTTCGCCGTCTCCGTTGGGTCGTCGCATTTGTTTATATTCTAAGCGCTGAATTTTTATTTCAATGTTTCCGTTCTGCCTTTTGCGCTATGTTTTGTGTACATATATTTTGCTTTAGTATTTTTTCAAGTTTTTTATTTTTATTTTTATTATTCACTGTGTGCTCGTCGTCTTTAGTTGTATTTGTAGTTCTAACAATATCGTTTTGTTGTTTTTAATTTTTTTGCACTTTGCTCACACAGACATTCATATACAGATAATTTACATAAGTATGTACAATATAAGTATTATCAAAACAACAAAAAAAAAATTAAATTAAATTAAATTGTCAACGTAGTCGTACCAATGAACTTATTGTTTGTTGTTTTTGTATTGTATTTGTATTCTGTTTTATAAAAATGCACTGCGAAAAATTAGACATCACTATATGCATACATACATACATATGTATCATATGTACCATATGTATGTATGTATGTCAGCTGCAAACGGTGACGATATCGCACTGTCGTCGTTTGCTCAATATATGCAAAAGTAGAAAGCATTTAAAAATGACATATGCACATACATATACGCGCACATGCATATGTATATATACAGCAACGCAAAAAAACGCCAATTTGATTTTGTGGCACACCGAGGCGAAGAAAAAGAAGGCTAGGAAAAAGTGCGGTGGAAAATTGCAAAGTCGGGAAAGCTGAAGGCTGCAGCCTGCAGGCGTTTGTCGGCGACCCACTCACATGTACACATCTATACGTAGTATAACAAAAACAACAACACTCGCCCAACCAAAAAAAAAAAACACCTCCTCGTTGTTTCTGACTAACCGACGGACATTGTACAATATTACAAAATAATATTGCACATACACGCACACACGCATATACACGAGTTTGTATGTATTTTTTTTTTAAATTAATTTAAAAAATTGCCTCAACCAAAAGAAAGCAAAAAAAAATTTAATACTTTTTACTGTAAAAACTTGCACTTTTTTGCTTTGTCAAGTTAAAATTGTTTAACAACTTACTTTCTTAAAAAAAACAATTAAGCCAGCTAGCTTTGAGCAAAAAAAAGTGTACACAAAATCTTTTTAATAAATTTTGAAGTATACTTTTTAATACAAATATTTTGTTTAATTTTTTTTTTAATATTTTTAGTTTGCAGTTTTTCATATATGTATATATATATATTTTTTTTTTTAATTTTTCAGCATTTTTATACCTTCCAATTTTATTCTAGATATTATTGGAATTAATTTTTTCAGTAAAATTCTCAAAATTTTATCGCGACAACAACTGACGCGACGTATGCTTGCGTACTGAATGTGTGCGGCTGGGTTTGACTGGTCGCCACTGGCTGGCATGCTGGCTAGCTGGCCTGGTCGCTCGGCCTGCGCTATATACAATATACATTGCTCAGGCTGGCGGCGTTTGCCGACTACACAACCGACGACGATGACGGCGACTGCGACAACGATGAAAGCGCCAACAACACATAGCGTTGGCATGCGATGCGATACCTACCAGCCTACTGATGAATAGAAGAGGTGCTGGTGGAGGCGCTGTGTTGGGATTGGCATAAAGCACAAGGAAAATTTTGTTTTGTTGACGACGTCGGCGACGCTGCTACTGCAGCTGTTACTACTACCACATCAGTAGCGGCGGTTGAGCGAATAACGAGTACATACATACATGCATATCAAGAACAACAACTAATGTACAATACAAAAATATACAACAATACATATGAATGTTATAAAACGTTTGTATATCTGCATAGCGACGCTTTTGGTAGTCGTTTAAGAAAATTGTTGCTGCTTTTTGTTAGATTACAAACACTACTGGCAATTTGTTGTATTGTATTTGTGCATATGTATGGACATACGTGTGTGAGAGAGTGAAAGAAAGTAAAACGTGTACGTTTTTTAGCTGCATACAAACATACATATGTATCTGTAAGTGGCACCAAAGTATCGCACCGATATTATGAAAAAAAAGTATTTCAAAATAAGAAAAAGCTTCCAAAGAGCAAATATTTGCACTGAACGCACATGTCAGAGAGCGAGAAAGCTACTTAAAGAGACTTTCGTATGCAAATGCGACCATGCGCCGATGCGACCGGCTGTTCAAATTATTTTTACTTTTACACAGCTAGATTTTTGAATGTATTGCAGAATGCTATACGTGTTAAAAATAAATAACAAAACAAAAACAATAAAGCTAACAGACGCTAAGGAAAAATAAAAAATCTCATTTAAATTGCGAGCAGAGAAAAATAGTCGCAAAGTAATATGAGAGCAAAAGTACAAAATTACAAGAGTATTTAAGAGAAGTATTAAAATAAATAGTAGTAAATAATTGAAAAATAGAAAAAAATTATGGAAAATAAATAAATAAGTAAACAAATAGAAAATAATAAAATATAATGATGAATAAGTTAAAAAAATAAAAAACATTAAAAAATGTAAAAACGATTAAAAATGTAAAAAAGAAATTAAATATATTTGAAGAAAAAATAAGAACGATTAAAAAGAAACAAAATAAATAAAAAATGTAAATTTGAAATTGAAAATTAATAAAAGGAAATACAGAAATAAAAGATATTAAAAAGAATTTAACAAATAAATAAATGATAAAAAGTAAAGCCATAAGCCTACATTGGACAGTGGGAGAAGAGAATAGTCTTCGTGACTGTACGAGTATGCCCAAATTCGTTAGAAAAATAAAGTAAATTATGGTTTTTTGACACAATGTGAACAAGGGAGATTTTGCGAGAGCCAAATTTTCTGTATCTAAAGAAATTGTATAATGTATAATATACAAAATTTACAAAAACCATTAAATATGCGAAAAATGTTAAAAACAACGGTAAATGTTAAACAAATAATAGCCAATCTGAACTGCTGAGTCACAAGTGAACACAGTCATACAACAAATACATGAATAAGAGAAAAATAACCAATCACAATTTCAAACAAAAAGATTTATTGTAGATACGCCACCACAAAAGCAAATCACTACCATAATAACTCGCTACAAGAACAACAGCAAAGAAGATAATAGTAAAAATCAGCAAACTATAGTTTAACATCAATAAACAAATATAGTGTGAAGCGAAATGCCGTAAAAGTGTTCAGCAAGCGTTATTTTGTATGACAATACAATTCAAATTCACTCTTCTCTACTCTCGTAAATACGCACAAACACATATACATATGTATATATACATATATATATACATATGTACATACACTTTAAGCTTGCAAAATTTGTTTTTCTTCATAACGTACAACAACAATAATGTCAACAACATTTGGAAAGCTTACGCTCTCAAATAACGCTGTCGTGAAAAGATCGAAAAGAAATAAAATAAAAAATAAAATAAAAGTAAATATATAAAAATAATTAAAAAGTAAAGAATAAAAACAAAGAAGAAGTAAAGAAATAAATATCTAAATAATAATCAACACCACCACAAAGCTACTCTCAACTACAACTGCACACAAAATACAATATAAAATGCAATATAAACGACATTTTTCCCCTATAAACTAATATGACATTCACACAACACAATTGAAATTGTTGTTATACTCAAAGCACACACGATGAATTTACGAACGAACGACGCCACGCCAAATAGGCCCATAGCAGAAAATAAATAATTTAAGAAAAAAAAATTATAAATTTACTTACATACATGTTTAATTAAATTGCACATTTAAATGTGCATATGTATCATATGTATACACATATGGATGAAACAAAATTAAAACAAATAAAGTTAAAATTCTGCGTAATAAAAACTTAGCCTTTGTGTTATAGAAATGTATTTCGGAATTATAATTTGCAAGCAGACACAAAAAACTTTACTCGAGGTATATATGTATGTATGTATACATACGTACTGCATGCATACATACTTAATTATAATAAAAGTATTAAATTTTTATTATAGTGTTAAAAAATACAAATAGTGTTACAAATTTTTACAAACGTTTTTAATTAAATAATGTTTTTATGAATTTATTCAAATAGAAAATAAAAAAAAATTAAGATGAGAAAATTTTATGTGTTAGTCACTGGCTTAGTTTACTTATTTTATTTCAAATTATTTATTTTTCATTTTAATTATTTTCCATTTTCCTTTTTTTATTTAATTAATTTTTTTTTAATTAATTTTTTATTTAATTAATTTTTTATTTAATTTATTTTTTATTTTATTTCTTTTTTAATTTTAATTTATTTATTTTTTTTATGTTATTTTATTTATTTTTTATTTTATTTTATTTACTTTTTATTTTATTTTATTTACTTTTTATCTTATTTTATTTACTTATTTTATTTACTTATTTTATTTACTTATTTTACTTACTTTATTTTATTTATTTTTTATTTTATTTTTTATTTTATTTTATTTATTTTTTATTTTATTTTTTTTTTATTTCTCATTTTATTTTTTATTTCTCATTTAATTTTTCATTTTATTTTTTTTATTTCTCATTTTATTTTTATTTTATTTCTTCATTTTTTATTTTTTTTTTTCTTTTTTTTATATTTTTCTTTGTTTTTTGTTTTATTTATTTTTTATTTTATTTATGTTTTACTTCATTTATTTTTTATTTCATTTGTATTTTATTTTATTTATTTTTTATTTTATTTATTTTTTATTTTATTTATTTTTATTTTATTTATTTTTTATTTTATTTATTTTTTATTTTATTTATTTTTTATTTTATTTATTTTTTATTTTATTTATTTTTTTTATTTATATATTACTTTATTCTGTTTATTTGTTATTTAGTTTATTCTTTATTCAGTTTATTTTTATTCAGTTTACGAGTATTTTTAATTTCATTTTTTTTTTTTTAATTATTAATTTATTAACATTTTTATGTTTATTTTTTCAATTTATATATTTTCTTAAATTTGTGTTATTTTTTCAAATTATTTTATTTTATCTGTTCATAAATTTTTTTTTATTTATTTAGTTTATTCCTTTTAATTTATTTATTTCGATATATTTTTTTAAATTGTATTATTTCATTTAACTATTTATATTTTTTTTAATTATTTACATTTTTTTTACTTCTTGTATATATTTATTTTTTAAATCTATGTAATTTTTTTGTAATTGAATTTTGTATAATTTCATTATTTTTTTATGGTTTTTTATTTTTTTCTTTTAATTTAGGTTTTAACTTTTTTAGTTATTTTATAATTTTTTGATTTATTTGTTTTTTTTTTCAATTTTAATTTATTTGTTTTATATTATTTAATTTTGTTTATTTTTTATATTATTTTATTTATTTATATTATCTTATATAATTTTATTCATTTTACTTTATTTTATTTATTTTTATTATTTATTTAATTTAATTTTCTTATATAAATTGCATATTTCACAATATTTTTCAATCCCATTCACCGTTAATATAGAACAATTTCCCCCAAAATAGAATTGCAAAGCATTTCGGTGCATATTTTCCAATTTTTGCAACTATTGCATGACACACAAAATCGTAATGCATTACAAAAACAATGCACATGCTTTAGTTTGTTTTTATTTATAATAATTTCACCATTTGTTACGTTTTTCCCTGGTTTTACTGGTACGTAGTCTCGCTTTCCGCTAACGGCAGGCAAACACGTCAATGTCACATAAATAAACAATTCATTAATTCATCAGCCATCGAGTGGCATGCGAACGAGAAAAACATCATTCGTTGATGGAATGATGATTGTGCGTAAACTCGGAAACCAATTATTGAATGATTTAGACAATTTGACGGAATTTTTCAGCTGCAATATTTTTTCACTATCTTTATAGTTTTTTATTTATTTACAATAATTAAAACAAATCATATTGTGAGGATTTAATTGCTTAATAAATTTATTATGCAAACATATGTACATATGTACGTTCATATGAGAGTGTGAGAGGCTTGTTAAAGCGTATGTACATATGTATGTAGGTCAAACGTGTGGAAAAAACCTACTTCTCTTTGATTGCCGAATGTACCGATACATAGAACATTATAAGTAAAAGGGCAGGAGTTCCAAAAAAATTAAACAAATTCAAATCAGAACTGCAACTAACTGATAAGGAATTTTTAAGTGTATAAATTAAAAAGAGAAAACAATAATACAAATATCTGCATATATAAATTCAAGTATGTATATGTATACATATAAGAATACGTAAATAAGAAAAAAACTCATTTAGCAAACTGCATGACAAGGCAACTTCAACGAGTGCAATGTCATTCCCGTCCCGGCATGTTTCGTATACGCCCTGTATAACTGCCAGTCTACAAAGTTCACACACACACACATACTCACACAAACAAATAGAAATTACTGTTGTCTGACAGTTAGTTGGTTGACACATCGGCGACCGCTGCAATCTGTCGGCTGCATACACATAATCAGGGATTCTTGCATGCCTACATACATTTTTTTATACTTTTTTCGCAGGTATGTACATATCTACAGGCTGCATCGGCGAAACCGTCTGTCTGTGGCTAAAAATAGTCATATCGCAGTTTAATTAGTCATACAGCGAATACCCAAATACATACTTATAATCATATATATGTATGTATGTATGTCTTTCTACATACACAACAAGCAAGTCAAGCGGCTGCATTCATTTTGCGGATTCGACTTTTTTGAGTACTTTTTCCAGGTTTATTATTTTTGCGTTATTTTATTTTATTTTATTGTATTTTATTTTATTTTATTGTATTTTATTTTATTTTATTGTATTTTATTTTATTGTATTTAATTTAATTTTATTTTATTTGATTTGATTTTATTTAATTTTATTTTATTTGATTTTATTTTATTGTATTTAATTTTATTTTATTTTATTGTATTTAATTTTATTTTATTTGATTTTATTTTATTGTATTTAATTTAATTTAATTTTATTTTATTTTATTTCATTTTATTTTATTTCCTTTTACTTGATTTCATTTTATTTTATTTCATTTTATTTTATTTCCTTTTACTTGATTTCATTTTATTTTATTTCATTTTATTTTATTTCATTTTATTTTAATTCATTTTATTTTATTTTATTCATATATTATCTAAATTAAGATAACGAATTTCAGCAATGTTACGAAGCGATCAACCCTTCGTTCATATTATCCGTTATCGATACCGATAACAAATTTCGTGAAACTGCCAACTCATTGCTTCTCTGCTATTGTATCTGCCAATTTGGCGCATTAACAAATTAGATAAAAGAAATAATTAAATATAGTTTGCTTGCATTTATATTTATGTAAATTGAATTGTTGCGAGTTATTTTCGTAAAATGTCGCCTTAAACGACACCAAGAATCAATCAACAGTGCTTTCCTTACAATTGACGCAGCTACAACCGAACACGTGCTTTTCAACAATGTTGCAAACAATGCATATGACCGAACATGCAGTCAATTAATGTACAATATTTGGTTTATTGAGTTGGTCATATGTATGTATATACATAAGTGAGACCATTTTAAAACTATTATTTTTGCTATTTTTTTAAGGATATCCATATCTACATCCATGATGTACATATCATATTATATAATAAAGTGGAAAGTAAAATAAATGAGATGTAATGTAAAGTACAAGTGATGAAATTTAATTATAATAAAATGTGTACATCAAAAATTAATCACTTAGATTTCGACCTCGAAAACTATATGTTTATCGCTCAGGCGCATTGCTCGTGCGGAAAAAGGTAAGAACCTAACGAGCAGGCAGCACATAAAGATAACAAATATCAATAGCATATTAGTTTTGTCGCTGTGCCATAACGTTTATTGTACATAATACGGAAGTTCATACATACCATATGTACATATTTCTAATTGTACAACACAAATACATGTGTCGGTAAATATTTGTTTGATTCAGCGAGTGTATAGTGCACATTTAACAGCGCCGCTCGCTTCAAACTACAAATGTTAAAAGTTTATTATGTACCTATATACATATGTACTTATGTAAATAGATTTGCAAATAGTCGCGAAAAAATCACATGAAACTCGTGACTATTATAAATACACAAATGTATGTATATTCTATTAAATATTTTTTTTCTTGTGTTTGTATGCAAATTTGTGCGCTCATGTGCAGAACCACGAGACTTCAATATTTGCCGCCGTTGTAATTGTTGTTGTGACGTATTTTTCCTTTTTTCTACTAAAATATATTGTTTTTATACCGAAAAATCAGAATCAATGCACTACAACACATCAATAAATGTTCATACAATCATATGAAAGTATGTACAATATATTGGGTTAATAGCCACGGAGGCGGCCACGGCACTGCATATAAGCGTACATAATCACATATGTACATAGCTGAGAACAGCCGGTAAGGTAGAGCAAAACAAGCAAAAGGGTCTCGTAGAAGTGAATAAGGCGAAGGCGTCAACTGTTGCCCGCCGACAGTGATGATGATCAGCAATGGTTTGGATGACAGAAAAGCACGCTGTGCTGAGATGTGGCGAGTTGAGTTGTTGTTGGCACATTCACATCATGTTGGCATAAGACGATGATGTTAGAAAAAAGTGTGGCAAGCAAGAAAAATTGTAACAAGAAAAAAAAAAAAATAAAATAAAAAAGAAAAAATTAAAATGAAAACGCTTAGCAACTACAATTGTTATACTACACTAATGTACACACATACAAATGTTGCTAATAATAGCCAGCTGTGTTGCAAGCAAGCAGGCTGCAGAGACAAACGTTGCTGAAATGTATGTATGTAGTAGCAGAAGAAATCAATAATAGCTCAATGCAACGACAATTGGTAGTTGGGTGCAGTGGTGGTGGGGTAAAAGACAGACGACTAAGCAACGTCGCGTAAGACAGGACGACACAGCGACAAGCAAAGAAAGTGTAGCAAATTGAAAAATTGGTTCGAACAAGCTGACCGATCGACCGACCAACACAGACGCTAGGGACGCTAGCTAACGGCATGTGTGTTCATATACAGTGGCTGCATACGTGTAAGCAGCAGGAGGCATAATGTGGGGTTTTGGGTGTACATGTAGCAGTAGAAAATAGCATTTGAACTGCTGCTGAAATAACTAGTACAAAAGTAATCACTCAGCCTCTAGTAACAGGGTATATGACAGTGAAATTGAAATTTAATCATTTTTTGAGTACAATTTATACATACATAGATGTGAACAAATTTATTTATATACATACGGTATGCACATATTTTTTATATGTATTTGTAATAACAAGTTACAGTTTCAATTGGTTTTAGGCTTCGCTTATTGTGTTTACTCAAAAACAAGTTCAAGGAAGTTCATGCAAATTAAATTTGTGTAAAAAAATTTAAAATACAACAAATACAAATACAATACAAAATATATTGTATTCTAATGCAAATGAGTTTTCGTTAAAATATAAATAACTAAATATACATAAGTACATACATATATTTACATACGTACATATATACATACATATACGTAATGCTTTGTAACAAAGTTGTCATTAAATTTGTCTACTTTTGCTTGTACTTATTTTTAGCTTTTAAATATTGTTGTTGTGTCACTAATTGATACTGCAAGTTGTTGTTTTATGCTTATTGCAGCTGTTGTTAGAACATCTCAGAAGTGCACAATACAATATTTGAAACAGCAGGCGGTAGTAACGTTGCTGCCAACAGTAAAGCGGGTAATAAGGAGATGTAATCGGGCCCATAGTGTTGCTAGGCTATAAATGTTGGTATATGTGCGTAGCTGAAATAAATATAAATAGTTGTAAAATATAAACTATATACTGGGTGTTTAGTTATTTGATTTTAATTTTTATTACGATTTTCATTATTACATTTTCTATTCAACAATTTTATCTTTCATTCACTAGTTTACTTCATATTTTTTTAATTTGGAATTATAATTGTTTCATTGCTCTCAGTTTTTTATGTTTATTAAATAGTTCGATTTACTTATTTTAAACAATTTTTTAATTTAACTATTTTATTTAAAATTTTTTTAAATTAAATCTTCTCATTTAATTTTTCTATTTAATTTTTATATATTAATTTATTTTATTTAATTTTTTTTAACTCTTTTCATTTAATTTTTTTATATTTTTTTCATTTAATTTTTTCTATAATTTTTTCTATAATTTTTTCATTTAATTTTTTTGGATTTAATATTTTTTTAATATTTTTTTTTGATTTTTTTGATTTATTTATTTTTTTTTTGATTTTTTTGATTTATTTTTTTTATTCATTTTTTTCTTATTTTTTATAATTTTTTTGTTTTTTTTTTTTGATTTATTTTCTTTTTTATTTGGTTTTTTTTTCATATCTTTTTTTATTTTTTTATATTTTTTTGATTTAATTTTTTTATATTTTTTTGATTTAATTTTTTTATATTTTTTCGATTTAATTTTTTTATTTACTTTTTTGATTTAATTAATTAATTTATTTTTTTGATTAATTTTTTTTTATTTAATTTTTTATATTTAAGTTTTTATATTTAAGTTTTTATATTTAATTTTTTTATTTAATTTTTCTTTATTTATGGTAATTTTCTTTTTATTAAATTTTTTATTATTAAATTTTTCATTAATAAATTTTTTATGATTAAATTTTTTATGATTAAATTTTTTAATATTAAATTTTTTAATATTAAATTTTTTAATATTAAATTTTTTAATATTAAATTTTTTAATATTAAATTTTTTATTATTAAATTTTTTATTATTAAATTTTTTATTATTAAATTTTTTATTATTAAATTTTTTATTATTAAATTTTTTATTATTAAATTTTTTATTATTAAATTTTTTATTATTAAATTTTTTATTATTAAATTTGTTATTATTAAATTTTTTTGTTTAATTTTTTATTTAAATTTGCTTATTTTTCGTTTTACATAGAAATGGTACAAAAAAAATCTTGTTTTGAGTTTCATTGTTTATTTTTCTATTTTTTAAATATTATCATTTTATATTTATATATATTTTCTTTTTATATGAACATATTATATTGCCGTAATACATTTTTTTAACAAAAATTTCTGATTCTTTCTGAATTCTTAATTAAATTTTATATTTTCTTCTTGTAATTATTATTTTAAATAATTATTTCATTTTTATATTTTTTAACTCTTTTATTATTTTTTGTGTTTTTATTTTTATTTGTTTCATTACTTTTTATTTTTTTAAGTTTTTTATTTACTTTTGTTTCCTGTTTATTTTTGAAGTTGTTAACTTATTTTCTTTATTATTTTTTTTTAGTCAACATAGTTTGAGTTCTTTTTTTATTTATTTTTTGAGCGTCTTTCTTTTAAAATTAATGAAAATATCATATACTTAATCTGTCTTAATTTTTTATTTTTAATTATTTTTATTTTTAATTTTTTATTATTTTTAATTTTTTTTATTTTTTATTATTTCCAATTTTTCAGTTTGTTCCGCTGTTGTTGCTGAGTATTGTGAAAGGAATTCCGAAAATATTTGCTCTAATCTGTAGCCGAAAATAACATGCAATATTTAGTATTTCCGTGTACACTTAAAAAAAAAAAATGCAAAAAAAAGCTCTGAGGCACTTCTGAACATTTAAAAGTAATTTAAAAAGTAGTATTTTTTGTAGTTGTCTTTGTGATTTTTTTTCTTGCTCAAAAAACTGTTGAATGGTTAAAACACACATGACAACGTTAAGAAACAAAAAAAGTGAATGGAAAATTAATATAAAATAATAAAATAAAATAAAAGAATAAAAATATTAATAGGGATATCGATAAAAATAAATACACAAAAATATAAGAATAAAAAATTTAAAATAAATAAATAAAAATAAAATAAATATAAAAAAAATTTAACAAAATAAGATAGAAAAAAAATATGAAAAGCATAAAAATAAAACAAAATAATTATTTATAAATTAATTCTTGGCGTTTGTTTCGCCGCTTATTTTCACGGTAACTACTGACGTGTATTGCAGAATTATCCAATCGATTCTCATTCAACAAAAAAAATAAAAGAAACAGAAATTAAACTACTACGAAATAGTCAGAAAAAAATAAATTCGTGCACGGAAAGATAAGATAAAGAAGTAAATAAAATGGGTAAACTTGATAACTTAAATAAATAAAGGCAAAAGCACTTGACAATAAGATATTATATATTTCGGAAAATGATATTTTTAAAGTTGAAACAGTAAAATTAATGCCAATCAGAGATGTACAAAGACGTATTAAAGCGGAGTAATAAATAGTAGTAGAAATTACTTGCAATAACTGCAGTCAAATAACTGAAAAGAGTGAAGCTTGTAGATTTTATACCTTCTTTAAAGCGGCTTTGTGCCGATGTGGTGGTGACGGAAGCGACAAGCATTTCGTTATACAATAATGATACATACAACGAAATAGGAAACGAGGAAGCGAATAAGCGACGACGACAACGGAAAGGCATTTCTGCGCGTAAATATTTTTTTTTTATTTTTTTTGTTGCTTCATTCTTTTTAGCTACTGTTATATATAAAAATATGTATATTAAGTAACTATAGGTATATACAAATATATGATATTCGTATGTACATAGGTGCGCATTTGACATCTTATTCACTCGTTGCATTGCACACACACACACTCACACTCATTTGTTGTTGTTGTCGTTCGTTGTCACTGTTGTCATTGACGTTGACGTTTCGGGGCTTCACTCGACGGCCCGCCAAACAATCAGTTTATACATTTTCTTATTGCTTTACTTTCATTTACTTTACTTTGCTTTCGTTGGCATATTTGGAGCTACATATGTACATATGCATATAAGTATGTATAAATGAAAATTTTCTGCTTATAGTGTATTCGTAAAAAGAACGCTTACCGGCAAACAAAAAGTTTTAAACGCCGCATACTTCGACACTAATACTGCCTATATACACACACATATGTATGTATGTATGTATGTATACAACCATAGATCACTCGCTGCTACTCAAGCATGCGTGTACACATTGGATATTTTTAAAATGCTAATATACATACGTATGTATAACAACTAATGTATGTATGGATGTACAAATGTATGGTACATACATATTATATATAAATAAAATTATTTTAGAAAACTTAAGTATGTACATAGAGCTGCAAAAATCTTTTCTATTTTCCTTTTTGGAAGCACTGAAAAAGCGTAGGATGAACGCATTGGCGTCGTAGTGTGTGGTAGCGGGTGGTGGGCGTGTTTGAATGTTAGATATATCTTTGTAAGTAGAAATATATTTATGTACACATACAAATGCTGTATCCCAAATTTACAATAAAAGAACAAAAGAAAGGAAGAAAAAAATGCCAAACTGCTAAGCATGTTAATCAAACGCACTTCAAAAGCTCATGGAATCTTTTTATTATTTTTTTATTTTTCTTTTATTTTTTCTTTTATTTTTTCTATTATTTTTTCTATTATTTTTTTTTAATTTTTTTTTAAATTTTTTTTTAAATTTTTTTTTAAATTTTTTTTTAATTTTTTTTTTAATTTTTTTTTTATTTTTTCTTTTATTTTTTTTATTTTTTTTTTAATTTTTTTTTTAATTTCTTTTTTTATTTTTTTTTTAATTTCTTTTTTTATTTTTTTTTTAATTTCTTTTTTTATTTTTTTTAATTTCTTTTTTTATTTTTTTTTAATTTCTTTTTTTATTTTTTTTTTTAATTTCTTTTTTTTTTTTGTTTCTTTTTTTATTTTTTTAATTTTTTTTAATTTCTTTTTTTATTTTTTTTTGTTTCTTTTTTTATTTTTTTTATTTTTTTAATTTTTTTTATTTTTTAATTTTTTTAATTTTTTTAATTTTTTTTTTAATTTTTTTTTAATTTTTTTTTTAATTTTTTTTTTAATTTTTTTTTTAATTTTTTTTTTAATTTTTTTTTTAATTTTTTTTTTAATTTTTTTTTTTTTAATTTTTTTTATTTTTATTTTTTTTTTTTGTAATTCTTTTTTATATATTTTTTTTTAATTCTTTTTTATACTTTTTTTGTAATTCTTTTTTTATACTTTTTTTTGTAATTCTTTTTTATACTTTTTTTGTAATTCTTTTTTATATTTTTTTTTGTAATTCTTCTTTATACTTTTTTTTGTAATTCTTTTTTATACTTTTTTTTGTAATTCTTTTTTATACTTTTTTTTGTAATTCTTTTTTATACTTTTTTTGTAATTCTTTTTTATACTTTTTTTATAACTTTTTATATATTTTTATATTTTTAATATTTTTTTTTATTTTTTTTTATTTTTTTTATTTTTTTTTATATTTTTTATATTTCTTTTATAATTTTTTTATATTTCTTTTATAATTTTTTTATATTTCTTTTATAATTTTTTTATATTTCTTTTATAATTTTTTTATAGTTATTTCACATTTTGTTTCACAGTTTTCCCCAGTTTTCTAGTTAGCATTCTGGGTATTCAATTTGATTTCCGATAAAATTTTATTGTCACTGTTTGGGCTCACAGCGGTGTTGTCTTAGAAATTAAAAATATAAAAAAAAAAATAAGAAAACACTATGTGAAAAGAAAAACTGGCGACAGCGCGGTTCTGGGTGAATTACATCACACAGAATTTGAAAAATACTACTTAAATAGATACACACATAATTAAATATGTGGCATAATGCATGCTTTAGGATAAGCCAAAATTATGGATAATTTTACCTACACAATTTTTTTAATATTTATATTATGCGTGCATAATGTACCTATGTATAATCTACATAAATCAATATTTATCTATGCAAAATACTCTATATACGAGTATATGTATGTATGTAATTCCATTTAATTTTCATTCGAGATAAAAAGAAAAAATATCTACACAGATTAATAATGCAATTAAATGTATAAAAAGATTAAAATTGCATTAACGAAGCATTATTTCCAACAATTACTGCTACTTTAATTATTAAACACTTAAGAACTGCGGTTAGCAACTTTCAATTATAAGCAAATCACCCCACCAACAAGAAGAGGGAAAAAAATCTGTTAAGTATTGTCATGAAGGCAAATACACAAGAAAGCGCCGGCACACACACACATCATGCACATTATGCATGGCACGATGATATGCAAGCATTCGTGACACTTCAAACAATCGAGCACCGATGATTGACAGCGCCGAAGTGTGCGAATCATGTTAGCCGTGTATAAAATTGACAGAATTAAAATAAATAAATGAAAGGCAACGAAAATATGTGAAAAAATAGGGCGAAAAGAAAATAGCGAACAATTCGGTTATTTCTATACAATAATTTAAGTGAAAAAGGTTTTAGTTTAATTGCAAAATAAAAATAAATTAGTTGAGTCAGTTAGGTATAAACTATGTAGTTGTTTGTGCCAACGAAATGGAAAGTACCGAGTAAGAGAAGGGAAATATACATACATGTGATGGACGAAGTTAAAATAAATTAATAAGTTAACAAAAATAAAAAAAAACAAAAAAAAAACAAAAAAAAAAAAAACAAATATAAAAAAAAAAAATAAAAAAATAAAAAAAAAAAAAATAAAAAAAAAAAAAAATAAAAAAAAATCACATACTAAAAATTAACTTAAAACGGAACAAAATAAACTGATATTAAAAAATATTAAACAAAAATAGTAATAATACTAAAAAATAAAAAAAAAACATTTATTTTCAAAATAGTATTACATAATTACTTTATAAAAAAAAAACAATAATTTAAAAATTTTAAATTTAATATTAATTTTAAAAAATATATATGTATGTATGTATATAGTTAAGTTAACAAATTATTACCAGTATTTACATAGTATATACAACAAAAGAGCGGGTATGAGTGTCAAAAACTAATATATAACAATTTAAACGCTTTTAATTTAATTTAAAATTTCCATGCCGCACCCGAAAAGGGGGCAAACTACAATTGAAATTATAAAATCTCAACTCATTTATATAACCACATGCACACATAAATATATTAATAATATATGTATGTACTACATATGCTCATATTATAAACGATGAATGAATAAATAAATGTAATATAGTATTTGTGTATGTATGTTTGTATGTATATACACGTAGCAGAAAGTCCT
This sequence comes from Ceratitis rosa, assembly GCA_037013455.1. Classification (NCBI taxonomy): domain Eukaryota; kingdom Metazoa; phylum Arthropoda; class Insecta; order Diptera; family Tephritidae; genus Ceratitis; species Ceratitis rosa. The sequence continues at coordinate 546,916 of JAWMAG010000393.1, forward strand.
AAATTCTTTTTGTCTAAGTGCGCATCATCGAAAAGCAACCAGCAAAACTGAACGTCTAAATTCTTCAATTAAATTCATAAATATGTAAATATACTCGTTATACATATACATTTATTATATGTACAGTAACGTGTAATAGCAATGCAGTTTTTCTGCTGTTGTTTGCTATAATTAAGCAAAAATATTACAGATATTCAAAACGAACTCAAGCAATAAAAAAATTTAAAGTTATAAAAAGGATATATAAAAAATAAAAAAGCAATAATTAACCAAAAGTGGTTCATAAAAAATAAAAAAATAAAAAAAAATAAATAAAAATACAGAAATAAAATCAAATACACATTACAAAAAAAATTGAAAAAAATAAAGAGTAAACATAACAAATTAAAGAAAAAATTATTAAATTACAAAATTCCATAAAAGTTATTTTAAAATTTAAAATTTTTCAAAAAAAAAAATTTTTTAAATTGTTTAAATTCAAGAAAATAAAAGAGAGAAAAATCCTAAATGAAAAAAGTAAAAATACAAATAAATAATAAAGAAAAAATTAACAAAAAAAGTAAAAAAACTAAGGGACAAAGTAAATTAAATTAATTGATAAAACTTTTATACAAGAAAAAATAATTTTATTTAATTTTCTCATGTAGTGAGCTAAATTTTTAGTTTCTGTGCACATTTTTTGCACACTACTGTATATCTAAACGGTGCGCACGAGTTTCAGTCGCGAATACAGTTGCAAGAAAATGCGAGTCAACTACAAGTATGAAAATTGAGCAGATTTATTAAATACAAGTATAAATACGTATGTAGTGCTACAGATGCTTTGTAGGGGAGCGGTGCAGTGACGTAGGCGGCGGATATGATGCACATGAAAATTTAGATACAAGTAACAAAATACTGGTGTATATGTAGTATATTACAGATAGACGTATGTTTATAGAAACATTTGTTTGCTATACATATAATTATGGTATGAGTGGTCGGCTGAGTATGCGATGACACATTTTTTTGGTTGAAGCAATGCAGAAAAAAATTCTTTTTGGTATGTATGTAATAAATTAATATATTCTATAAAAATCGAGTCAACGATGTTAAAATGAACACATTAATGCATGTGACTGCTAAGGGTGTTTCTAATATGAAGATTATATTTTAAAACCATCAACAAGCTGATTTCGGGGCGTTTCAACCTCGCACTTTCATTGGCAGGCTTATTTCATAATTGAGATGAAAAAACAAACAAACCTTCATACATGTATACATATGTAAATACATACATTTGAACGTATTGGTACGTATGTTTGTAATATTTTGTGTATATACACAAAAATATCAAAAACGACACGTGTATCTAAGTTTTACAATGACACTGAGTGACTCTTAAATAAAAAAAAGTGTGCTTAGATACACAATTTTTTGGTGAAAAATAAGTAAAAACCTTAAAATATAACAATAATTAATATTCAAATCTGCAAAATGTGAAGTCAAATATTAAAATAGCTGTTTAGCTCATAGGTATTTATTTTGAAGATTCATACATACATCTCTATATATACATACATATGTATATGTATATGCATTTACTCAGGCAAAATGATTCACTATACCTTTATAAACATTAAATATTAAAAAAATGGCATTAAAATAAAAACAATAGAACCCGTGAAGTGCCTAAAGAGGATCTGACCAAATGTATGAAAAAAATAAATAAAAGAAATAATTAAAAAATTATGGCCATATGTACATTAAAAAAATTTTTAAGCATTTTGTACACATACATAAATACATACTTAATATGCATATGTGTATGCGTACATTATGTCTAAATAATTCCTAAAATTTAATCACTTAATCTCTTTAATTTCTAAATATTTTGCATTAAATTGCACACTCACTCACTCACATTAAATATTGTAGTTGCAAAGTTTACTGCTGCTTGAACGCCTCGCTAAATCAGTCGTGTTGACGCCTCTTCCACCTCCTCTTTTTTGGCCTATACTACACTTGCGCTCCTACTCGTTTTTCAAAACGGTCATTTATACACACACACACACATGCGCTCCCACTGATTCGTCTGTTGTTTGTTTTGTTGTTATGATTCGCATGCGTTAAAAGCACTCGTGTATTCGGGTTTTCTCCAAAGTATCTACTTCTCAAAAAAAAAAAGAGTATTCACAAAAGCAATAGCTACTCTGGTATGCGTTGGTCAAAGAGTTATTAATTGAGTAGTTGCCGAATTTAAGTCGATCACTCTGTTTGCTTGCACTTGTCGTTTTGTTTGTTTGTTAAACCATATGCACAAATGTATGTGTGTTTATAAGTACGTACTTATTTATATAAATTTCATACATTTGTATTTACATAAGTTATTTGTTGTAGTTTAATTGAGTTTTTGTAGATTTTATAAGTGGTAATAGTATCTTTTGGCATTGAATTTTCATTTGAATTTTCTTTGTTTTCTTGTTGTATTTTTCCTTCACTTGCAAGCTTTTTTCTTTTACATACATATGTTTGTAACGTCAGTCTCATACGCTAATTGCTTTAATATTTTTATTTCTCTTTTTTACAAAAAGTTTGCTCTGTTGTTTATCACAATTTTACAACTCTCATGTCAATTTCGATTTTTGCAAATTTCGCACACACATACAGACAATCTGTACTACAATTTCGTTTGCTTTTAAATGTCGATTTTCTGTCTTTCTCGCTTTCACAACGCCACAAAGCCAATAAGGTCGACGTGTTGGCAAGACTCTGCTGCTGCACTCGCTACTTTTCACAGATCTTCACAACGTGGGTGGAAAATTTTCACAATTTTTTTTTTTATATCAAATATTTATTATTACACAAATAATTTTATTATTTAAAGATTATTCAATAAAAGTTATACAAGTACGCTTCCCAGCTAATTTGCGTATTCATTACCAATACCACTGCAAAAATAATACACAACAATGTCGAAATGTCATTTTTTTTACAATTCATATACAAACTGCTGTAAGAGTATTGCAATTTTATATAGATGTCAGAGTATATAGTTGCGAAAAAATATTAAATTATAATTTGTTGTACACATTAAACAATATAACGCGCTACGGTTATGTCGTAGCAACGATAAAAATCATCCGTCTGGTTGAAAGGCACAAAACAAATTACGTTGCGGTCGCGCTTTACGCCAGCAAAAGCAGCGAAGATACCGGAGCAGACATTAACGTCGACGTCGACGTGGCTTCTCGTACGACGGAGCACCACCATTGCCGACGCAACACGATGCGACGCTGGCATTACTGCTGATAGGGTGGGGTGTTGTGAGGCGATAACAACAATAATCACAGTTCGAAAGAGTAATGAGATAGTGGCCAAACAACAAAACGCCTCAAAATACACACACAAATAAATGTGTGTCAGTATGTATGGTATGTATTCAACGACTACACAACAATACATTGTAAGCAACAGCATTGTGCCAGTCACCGCAAGAACAACAAATTCTCGTAGAGAAGGTACAAAATAACACGTTGCTTACAGTAGTTCTCGTGTATACTAATAATGCATATACATACTACCAAATATGCTACGAATACAATAAACTCGCATGCATAAATATTTTACTGTTTGTTTGTAGCAAAAAAAACAATACAATGAAAGATTGAATATAAAATACCCATACAATACAAGAAAATATGTATACATGACTACATACTTATGTATATAGGAATGTTTATAAAACAGGGAGTGAAATAAAAACCAAGGAGCGACAGAGGAGCTGCGATGCGCTGCGATAGTGTGTCACCAAAAATGTGCTCTTCCCGACAAGCCGAGCGGATAACAACAATAACAATCCGCAACGATAAGAAAAAAGCTAAAAAAAAACATACATATGCAAGTAGGTTGTTTCCAATGCAATTCAGTGATTATGCGCTCTTTTACGCTCTCTCTATCTCTCTCAGCTCAGTTTGTATATAATGCAGTCACAATAAAAAAAATACAGCACAGAGCTTTAGGAACATGACCGCAACCAGTCGATTCTTAAATATTAAAAAAAATTTAATATGTATAAAATAAAATAAAATAAAATAGAATAAAATAAAAATAACATAATAGCATAAAGTAAAGTAAATAAAGGAAATGGAATTAAATAAAATAAGAATATAATAATAAAATAAAATAATATAATAATAAAATAATATAATAATAAAATAATAAAAAATAATATAATAATAAAATAAAATAATATAATAATAAAATAATAAAATAATAATAAGTTAAAATGAAATTAAAAAAAATTAAATAAAATGAAACAAAACAAAATAAAATAAAACAAAGTTAAATAAAATTAAATTAAAATGGAATAAAATAAAATAAAGCCAAAATAAATGCAAAGAAAAATTAATAAAAAAACAAATATAATTTAATATATTTAACAATAAACTGTTACATAGAATAAAATGAAATAAAATAAATAATTAACTGTTATTAAATCAAATGAAATACAATAAATTAAAATTAAATTTAATAAGATGGAAAAAATAAAATTAAACTAAATTAAATGGAAAAAATAAAATTAAATAAAATGGAAATAATTAATTTAAATTATATGGAAAAAAACTCAGAAATTAACTAAATTTGTAGCATTTTCTCTATCTCCCAGCAATCAAGTGTAGCGTTTAACATACTTTTTGTAGTTATACCGATCGATATTTTATACTGTCTTTACAATCAATTTTTTTCATAGCTTTTGTCTATGATTATAAGTGCACAGGGGATTTTAAAGGGTCTGTATGCAGTACTGTCACAATTAAAATTTAAATATCATTTAAAAACCTCAATTTGTGTGTGAGAATGTAAAAATTACATGCATTCATTAAACTGTATATATATAGAACACGTAGCTTTCCATAATCTTACTAAACGGTTGAGAGTGACCATATAAAAAATAAATAAAGTGAAATAGATACACTAATTGAAGACAATCTAAATCCAGATTTCTGCCAAGTTTATAGAAATATAATAAAAAAAAATATTAGCTATAAAAAATTAAGTATTTCATCAAGTTCACCCTGTATTAATTAAGTGTATTTAAATTGCTACCGAGATAAATGTGTATTTATCACAAAACACAGTTTTGAATGTTAACACCCTTACTTGTATATCCTCCGATTTAAAAAATATCTCACTTATTAAAAACATCTGTCCACTCTACACTCGACGTTACTTTCTTGTATATATGTACATACATAAATGCCCACTCGCTCTTCTTGTCGACCACTAAATTTATCTCTATTCAAACTCATATTGCCAGGTCGGCCGGTCGGTTGGTCGGCCTAGGTTTCCTTTTTTTCGTAAATGTATTTTGCTTATCGCCGCTGTCGTTCTCATTTGCCCACAATTGTCTGGGTTATTTGTTGACACTATACACATACATATGTATGTATGTGGTTGTAGTTGTATGTTTATATTTAATTTAATGTGTATTAGAGTTTGTTCTGCTTGGTGTTAAGTCAGCTACTCAAAATGATGAAGTGTAAATTAATTGAATACATACATACATATGTACAGTGCCTCATAAAAGTGTTCGGAAATTAATATTTTTTTTTTTTTAGTGAAAAGTGCGAAAAGTTACTTGCAGAGAAACTGAGTGGTAATCAGGGTAAGACCTGAAAAAACTTAAAAGTCGCTGTAGCTTACAAAAATGTGCCTAAATCAAGATATCGAGTTTTGGTCGAAAGTAATTTTCAATGATAAAAGGAATATGAACATATGGGTGGAAATGGACTGCAAGGGTGCTAACGATGACGGAAACATACACTTTATGACTGAAAAAATGGGTGACCGACACAACATCCAAATATAAATGTTCAAGGATGATTTGTTTATTATCGCGTATAAATTCGGACTCTCATGTCGTTATACAGAAATTTCAACAGCTCACAATTCGAAGCCTTGAATATTATATAGCAGCCCAAAAAAGTTTAGTATCGCAGCCTTCGTCCCCTGACCACACAATCTCACACCGAGATTTTGAAAGTGCTATTCGAAAGCACCAAATTACAGTCAAACCTCCTATCAAGAATTGAACAAACTTCCGCAGGAACTGGAAAATAAGAAATAATTGGAAACGCCAAAAAGATTAAGGGAGGTTATAAAGCTAAAGCTACGTTACTCATTTTTCTGTTGAATTTTTTTCTTTTCACTTATACTTATGTTCCGTTAAGAGTAAAAAGTATTTTTGTGTTTAATTAAAAGTCAAAATTAAATAAACATAATTGAATAAGTTTATGCTTTTTCAGGTCATTATTGTGTTGCATTGTTTTTGGGTTTTCATTTAAATGGAACTGTTTCAGACCACATATTTTTTGGAAATAGTGAAAAAATTACAACAATAGCTTTGGACGGTAGAAGTTATAGCTGCTATTTCGGAAACCACCACGTTTCCTCATCAGACTTCTTTTTCCAGACACCTTTTGTTCGAATGGAATTCGAACTTGGGATGCCCACAGCACGAGCCAATGGTAATCCCATTAAGCTACATGTGTGCCGCTTTCACATATTGTTGTTTTTCACTTTTTTCCTTTTACCTACATATCCACGATCAAGTGCTCAGATATTCTGTAGCTGTAAACTTGACGCGATGTAGTTGTTTTTGCGAAGAATTTACCAACAAATATTTTAAAGCAACGCCTTTTTTTATTATTGGAAAATTTCATTCGCACGGCAAGGCTCTTCCGTAATTCCTAGATGCTTTTTCAGGTCATTATTGTGTTGCATTGTTTTTGGGCTTTCATTTAAATGGAACTGTTTCAGACCACATATTTTTTGGAAATAGTGAAAAAATTACAACAATAGCTTTGGACGGTAGAAGTTATAGCTGCTATTTCGGAAACCACCACGTTTCCTCATCAGACTTCTTTTTCCAGACACCTTTTGTTCGAATGGAATTCGAACTTGGGATGCCCACAGCACGAGCCAATGGTAATCCCATTAAGTGAAAAACAACAATATGTGAAAGCGGCACACATGTAGCTTAATGGGATTACCATTGGCTCGTGCTGTGGGCATCCCAAGTTCGAATTCCATTCGAACAAAAGGTGTCTGGAAAAAGAAGTCTGATGAGGAAACGTTGTGGTTTCCGAAATAGCAGCTATAACTTCTACCGTCCAAAGCTATTGTTGTAATTTTTTCACTATTTCCAAAAAATATGTGGTCTGAAACAGTTCCATTTAAATGAAAACCCAAAAACAATGCAACACAATAATGACCTGAAAAAGCATCTAGGAATTACGGAAGAGCCTTGCCGTGCGAATGAAATTTTCCAATAATAAAAAAAGGCGTTGCTTTAAAATATTTGTTGGTAAATTCTTCGCAAAAACAACTACATCGCGTCAAGTTTACAGCTACAGAATATCTGAGCACTTGATCGTGGATATGTAGGTAAAAGGAAAAAAGTGAAAAACAACAATATGTGAAAGCGGCACACATGTAGCTTAATGGGATTACCATTGGCTCGTGCTGTGGGCATCCCAAGTTCGAATTCCATTCGAACAAAAGGTGTCTGGAAAAAGAAGTCTGATGAGGAAACGTGGTGGTTTCCGAAATAGCAGCTATAACTTCTACCGTCCAAAGCTATTGTTGTAATTTTTTCACTATTTCCAAAAAATATGTGGTCTGAAACAGTTCCATTTAAATGAATAAGTTTATTTTTTTATAAAACAAATTTTGAAAGAATTTTTGAAATTATTTTTCCGAATACTTTTGTGTTTTACTGTATATTCTTTAACGAGTATATACGAGTGTGTTTAAATGTGCTTATACAATATTTAAATGAGCAGAAAAATAGTTGGTTTGAGGACTGACTGAGTTGCCACAACACAAACAAATTCAATTAAAATCACAAAAAATATACATATGTATATTTATAAAAATGTACATATTTTTTATATACAGTAAATTCTTGCGATAAGTACAAGCTGTTGTTCGCCACGCTGAAAAAGTTGTTTTCGATTTAAAACTTTTAAAGAATAATTATGTTTATGTATGAAAAAGCACATTTTGAAATTCACCTCAACATATACATACATATGTATGTACATACATACATAGGTGACAATGACAGTCGCCGTTACTGAGATACATATCAGAGTGGTAAGGCGTGTTTAACCAGACAAACGCCTGTTCAATAACTACACGGCTAAAATATTAGCAGAAAACCTTTTTTTTCCTACGAAAAACAGACAAAACAAAGATAATTGAGCACTTCTACCTATAATATAAAATGCTACATAGCATACATACAGAATTCACAAGCAAAAAATCTTAAATTGTTAGACAATGGCGTGGCGAATACGCTTGAAAGCGTTTTATTTGGGTGACATCAAATCAACGAACCGTTAGCTTTTTTAATAGACTTTATTAAGACAAAAAAAAATTGTGACAGTGAGTAAGCAAATTAGTAGTCAATTAACTATGTAAATGTATTTTGATTACTCCTGTTATTTGAAAACTTCAAGCATTTCATCATTTGCTCATAGAACATTTTTTCAATACACCTGCAGCAGAAGAAAATAAACGTGCATGTGCCCCATTTTTGTGCATTCAGTCCCTCTCTCGTCTCTCAGTGTCAGTTACTGCAATGCCTCTCATCAGTCATAATCTTTCTAACAACTGAATTAACCGATTTAATTTCAGTAATTGATGTATGGTTTTTTTTTATCAAAAAAAGATAGAAACTACGTGCGAACATTTCCGCATTTGTATGTTCATGTGTACATATGTTCATACATATCTATGGTTTTTTTCTTTAAAAAATTTTACCACTCATGCGTTAATTAACGCCGTTACGCCCCACAAAGTAACTGTTTTTAGGCAAAATAAAAAGTACAGCGTGTGCCATCTGATCAAGAAAGAAGTTTATCATAGAAAAAAAATTTTAACATTCGTATATAACCTCTACGGACATTTATAAACATACATATCTACATCTAATATATGATGAAAACTTTTTGTTTATTACGTTTATGGAAAATGTGCTTTTTGTTTATATAACAAAACACATATGTAGTAAAGCTGAGCAATGCAAGAATAACAAAATACAATAAATGAAATGGCATAGTATTTGTGTATATAACGTAAAAGAGAGTGAGTGAGTAAGAGAATTAGCAGAATTATGATCGAGTGGTGGCATATCGGCACAATACACAGCTAAATTACGAATAAGAAAAATTAGCAAAAGCATTTAATAAAATAAAAAAAGTAATCTTCACCGCCCGGTTGGGTTAGCTTGGCAAAACTAAACTCGGAGGAGATAAAAAAAAATTATAATCAAATATTAGAAAATTCTTAGTAAATAAATCGAAAAAACTGTATAAAAAAAACGGGCGGCTTCAAAAACGAGCTATTTCGATTCATTTGGACCACAGCGAGAGGGGAGTAAAACGGGAGGATTTTAGAGAACATGCACAACAGAGAATGGTGTTGTGCGTAGTTGAGTCTGCTACAGTATCTAAACCTTAATTGCGTTATTATTACAAGGGTCAGCTAGAGGCAACTCTATATGAATTTTGCTTCTATTCAAATAAAATACGTACGTACCCATCTGTGTTTTAAACTCTTTTAACTCTTTAGTTTTTCTAAAGACGTTAAAATTGAGTAAGACGAATCTAATCGGATCTGTCAATAGTAAATATATTTTTAAATGACTTCTAGGCATTAGTTTGGGCTTTAAACATCTTCTGAAGGAAGAATTTTGCAAACATTATTAATTATATAGTAGTCCCAAGAGGTCACCAAACAGTTGCTGAACACTTTGTAAATGACATTTTATTATTAAAAAAAAAAAAAAAACGCAGCGAAGACGAGAGGAGGCTGCCGAAGCGTGAACGATGAGTATTAGGTACATATGAGTCATAATTTGTCATTAAAGTAGCAACATAGTATTAGCAAAAAAAAAATAGGGTATTAGTGCAGTTCAACCATATAAAATATTTACATATGTATGTTACTTAATTCTTCTTTTTTCTAAGGCAAATCTTCAATAAAAACAACAAAAATTTAAATTTTTTAATATTTTCCAAAAAAAAAAAAATTCATTTTTTTTTAACAGCTGAGCTTTACAACTTTTCACACTCTCTTGCGTACTCTCAATGACATCTCACTTTAAATGAAATTGCCTACTAAACTCTCTGCGCACAGCAGTCATCTCTTTTTTGCATGTTGTTGTTTATACGAAAGCCTGTTCCGGCCGGTTTTTGTTGACATATTTTTTACCGAACAAGAGTCAAAATACAAAACAAATAAACGATGCGATACTATACTCGGCTTCTTCTTATTCTTCTTCCTCCTCCCCGAGTGTACTAATACAATAAAAGGCGAGAGAGTGACAACAAGTATTATTGAAAAAGCAAATAAATAAGAATAAAAATAAAAATAAAAATAAAAACACTGAAAAGTCGAGTTCCACTGTTGTATACAGAGTATACAGTGTTGTTTGTATGTGATTTTTTAGTACTCTATGGTTTGTTTATTTTTACACTTTTTCACCTATCTGCCTTACTTTGCTTTGCTTTGCATTCATTTGTTAGTATAAATGCTGCTTGCAGTTTTTGAGTATGTGTGTATTGTATATTCTGAATATATACATATTTATTTATTTTTTGTTATTATTTCTGTTCTGTTTAAAAAGTCGCTGGTGAGTGGATAAATGGCTGCGCTAACTCTCGCGAGAATGCGAGCGTGGCCTTTTAGGGCAACGCGTTGGCATTGTTTTTTCTTTTTACTTATTTTATTCTTTTTTTCTTATGCTCGGCGAAAGATGAGAACAGAGTGGATAAGAACGGATATTCAAACATATTTACGTGCCTATATACATACATACATATTTATGTATGAATAAAATACTTCTAGAGATCGACAGTTCGAGAGCAATTTATATGTATGTATGTACGTGTGTATGTGTGTATATAAATTTTAAGTATTTCCGCATTTTATAAACATTTATGCAGATTTATTTAAAATAAAAATAAATCTAAAGGAAAATAGGTTAAAGGCCAAAATGTGTTTAGAATATACAAAGTGGACGACGCTGCGCTGCGCTGATTTAACTGCGTCCGAGGAATTTTTTAATTTATTGAACACACAGCGGTATGTAGAAAAAAAATCCCCACTGCCTTGCACGAATCGTTTTTGTTTTTCTTTATTTTGCTGTCACAAACATCTCATGCAAAACTAACGAACGATTCACGTCAACAACAACGAGAACAATATGCTGCTATAAAAAAAGAAGTTGTGCGCGGTGTTGCTCTTGTTTTTTACAGTTGTTCTACCCTACATATGTATATACATACATATGTATGTATATAAAAGTGGCATAAAAAACTATAAGAACCAGCTACGAATATACACGACTGGCTTTACAACAATAATTGACGAATACGAATATTAAACGAAGAACATTAAAAAAAAAAAAGAGTTGAAAGCTAACAAAAAATATGTAGGACAAATGCGACGAGAAAACTAAATACAAATGCTAAAGCAGATAGACGACGCCAAATGTGGTGAATGCGACATGAAACAAGTTGCGTAGCCAAAAAAGAAAGAGCTTGAAAAGAGCGCGTACGAAATATTTAGGTAATTTAAAGAGCGCGCAAGTGCGTAGCGAATGTTATGAAGAATGAATTAAAAGCTTTATAAAAATTGAGAAAAGCTAAACATGGCAAATGAATACTAAAAATTCCAGTAATACATATATGCATATGTTCATACCTACATACTCGATACTCATACAACGAAGTAAAAGAGAGCGCAAGTAAATATGCACTAACTTGTTAGCTGACACAAAAGCTAACTTTTGTTATTGGCCAAACATTACTGTCAATAAAATGAAAAAGAAAAAAACTGGGTGCGAAGATGTTGCGGGTAGGAACGTTGGCTAAAACTTGGTAGAAAACGTGACATCAACAAACGAGTGATAAACGAATGGATTGACGAACTAACTGTTTTTGTTTGTTTTTTCTTATTTTCTTTTCTTTTTCCTATTGTTGCTGCGCTTGAAATACACGAACAGGTGTAGGTGTGTAAAGGAATGGTTGATTTTAATAGAATATAAACTGACCGATTTAAAATTTTTAAAAACCATCATTGGAATAAAAAAATCTGAAGCGCAAAACATTTATTTACTTATTTTTCAATTTATTTCTTTAATTTTTTTTAATGTTTCTTCTTTTTTGTTTTTATTCTATTAATTTTTATTCTATTAATTTTTATTTTATTAATTTTTATTTTATCAATTTTTATTTTATCAATTTTTATTTTATAAATTTTTAATTTTTTTCATTTTTTATTTCTTTCATTTTTTTATCTTTTTTTTAATATATGAATTTTTTATTTATTTATTATTATTTTATTTTATTTGCTATTATTTTATTTTATTTATAATTTTTTTATTTTATTTATAATTTTTTTATTTTATTTATTATTGCTTTTATTTTATTTATCATTTTTTTATTTTATTTGTTTTTATTTTATTTATCATTTTTTTATTTTATTTGTTATTATTTTATTTTATTTGCTATATTTTTATTATTTTTTTATTTTATTTATCATTTTTTTTATTTTATTTATTATTTTTTTATTTTATTTGCTATATTTTTATTATTTTTTTATTTTATTTATTATTTTTTTATTTTATTTATTATTTTTTTATTTTATTTATTATTTTTTTATTTTATTTATATTATTTTTTTATTTTATTTATAATATTATTTTTTTATTTTATTTATATTATTTTTTTATTTTATTTATTATTTCTTTATTTTATTTATTATTTTTTTATTTTATTTATTATTTTTTTTATTTTATTTATTATTTTTTTATTTTATTTATTTTTTGTTATTATATTATTTTCTTCTATTTTATTTTATTTTATTTTATTTCAATTTATGCATTTATTCGTAAATACTGTTCAGCACAGGGTGAAACTCGTAAACATTTTTGTAATCTCCCAGCGCTAGCACAAGTTCCACATGGTTGCACTCTACAGTTTTTGTGCGCACAGCAACGCCATGTGGTTTTAGAAAAATTCATTGCTATGCATTAATTGCCGTTGGCAGCGGGCTACATAAAAAAAATATGATTAAACAAAAAATTATAATTTTCTCAGTAACTATTTACTTAATAACAGCTTTTGTTATATTTCTAACACACTAGTATTAACAGCTAGTGACTGCTACCATTGCGGCTAACTTGAAAAATAGTAATAAATTATGCAGACTTAACACCGCCGGTGGTTTCAAGTTTATTTGTATAACTTATTTGGCTTGTTTCTAGGAGTTAGGTTTTGTTTGCTTGCTAAATATTGGTTTATTGAAATGCATAATGTATATTATGAGTACATTTTTTTTATAATTTTTTCATAAATCTACTACAATTTATTTGCATTAAATGAAGAATTTCATTTTAAGTACGTGAGTACCTTTGATTTTAGTATAAACTCAATTTTTGCAGACACCTTGTGTTAAATGCATAACAACTGGAGCTGTGAAGTTTATGTTTATCGATTGTCAATTGTCGATTATTTGCAATGCTGCTATACGAAAGAAATTAAACGTCAGTTTCACATGGAAATTACCAACAAATTAAATTAATAAAAAGTACGAAGGGTCAGATAGCAAACGATTTAGTGTATTCAAGTTTTCCATAAAAATCAATTGCTTCATACTGCTATTGATTGCAGATCAGAATCATAGAAAAAATAGCTACGTGAGACCTTCGAAAAATCATTGACCCATATGCTAATAAAATTAACGACAATTATGCACTAACTAACTAGCAGTGGAGTTGCGCGTGTATTGGTTTAAGCATTTGAAAGGAAATTGAAAAAAGTAAATGAACTATTTCGAATGCTTATACAACTATTGCCAAATAACCTTCAGCTTGTTTGCGTCTAGATAGAGTAAGCTTAGGTAAAAAAAGGAAGCTACATATGTATATACTTTTAAATAGATATGTATGTACATACACATGTAGTACATACATATGTATGTGTGAAGACACATGTACGAATATGTATGAATGTGCATATGTAGGTATATACACCCCAATAACATACAAATCTTCCGAAAACAATTACAATTGGTCCGCGATAGACGCTAATCTCTAACACCAACGCAGATTAGAAGAGTTGACAGCTAACAGCAAATAGAATACAGCAAAGGAAAAAATTAAGCGGAACACATACCAAACAACACACAATATTTACATACATATATGTATGTATGTATACATACTCATGAAACGCTTAAAAGTATAAATAAAAAACTAGTCTAGTTACCAACAAAAATTGTAGCGAAAACTAAAGAACGAAGTACACGTGAGCACTTTTTGATATATGGAACGCGTCTAACCATAAAATTAGGCAATAAGCGACGAATTTGTGTGCGTCATTTTTAGGCAAACAAATGAGGATATAATTTGTAGAAAAAAATTTAAAAATTTTGTTGTGTGTTACCAAAGAAAATGGCGTCCAAAAATTGTGAATGTGGAATTAACAAATTAAGCGCAAGCCAATGATCATGTGACCAGAAAAACAAAAAAAAAAAAAAAAATACGAAAACAAAAAGTAAGAAAATACCAAGAGGGTGGACAATGAACGCTCACAAACGCAACAGGCCAAGAATTTTTTTTTTTTTTTTGGGTAAAAGCCGAGCACTGAACCGAATTAACGGAGTAATTGAGCAGAATGTGTTAGTAGTGTTGGTAACTGTTTGTTTGCCGAGTTGCGCAGCATTGCCGGCAATACAATGAACCGAATGGTGTTTTGGTGGTACACGAGCGATTCGTACACACACACACACTCACACCTATGCTTTCGATTGCATACAAGAGGACGGCGGTGCGTATGAGCAACATGCATAATTGTCTATTATTTTTTTTTTTTTTGCTTAGCCGACGATTTTGCGAGTGTATAAAAGCCGGCGAAAGTGACAAGCGTCGATTATTATCAAAAACGTACCACTAATCAGACAGGAAAACAACAATTTTAAGTGATTTATTGCCAAGAGCTTTTGTATTATGCTTTTGAAGCTTGTGTAAACACGTGCTGCCGCCTGCTAGACAATTAGAAAATACTAAATATTATTTATGATTTATTTTTTTATTTTATTCATTTTTAAATATTTTTTGTACGTTGTGTTAGTTTTACGTCAAGCGATTTTCAAGTGTTGGCATATTTATTGCCCCTTGTTGGCAAACACACGCAGCGGAAAACTATTTCAAGCACCCTTAAAACTATTTTTAGTAAAAAAGGGGTAAGAGCAAAAAATAAAAAATAAAAATAAGAAAAAAACCGATTTGCGCGCACCACGCATACCACATAGGGAGGCAAGCTGGCTAGCAGCATCATATGTTCTACGCAAACGCGTACATATTCTCAGTCAGTCAGCAATTTGTTTAAAACAATTAAAGAAAAACTATTTATACATACATACATACAAATATTTGATGCTAAAAATATATCAAGTCATAGAAAAAGTAAGAAATATTCGGCAAACCAAAGGTGTTCTACATATGAAAATTCTGCAGCAAGCTTACCTATGCGTAGAAAAGCATGAAAAATGAAATAAATAGTTTTTGTATGCGTAATTATGCTGGTATATATAATTATTTATTTTTCAAATTGTGCTAATTTTTAATGTGAGTTTTTAGCTAGAAAATATGGCAGTTTAAATAATTTTTCTTTGGCAGTTTTAACTTTCTTCGCAAGCACAATCTGTTTCGAGGAATTCATTTTTTACTTTATTTTATTGCAAAACAAAACAATGCTGTCATTTGCAAAATTGCTATGTTCATACAGCCATACATACGTATGTAAATAAAAAAAATCTCAGAGACATACATACATATGTATATACTTACATACATGCATATGTATATGAATGCGTTGCGATAAGCAAAAATCGTATGAACGCTGACAGTTTTTAATTTCTTTATTTTTGCCTTATTTTTTTAATTTTTTAATTGCATACATATATACATACACTATTTGAGAGTTACGAATTAAGAAAACGAAGTAGCAGCAGCAAAGTTAAAAAGGCCAAAGTACGCGTACGAACCCGTATGACCAGACATATATGTACATATGTATGTATGTATGTACGTATGTATTCGGAGAAATAAATATGTATGAGCAAATGTAATTAATAAATCCGTAAACTGTATGTACATAAATGTTTCTCTATTCAAAGTAAAAAGTTATTTTTTTTTCTTATTTATTAAAAATACTTGGATACAATTGTGAATACTCTTAAATAGAGTTATCGATTACATACCACATGGGTGTTACTATCGATTACTGTATGCATGAAACTGCATCAACTTTCACTACAAATTATGATGGCAAATAAATCAAATGAGTTGAAACGCCAAAAAAATAATTTTAAATACAATTTTATAAGGTCCAGAAACTTCTCAATACATTGTATATGCAGACAAACTTTACATTTGTGTATGCATGAAAAAGTTTTATGAGTTTTTAAATAAACAAAATTGTATTGCGTATGTAGCTACTAACATACACATGTATGTACATATGTACATATATATACGTGTATGTATATGCGTTACGTCAATGACGCGATAACGACGCTATGCTTGAAAAGGAAAGAATATATGATATAAAAGTAAAGAAAAGTGTAAAATAACAATGACTGTAGTTTTGTATATACATACATACATACAAAATGTATGATGCTGTTGTGTATAATTTTTGCAAATTAGCAAACTATACATATGTCAATATTTCTCCCCGATCAACAACAACTATTATTAGAGGTTTGTTAAAGAAAAATCACACTAAATTTCAAAAATAAATTTATAGCAAAATACATAAACGATGTACCTAAGTCAAACATCGTTCATAAAGACATTATAACAAATTACCGATTACCGGCAACGAACTGCTCATCGACGCATCGTTTAAGTGTATGCTTAAAGCGCTGTATAAAAGTTGGCATTTATTGAGTGATGGAAATTTATCGACAAAAACTAGATTAAGAAATGATAAAAAGCAACCTTTCCTCTACTGATACGATTTTATACATAAAAAATTGGTATCGTATTTATATTTTGTTAACTAAAATAAATTTTTTTAAATAAAATACATACTTTTTATATAAAAAAGCAAGCTTAAATTTTTTTATAAAAAATAAAATGTTTTTATAAAATATAAATAAATTTTTTTATAAAAAATAAAATGTTTTTATAAAACGTAAAAATTTTTTTTTATGTGAAAAATAACAAAATTTGTTTAGTAAAAAATAACCAAATTTTTTTTTTAGAAATATTAATAATTTTTTTTTTATAAAAATTAATAAAAAAAATTTATAAAAAATAATACAATTTTTTTTTATAAAATAATAATAACTTATTAAATAATAAAAAGTGATAAATTTTTTTTATGAACAATATTTAAATAAAATATGTATTTATATAAAAAATATATGCAAGTTACAGATTTTTTTATAAAAAATAATAAAATTTTTTAATAAAAAACGATAAAATTTTTTAAATAAAAATAAACGTATTTTTTTCTTTATCTTTTTTATAAACAATAATATAATTTTTTATACAAAATAATTTAGTTTTTTATAAAAAATAATATATTTTTTAAAAACAATAATATATTTTTTTATAAGCAATAATATAATTTTTTATTAAGAAAAATATAGTTTTTTTATTATAAAAAGTAATATAATTTTTTTTTTCAAATTTTTTTTATATTCAATAATACTTTTTTTGATAAAAAAAACATAACATAATATAATAAAAATATTATTTTTTTATATAAAAAATATTTCTTTTAATAAAAAAATATATATAATTTTTTAGTCAAATTTGCAATAGTTTTGCACGATACTGTACAAGTAATAAGAAGCAGAAAAGCTTGTCACACAAACTACGTTTTCTATTGTCCCTATACCATTTTTAACGCCCATACGATGCAATCGACTCGTTTCTTATCTGCATTTACATAAATAATAAACAATAAATATTTTCTTAATGATGCAGCACTAAAGTAAATGACAGCAGCTAGAAAAAGCTGTTAAATAAAAAATTTAGTGAAATATTTTTTTCTTTTGTAATTTTACTCAATAATAATATGCTGGAAAATGCATTAGTTGGCCAAATTTTTTTTTTTATTTATTTTCAATATTCAATTCCCCTTAATCCACTGCCATAATAACGATTGAATAAGTGCATATCAATTAACGCAATACAATCACTCCATATTTTTATTTTTCCAGCTTCTGTCCACGTCTCTTTTTTTTTTTTGATCACCTATGCATAATAATACAAACATAAATGTTTAAATAAAGGCATGCAAATGAAGAAAACCTTCAAAAATTAGCATAGAACTGCGACTTGATCTCGTTCGTCACGAATTTTCAGTTGCCAACGATGTGTGCGAGCGAACAGTATAGAGTAGTAATGTTAATTGGCCGCACTGTTTATGTGCAGCAGTGAAACTGTTACGATTTCAATCGACTAATTTAATCGATTTTTCTTCTTTTTTCAACACTAATAAAATAGTTTGATTTATAGAAAAAAATAGGGCATACATACACAAATATAATTGAAAATAACAATAAAAAAATGTGATAACAAACAATCAAACAAGCATACATACATATATATGTACACAAGTACATACAATTATGTTCATCGATTGCAGTATTTGTTTTCATAAAGTTTGCATAAGAATAAATTGTACTCTAGATGTATGAACATTTTTTTTTTTTTTTAAATTACTAACCCATTACATACATATGTTCATGGGTATTACGGTATATATGGCTGTTTGATTGATGGCCCAAAAGTGTTAATAAATAGCACAACTTATTAATATTGCGTGAGGTGTACGGAAACTGAGCGTAATTAAATAAGAAATCGTGTACCCTGCTCAACGTCGAGGTTTTTGATTTGTGATTTATGAATTATTGATATGTCGGCATAGGTGATAAAAATAATAGAATGAAATCAAAAGTAATAAAATATGTAAAAACTAATTTTATTGGGTTCATAACAATTAAAATAAATATTTATTTTCCCATATGCTTACACATACGTGTATGTCTTTACAAAGCTTACATTAACTCTTCATTTATGCGTACAATTTAAATAATAAAATAATAATAAATATTTCAAATTAAAAAATATTATTTAAATAAAAAATATAATTTATTTAAAAAAATTTATTTGATTAAAAATATATAATTAAATTAAAAAAATATAACAAATAAAACATAAAAAAAATTAAAATTAAAAGATAAAAATTAAATAAATAAAAAAATAAAACATATAATTTAAAAAAACCAAAATTTAATTTTAAATAACAAAATTATAATTAAAAAAAGACATATTTTAAATAATTAATTAATATTTAAATAAAAAATTTATTTAATACAAATAAAATAGAAACTATAATTTAAATTATAATTAAAAAAAAACAAATAGAACTAAACAAATAGAATTAAATTTAAAAATAATAGTTTAAATTAATAATAATTTAAACAAAATATATAATTAAAATAAAAAATATTTTTTAATTAAAAAATATAAATCCAACGAGATCACCACATCTCCTCAACAGACTTTTTATGGCAGGGATCGAACCAACGGATCCTGACTTAATAGGTTGCTTCGATCCCTGCCATAAGAAGACTGATGAGAAGATGTGGTGATCACCGAAACAGCTGTCACTTCTACCATTTTTCTTTGTTGTATAACAAAATATTCAATTCATACAAACAAACCAGGCCTTTTAGCTCACCATAAAATAACAAACATTAATAGTATGTATGGCCGCAAAAAACAATTTTAAAAAAATTACATTTTAATATAAAAATTTTATTCAAATATAAAAATTTAATTGAAATATAAAACTTAAAAAAAAATAAAGGAAAATATAATTTAAATAAAAACTATAATTTAAATAAAGAAATATAATTTAAATAGAGAAATATAATTTAAATAAATAAATAATCTAAATTTAAAAATTATAATTTTAAATACAATAAGTAAAATTAAAATAAAAAACATATAATTTAATTGAAATAAAAATAATTTAAACAAAAAAATGCAATTAATAAAAAATACAATTAAAAAATAATAATTTAATAAAAAATATACATAGATTTACATAATTTAAACAAAAGAAAATTATAATTTAAATAAAAAATAATTATAATTTAAATAAAAAATAATTATAATTTAAATAAAAAATAGTTATAATTTAAATAAAAATATAATTTAGATAAAGAAACATAATTTAAATAAAGAAATATAATAAATATATTTTAATTTAAGTAAAAAAAACTATAAAATAATATAAACTAAATACAAATTTTAATAAAAAAAAGCAAAAAATTGCTTTTATTAAAAGCAAAAATAGTGGAACCAAATATAATGTATTTGGCTGATATTTACATACATTATACTAAACGCTGAGCGGCTTAACCGATTTTCACAGAAACACTAAAGACTATGGGAGAAGGTAGGCTTATTTTTGGAGCCGTGTTAGTATTTTCTTGGCCAGATGTTTGGTATGCACTGTATCTGAAATGTTAAGTAAGGTCAAATTTTCGCAATAAATTCCCCAAGATCAGTCAAAAACGGTACCTTTTTCAACATTTTGCTCTCCCCTATGGCGCTTCTTCATACACAGTACATCACTTTGACAAAACTACTACTATTTCAAAATGAATGTTGGTCACACTGTTGGGTAGTGTTGTTGCTTGTTTATGCGAATTCGTGACAGAAAGAGGAAAAACACGGGAATTTTTTTTTTGCAAAATAAAAGCCAAAACAAAGTCGTAACAACGCTGCAGACAGCGTCTATATCTTTAACCTACTAACCACCAAAAATAAAAAAAGGTTGACAGCAGTCAGATCGGTAAAACAAAAATATGTAAATACATACATATATGAATATAAATAAAGGATATGTATCTATAAGCGTTCTAATAGTATTTAAAACTCTAATATATACAATATTTTGCGAATAAAAAATATTTAACTACTTACCTGCTTAAAATTTACACAAAACATACATACTTACTTAAACTACTATACCTATTACAAACATATTTATATAACATTAAACTCATGATATATGTATATATATACATAGCTATGTACGTATGTACACATGTAAATCTCTCGCACCCACCATTGGATTCTCGTACAGCCATGAGGTTTTACCCCCCACCCGGCTAAAGTACTAAGCGGCTAACAGCCCTATGTAAATATGTATACAATCATGTATACTCGTACAAAGCAAGAAATTCTGCTTACTCGCACTCCAATTGGAACTTGTCCGTATTGCGTATTTGCGTCCACATGGAGGCAGCGCTATGTTGTTGTGTAATCACAACTAGGGTAAGCTACACGGACGACAAGTGTAGAATGGGATAGATTAACAAAAAACTGACAGTACATTAATATGACAGATACGTTAAATGGTTATTTTTTTTAATAAAATTTATTTTATTATTATGTACAGATATTAGAGCACTTACCACTAAACAATGCCCTTTGAAACTCTTTTCCAATTATTCAATTCAATTTATTCACTATATCTGCATACACAAGCACACATATGTATGTATGTAAATATGAATGTTTATATAAATTTAGTTCTTTTCACTAATTAGTTTGTTTTTATAATTGTTGGAAGGCTACACAAATGTCTTTTATATTAGATATTTTATGAATAATGTAGAAAGTAAATGTTATTACTGCATTTTGTCTATTAATTATACACACACTTTTGTTCGCTGACTACTACTGCCTTTTCCACGAGGTGAAGAAAATTTAAAACAATTTTTGTCTATTTTGCGTGTTGCTACTTCTCGAGTATACCTCTGATGACAACGACAACACGACGCGTTTTAGCTTTTTAGCGCCGAATGTCGGTATTCGTGCGATAATAGCAAACAACAAAAATAATGCCAGAAATGCCAATAGCCCAACGCAGTCGACGTCACAGTCACGGCACGCTGCTGCTGTCACTTCATGAGCCGTATGGTATAGGCTGAATATATGTACATATGTATATTCATAGAAATGTTTTTCTGTATACATCCGAGATAATCAAAAAAAAAAATGTTGAAAGTAACGGCGCAACAAATAACAATTATATGAAAGTATCCATCATAGTCAGATTTGTATGTACTAGAACGCAAGCTATGGAAGAGACTGCGTTGGCAGCGTTGGCAGCGTCGTCAGCACTTGCTTTCTTGGCTTCGGTCGCTTTCTGTTTACTTTTTTTACAACGACAGATCGGACAAAAACAAACAAAGATAACAACAACAACCTTACAGCGAAAAATGCCATAACAAACGCGTTGTGGTATGTTCAATAATATTTGCTTACGTCGTGTTTCAGTAGTTGTTCAATGGATGCTATTTCCGTTGTATTTCTGCTAAAAACATGTGACTGGCCGATGTAAAAAGCAGTGTTGGATTTGTATTAGATGGACAGAGTGTTTAATATAATTTAATTTTACAGAAAAAGCAAAGAAGCTGACAGGAAGAAATCTTTTGGAAATATTAATTTAATAATTTCAATAATTTTGTGTTTTTACATATGGGTTTATAATTTTTAGTCGTTTTTTCCAAAAATAAAGTCGTGTATAACGAATATTTTATTTAAGTCCTCTGTCTGTTTTATTATGAGGTGGTTGGACGTTGTAGTAGCAGTGCGCGCCAGTCTATGGACAGTCTTGGGTTTCAATTCTAACTAGCCTAACATACAAAATCATAGAACTTTTCTAAATTCAGGAAATGCCACCCTAAGAGAATACACCATTGTACAGCCCACTCTACAATGATACAAATTTGAACCATGAAATAAAAATATACCGGTTATTCTGAGGAGATTATATCTGTGGAAGAAATACCAAGGCATTTAATTCAAATTGGAACTGGATCTCTACCTAAAATACCTTCACCGTTTTAATAAAGCTCGGGTTCGTACGAATTATTTTAAGATTGCTACATGGTAAACCTAAAATAGTCAGCCATTTAATCATAGCTTTCCATCTGTAAAGCTTTATAAATACTAGTACGAAATCTACATCATTAATAAAATTATACTACTGCATGAATAAAATTGTACAATTAAAAACTGGCTTTCGTTTGGCACAAAATCAATTTGTGCTACAATATATTTTTTCGTTAAAAATTTGTATTACAAAAAAACAAGTTTACTCGGCATCCTCATCTTCATCATCATTAGAGCTGATTCTGAAGTAACGGAGTTCATACGAGTCCTTATCATTAGATACAACACGGATCCAATCACGCAAACTGTTCTTCTTCAAGTAGCGCTTGGTCAAATACTTCAAGTAGGCTTTGGAGAAGTGCACGTCAGAGTTGACGTACAATTTCATCTTCAAACGCTCGAAGGTCACATTGTTGCCAAGGTTGTTCACTTTACCGTTGACCTTTAGACGGGCCTTAATGTATTTTTCCTAAAGATTAAAAGTAGAAATTATAATATATTGACATATCTGGGAATAATAATTAAAGTTATTAGAAGCGTAGAGTGTGGTTGTCTCTTGCAGTGTTAAGCCACAAAACCAAGCAAGTAATTTTGCGACCAAAAATAGCAGAGTGTGAATGTTTGTTTTACCACTGAGTACACTGCCTTCAGAGCGACTATGCCGAAGCTTCACTCTCTGACGACAAATCAGACGTGGCACAAACGCCTAAAAATAAACGTATTATGAACTACAAATAAATATTTACCTTTGTGCACCCTGCGTGCGATAAATAAACGTGTTAAATTGCGATTAATGACGCTGCTGCAATCTAGCTTCCTGCGTTTGAAAAAATGATCCGCTGAGAAGCCTGCAACGAGCGAAAACTCGACACGTATGTGCAGGGCGCACTATGGGTTTTGGCCTGTATACATGCGGATGCATGTAAAACAGCCCGGGACCCACCACTGGGCGGTAGACATAGTACGACTTGGTACTGTTCACAGACGGTTGCACCACTGGCCAGACCAGGTTCTGACGATCAGAGGCTACCCCGTTGTGCAGCACCCAGAGTCCCATTTCGAACAGCAACCCCTCATACATGTTGAGGGAAGAATGTGGATCATTCTTTTAGATATGAGATTCGTGTAGAACCAGTTAACACAGACAACTATATAACAGCAACATATTATAATGTATCCATAATTGTTAGGCCAATATGACTGGCTACTAGCCTAGGCCATAATAGCTTAATTGTTATGGAAATCACTCTACCACAATTAGAGCTATCACCGAAGCCGTTAAGTTGGAGCCTCAATGACGAATAAGTTGTGGTGAATACACGTTAGAAACTAATTTAGTATTACAATGTGATTTACCACTTAGCAGCGACTTTCTCTGGACGTTCGCAACGTTAGTACTTACAAAATCGGCAACATCCATGATGTTGTCTTCAGCAATGTTGGTGCAGTCGATGCCAAAACGGAGCGACACCTTCTTCTTCTTCAGTCCCTTGCCACGCAAAACGTTCTTCTTGGTTACTTTGCCAGTAGTAGCAGATGCAGCGGCAGCTGTCACAGACTTGCGTTGAGGCTTAGCGGCTTTGACAACTGGTGCTTTTGGTTTTTCTGCAGCGGGAGCAGCTGCGGGTGCAGCAGCCTTAGCTGGTTCAGCCTTCTTGGCCGGAGCGGCAGCGGCGGGCTTTGCAGCAGCTGGTGCTGCTTTCTTTGCATCCTTAGCAGGGGCAGCCTTGGCATCCTTCTTGGGAGCGGCAGCAGCTGGTGCAGCCTTTTTGGCATCCTTTGCTGGTGCTGGTTTGGCGGCAGCGGGTTTGGCAGCTGCCTTCACTTCTTTAACAGCCTCTGCTGCCTTTTTAACATTTTTAGCGGCAGCTGCGGCAGGTTTAGCTTCAGCCTTTGGCTTCTCAACTTTTCCCTTGGCAGCTGCGGCTGGCGCAGCTTTTTTTTCAGCCGGCTTGGCGGCCGATTTATCACCTTTGTTAGTTTTAGCCTGAAATATGAAGAAAAATATCATAACTTAATGTGCTTTCTTTGATAAAAGATATAGGTAATTCAGCAGTTACTACATAACACTACTACACGCAATCACTACAGAAAGGAAATTTAATCACACTTTTCTTTTAGCATCCTCGAAATTTTTCGTTCAAATTTCTTATTAACACATAGCGAAATCTCTAATTTGCGTTATAATTTCAATATTTCACATTTATACACACGTTTGGTTTAATAAATTCAGATTTTTGCAAGCACTTACAGCTGGTGCCATCTTTAACAGCAGGAATCACGGAGGAAAAGAACTTTAAAATTTGCTGTCAACCTTGGTGTTGCCAACACCAATTACAAATATTTCCCACTATGTAGGAAAACGATGGTGCCATATGACAGAAGATTAATTATTCCCTCATAGTTGCATTGCAAGAGCAAAGAACGTATATGAATAAGAACCCTGCAAGACGGGTAGCTGTTGCCTAACATGTTATCCGCCTGTTACTTTACATACGTGCATTTGTTATTTGAATTGTTACTTTTCTTCTAGCCGTGGGAAAAAAATAACAAATTTCCCCGCTTTGTTTCACGTACGTGTGATTCTCTTTTTCATTCACTCGCATTGTATTTATCGGTATGCGACATATATTCGCCTTTTTTAATTTTCGTATATTTTTGTTACCGTATTTATAATACATCTGTTATTCAAAACAAGCACGTATGTTACTCGATCTGGCAGCAACTGGCTATTGAAAACAAACGTACATGATATCGTATCTGCTACCCATGTATTGTTGGAAACATAATCATTTGTTAGCATATCTATGGGCGGTGACTTATTCAAAACAAATGCATTTGTTAGCGGACCTGTCACCGGTGACTTATTTATAACAAATACATTTGTTAGCGGACCTGTCACCGGTGACTTATTTAAAACAAATGTTTTAGTTATCGGACGGGTTACCCATATTGACTATTGACCTTTTACCTATATTTCCTTTAAAATGAAAAATATAATTTTTTAAGTTTATTTTTTTTTATTGAAAATATAAATAATAAAATATACATATTAACAAGTTTGATTTAAAAATTTAGTTTGTTTTTATCAAATAATTAAATTAAAATTGTTAATTTAACTTCTTTTTACATATACATATGCTTAACAAAATTAATTGTACATTCATTTCTAATACTTAATAGACAATGGTACTAGAATTTTGACTAACTAAAAATAAGTTTTAGAGTACTTAAAATATTAAGACAGCCGCTTCAGAGGAAGACCTCCACTCCGTTAGAAATATCATGCTTAGTAAGACCTGGCTGAACCGGCGGCATTGTTCACTTGGTTTTAATCGTGACAGCAATCTACGCCAGTAAAGAAGAAGTATACCAATGGAATCTGAAATATACAAAAAATAATTATTATGATGTATTTTATTGAATTTTTATCTTTATTGCTAGCATATAATATAATATAATTAATCGCAATAAAAGCTTTACAAAAAACATAGCTATTTGCATACATTATTTGTGTATGCTTGGTACATACGTAACAAAATTGTAAAATTTTTACGAAAAAATATTTTTTTTTTAATAATATATAACATGAAATAAAAGATAATTAAATAAACTATCTTCCAAAACTCATTTAAACAAATTTAAGTTAAATATTCAAACAAAAAAAGAACTTTTGTTACACCATTGCTTTTCTACACCCGGACATATGTAGGACTGGCACATGCAATACAAAAGTGCAAAATTTTTACAAAAAAAACAAATTTTTTTAAAATTAATTTCCTCAAACTAATAGACAATTAAATAAACTTTAATTTAAAATTCATTTTAATTAATTTAAGTTAATTTTTTTTAACAAAAACAGAACTTTTGTTACAACATTGCCAATTTGTACATACGAATATATGAATGACTGGCACATGCACAAGAAAAATGTAAAATTTTCACAATAAAATAAAATTTTTTTAAAGTAAATTACATCAAACTAAAAGATATTTAAATAAACTTTATTTTAAATTTGATTTTAACTAATTTAAGTATAATGTTTAAACAGAAAATTTACTTTTGTTGCACAGCTAAATTTGTACACCCGCATATGTGTATGACTGGCACATGCAAAACAAAAATGCCAAATTTTCGCAAAAACCCATTTTTTTTAAATAAGTTTGATTAAACTTAAAGACAATTGAAAAAACTTTCTTTTAAATTTAATTTTAACACTTTCGCACTAAGTTATATACATATACATTAATAAATGAAAAACTTACGTTTTTATTATTTATGAAGGACGTTTTCCGATGATAATCTTTGATATACGTATTAATACACTTGAAGCTTGCGTTTTTTCCAAATCAAATGCTGTGTTGTGGTGGCTGATTCGATGAACAACGCTGAAATAAACAATATTGTTATTCTCATAAAACCAAAAATAAAATGTAAATATCATATGTACATACATATGTACATATGCGCACATTCGTCTTTATGCACGTACGTATATATACACATATGCATATGTTGTTATCTTACCTTATTTCTTGATCTAAAGTTGCTCCCATTCTGCTACAGCTAATAAAGAAATTATTAAGAAAATAAAAATTAATTATTATTTACAAATTTATTTATATTTTATAAAAAAACACATCTCACCTCTCAGCGTCTTCGGTTGAAAAAGTAAATGGCGGAAATTTTCAAAGGCCATATTTGAAAATGTGTATACACACATTTCTTTCTAATATACTATACAATCGTTATCGATATATGGTACTCGTCTTACTACAGAAACTGCCTATAGGAAGGAAAAAAATAGTTTTGTGGATGTATTGGTAAAGCAGCAAAATTTTACGATATTAGTTCCGAAATGGTTACCTCCGTCTTGCAGGGAAGCGGCAAAGAACGTATATGAATAAGAAGCGGCAAAGAACGTATATGAACGTATATTCATATACGTTCTTTGACGTAATGTAATAACAAAATTGAATATCATGTAAACTTCGCTTTACTGTAGGAAAATTTGTGACAGTACGACAGCTGTTTATAATGGGATAATTTATTTATTTATTTGTGCGAATAAACAAGCCAAATTTTGAAGATATTGAAATGAAGATTTCCGGCGGAAAAAGCTGGGCTGCTGGCCTAATTTCGACCATCAAAGATACGAAAAATCATATAATCTCCTCTCAAGAAGCTGTAGTTATTCATGATAAATATCCAAAGGCAAAACATCATTATCTCGTACTGCCAAAAGCAGATATACCGGACATATTCCATGTAAGTTAACTATTTACAATCAAACCCATTCAATTTACTTTTTGATGCTTTCTTTATAGTTAAATTCAAGTCACTTAGCCCTATTAGAAGAATCCCTGCAAGACGGAGGTAACCATTTCGGAACTAATATCGTAAAATTTTGCTGCTTTACCAATACATCCACAAAACTATTTTTTTCCTTCCTATAGGCAGTTTCTGTAGTAAGACGAGTACCATATATCGATAACGATTGTATAGTATATTAGAAAGAAATGTGTGTATACACATTTTCAAATATGGCCTTTGAAAATTTCCGCCATTTACTTTTTCAACCGAAGACGCTGAGAGGTGAGATGTGTTTTTTTATAAAATATAAATAAATTTGTAAATAATAATTAATTTTTATTTTCTTAATAATTTCTTTATTAGCTGTAGCAGAATGGGAGCAACTTTAGATCAAGAAATAAGGTAAGATAACAACATATGCATATGTGTATATATACGTACGTGCATAAAGACGAATGTGCGCATATGTACATATGTATGTACATATGATATTTACATTTTATTTTTGGTTTTATGAGAATAACAATATTGTTTATTTCAGCGTTGTTCATCGAATCAGCCACCACAACACAGCATTTGATTTGGAAAAAACGCAAGCTTCAAGTGTATTAATACGTATATCAAAGATTATCATCGGAAAACGTCCTTCATAAATAATAAAAACGTAAGTTTTTCATTTATTAATGTATATGTATATAACTTAGTGCGAAAGTGTTAAAATTAAATTTAAAAGAAAGTTTTTTCAATTGTCTTTAAGTTTAATCAAACTTATTTAAAAAAAATGGGTTTTTGCGAAAATTTGGCATTTTTGTTTTGCATGTGCCAGTCATACACATATGCGGGTGTACAAATTTAGCTGTGCAACAAAAGTAAATTTTCTGTTTAAACATTATACTTAAATTAGTTAAAATCAAATTTAAAATAAAGTTTATTTAAATATCTTTTAGTTTGATGTAATTTACTTTAAAAAAATTTTATTTTATTGTGAAAATTTTACATTTTTCTTGTGCATGTGCCAGTCATTCATATATTCGTATGTACAAATTGGCAATGTTGTAACAAAAGTTCTGTTTTTGTTAAAAAAAATTAACTTAAATTAATTAAAATGAATTTTAAATTAAAGTTTATTTAATTGTCTATTAGTTTGAGGAAATTAATTTTAAAAAAATTTGTTTTTTTTGTAAAAATTTTGCACTTTTGTATTGCATGTGCCAGTCCTACATATGTCCGGGTGTAGAAAAGCAATGGTGTAACAAAAGTTCTTTTTTTGTTTGAATATTTAACTTAAATTTGTTTAAATGAGTTTTGGAAGATAGTTTATTTAATTATCTTTTATTTCATGTTATATATTATTAAAAAAAAAATATTTTTTCGTAAAAATTTTACAATTTTGTTACGTATGTACCAAGCATACACAAATAATGTATGCAAATAGCTATGTTTTTTGTAAAGCTTTTATTGCGATTAATTATATTATATTATATGCTAGCAATAAAGATAAAAATTCAATAAAATACATCATAATAATTATTTTTTGTATATTTCAGATTCCATTGGTATACTTCTTCTTTACTGGCGTAGATTGCTGTCACGATTAAAACCAAGTGAACAATGCCGCCGGTTCAGCCAGGTCTTACTAAGCATGATATTTCTAACGGAGTGGAGGTCTTCCTCTGAAGCGGCTGTCTTAATATTTTAAGTACTCTAAAACTTATTTTTAGTTAGTCAAAATTCTAGTACCATTGTCTATTAAGTATTAGAAATGAATGTACAATTAATTTTGTTAAGCATATGTATATGTAAAAAGAAGTTAAATTAACAATTTTAATTTAATTATTTGATAAAAACAAACTAAATTTTTAAATCAAACTTGTTAATATGTATATTTTATTATTTATATTTTCAATAAAAAAAAATAAACTTAAAAAATTATATTTTTCATTTTAAAGGAAATATAGGTAAAAGGTCAATAGTCAATATGGGTAACCCGTCCGATAACTAAAACATTTGTTTTAAATAAGTCACCGGTGACAGGTCCGCTAACAAATGTATTTGTTATAAATAAGTCACCGGTGACAGGTCCGCTAACAAATGCATTTGTTTTGAATAAGTCACCGCCCATAGATATGCTAACAAATGATTATGTTTCCAACAATACATGGGTAGCAGATACGATATCATGTACGTTTGTTTTCAATAGCCAGTTGCTGCCAGATCGAGTAACATACGTGCTTGTTTTGAATAACAGATGTATTATAAATACGGTAACAAAAATATACGAAAATTAAAAAAGGCGAATATATGTCGCATACCGATAAATACAATGCGAGTGAATGAAAAAGAGAATCACACGTACGTGAAACAAAGCGGGGAAATTTGTTATTTTTTTCCCACGGCTAGAAGAAAAGTAACAATTCAAATAACAAATGCACGTATGTAAAGTAACAGGCGGATAACATGTTAGGCAACAGCTACCCGTCTTGCAGGGATTATATTTGCTTGCACAAAATGTTATAGAAGTGAAACATGGTCATATGGACGATTTTAAAATTGGCTTTCACGCTCAACCCAGCATGCAGCGTTTACATTTACACGTAATCTCTAAGGATTTTGTATCCGATTGTCTGAAAACCAAAAAGCACTGGGTTAGTTTTAATACAGAATTATTTTTATATTACCAGGGTAAGTGAAGCTCTTAATTGGAGATATAAAATTTATTGCAATTGATTTTCGAAACAGATGCTTATACGTTACTGAAATCTGGTGGATGTATCAAACCACTAGGCAAGGAGAAGGTGCAGCAATTAAATAATTATGCGCTTAAATGTAATCAATGTGAATTTGTAGCGAAAAGCGTGCCCGATTTGAAACAACACCTCCTCGCGCATTGGACACAGAAACAGTAAACTATTTACTGCTTATTGACATCGTACCATATTCTCATAAATAAATAAATAGATTACATTTTTAAATACTTAACATATTTATTAGTAATTTTAAAGAAATTATTATAATTCTTCTTTACTTATTTTAATGGGCATTTTACACGCGAATACATTCAAAACATTTTGAACGGCTTTATAGACTTGGGGGGGGAAATGGAAACAACTAGTGCACTCAAATGAACGTAGAGTGTGAGAGGAAAATATTTGAAACGCGTGTTTTTTGACTTTGAACATAATGGTTTAGCTGCAAATAAGCTAAATAGTGTACAATACTATTTTCGTCGCGCGCTTTCCATAATATTTTCTTCTAAAGTTCTTTTTATTAACCAGAAAGATCTCCATGATCGAATAGTGACTGATCATAGAGCTCGGCAACAACACGTCGTCCGCCGAAGAACCGTCCATGAAGCGCGTCACGTCCCCGTATAGCTTCAACAGCGCTTGAAAATTCTACAAATATTTTAACAATTATTTCGGCTTCTTCATCATCTTCGTTTTCCGTTTGTTTCTCATTGAAGATAATCACACGGCTAACAGTGCCAAATTTGGTGCATTCTTCTTGTATTTCTTCTTGCAACGTTTCGTCCACATCCTCTGGACCGACCATATTACGTAGTATGATTACACGTGACTCTTGTGGTCGCATAAGCCGCTGCATAACCAGTTGCCGTGCGCTCTGACCCTTGATCGACATGTTCTCCTGCTGCTGGAGCGTCTGCGTTTCACCCTCATCCATTAACTTCTTTTGTAATTCCTCCTGCTGTGCCTTCTCGTGTGCCTTTTTCAACTGCTCCGAATTGGCTGATTGTAAATTATGCATCGCTGTTACATTATTCGCAGCGGCAACTGCGGCTGCGGCATTCGCACTGACAGACGCAGCTGCTGCAGCCGCTGCACTAGCGATAGCATCGGCACTCAACACCGGATTAATACCGCTGGCGCCAAGATTGCCGACTGCTGCCATTGTTGGGACACCCATGGTTGGAGTTGCTAGTAGTGCAGCTTGTGTGACAATAGCCGGTGCAGCGGCGGTGGTCACACTTGGTATACCAGGTGCGGCGCCCAAAAGATTCGGTGCTAGAGCTGCTGGCGCTTGGAAGACACCAGCAGGTAGGAATGCTGCGGTACCACCCGTAGTAGCAGGTACTGCAAGGCCTGGTGGATGCAAAGCGCCAGCGGAAGCTATTGGCAGTGCACCCACTTTAGCGACGGCAGCCAATGGTGAGATGCCCAGCGCGGGAGTAGTTGCGGATAGGCCAAGCACGGCGTTGCTGGCGACAGCATCAAGCGCCTGTATCTTAGCGGTAGCAGCAGCTGCAGCCACGGCAGCGGCTGTAGGCATTGTGGAATTGGTTGAGGCGCATACTAAAGCATTCGGCGGTGTGATGGAACGACCCACTCTATAAAAGCGTAATAGAAAAGAAATTAAAAAAAGAAGAAAAAAGGTATTATTACTAATTGTTATACCTTAATAATTGGCCACCCAAATCGAACAAATTCATACTGGCTATAGCTTCATCCATTGCCTGTTTGTTGGCATACTCAATGAAACCATATCCCTTGTGTGTATGCAGAGATGTGCCCTGTGCCAATTTGCAATACAATATCGGGCCAAATGCTTCAAAAACACTTTTGATATCTTCCTCGGAAAGATCCGGATGTATGGATGCCACATATATGCGATTGAAACTTTTCGCTTCCTCTTGAATCTCATCAATCACTTGTTGTGCTTGTGGCATATTGCTGGGACGACCCACTTTAATATTACGTCCGCCCATTAGTGCGCCATTCATTTGTTCCAAGGCCAATTGTGCGCCTTCAGGTATTTCATATTCGACAAAAGCGAAACCTTTGTGCTTCTGGGTAATGGGATCCCATGACATGTTGATAGATTTTATGGGACCAAAAGGTAGAAAAGCAGCGCGTATGGTATCTTCCTTCAACTCAAATGAAATGCTGCCTACATATACCCTGTGTAGTATAAATATATATGTATATTTATGTGTTAAAAAATTTAATATATTAAAGATACTTTAAAAGAAAATAGTAAATACTCAGATCTTATCAGCTTTTATACGGTAGGCACATATGGTACTTTTAATGCCGCCAACACTCATTAACTCGAGTCAATTGTCAGCGCATTTATATACCAATTCACCAAGCAAATGCTTGCACCAGAATTAACATCAATGTTACATTACTTTTACACGTGTGCGCTTTGATAAATACCAAAAAAAAAAATCTTACCTGCACATAAGAGCGAGCGCCTGCTGTCGTTGCACCTGTGTACGTTGTGATGCCAATTGCTATAAAGCAAACAAATGATTAGTAAAATAGAATTAAACAACTTTCAAGCCAATACTAACCTGTTGCTGATGCGCCAATGTCTGTTTCATTAATACCATTTTAATACTTTGCTCCATGGCATATTTCTTAGCCTTACTGACTGTGTCATGTTGATCTGAACTGAGTTTTGGCAGAGCACCACCCAAGAGACCAAGTAATGCAGAACGCGTACCAGGACCGAATTTAACATCGCCCGTTTGTTTCAAATCGTAAATTGGCTGCGAAATGTATGGAATTTTCGGTTCCGAAGACTTACCTAGAATATTAGGGATATTAATTAAATATATGCACAAATAAATTTATCCAACAAATCGTTTGTTGGTTGGTGTGTAGAACAACAGCAAATGTGTTCCTGTTGTGCTGTTGTAAGGATTTTTGTGAAGGGGTGAAAGCGCGCAGAATACATTTCATTTCATATTTTCTTTTGTGGTTGAAAAATCACAAGAGTCATTCAATCGATCGTACGTACAGTTAAGTTCTATTTGAAGATATTATATGGGCCAATAAATGAGTGTACGCTGAAATATTTTTGTTCAATTACTAAGTTAGGTTAGGTTGAAATGGCTGATATTAAGGAGACAACAAATAGACATACAATATTTAAGACAAGTCCATAGTGTTGCCACAAATGTAATATTTTTTAAACGACAGACCATTCAAATTTGTAAAACTATTAAAATTTTATTAACAAAATCACGCTGACTAGCAAACTTATAAAATTATATCGCTAACAGATTGAATCTGAAAACGTTGGCAGTAAATGTCAGTAGTGCAGACTGTTGCTGTATACCAAATGCCAAATTTATTTATGAAATTTGTTGCAGTATAGTGCCTGTAAGCAACGGACATTTCTATGAAGAGCAACAACAAAATATATATAATCTTGCCCAATACATATAATCTTGACTTGACACCAGGAATTTAAAAAAGAGCCCGGCGGAAATATCTTAAGCGGTTACAAAGCGCCAAATTAATGTAAATATATACGAGTATATGTATAAGAAAATTATTCCTTTGCTAGTATTTAGTATTTATTTTGCAAATATTTAGTATTTATATTTACCGTGATAGATATTTTTCAACATATCATTAATATTATGCACAATTTGTTTTCTTGTGCAACAAATATACATATTTACAGCCAATTTCCCATTAATTCAAAAGGAAAATTATTTCAACTTCGCTTTTAAACTTTCTTTAGCGTACAACACTCACTTTTTGGCGCACATACCTTTTGATTTGCAAATGTTTTATATATTTTGTATGGAAATAAAAGATAATTCGACGCCTGCAAGAAAGATAAAGACAAAAAGAAAAAACATTAATAAACAACAAGACGTTTTTATGTTTCCTATACGTAAAAAATTCTTCTCTGTGTGCGCACGCGTGCTCGCGCAACTGCCTTTTACCGAGCGTGGTGCGTTCGTTGTGTGAGATAGATTTCAAGTTTCACTTTCGCTGCAACTTTCGTAACAACAATTTGGTTTTTTTCGTTGTTGCTAATATTTTGTGGTATAAAAAATCTTTGTGGATTTTCATAATTGGCAAACGACGCCGCATCGCACGGCAATAGGTGGTATATTTTTTTTACTTTACTCGATTGCGTACTCGTTTTGACATTTTAGTCAAAATGTTTATTATTATTGTATCTCACACGCATGCATTTCACATTTTAAACACCATATAAATATTTTTTCTTATTATTGCTTTGTTGTTGTACCCAGCTATATAGTATAACTTACAATTATCAGGCTAGTAGTAGCAGTATTTCATTTGTTTAACGCATACTTTTCATACACGTATGTTGCACGCGTTAAATTATTATTTTTGTCGACTTAATACATTTCATTCATTGTATGGTCATTGTATTTTTGGTATATTTTTGAGAAAAGCTGCAAAATGTAAGAATGAAAGAAAAAAAGCACCCAAACATTAAAAAAATTAAAATAAAATACGTAGTAAGTCTGAGTAAATCCAAAATACGTGAACAAATTGATTTTTTTTTTTTAAATAACACTATATGAAACATGTAATAAGAAAGATGCACGGAACGGGGATTTACACAAAAATACCCTTGTTAAGCGTATGCATTAAACTTGAAGGCGTGGATTTATGCGCTTTCTTTGCAATGACACTCCCGATAAAACATAAAGAGCTGATGAAACTTGATGGACACATACAAAACATGCAAACACAAAAATAAAAAATGTAAAAGCAAATAAAAAATGATACTTCTAGTGGTAAAGTTTAAATTCTATAAACTATACTGCGCATGCCAAGTTAAAATTGTGGTAAGCATCGGACAAACGGACTTACCAGGTGTATTTAAAATAATAAAGTGGACATTTAAAAATTTTAGGCATTAATGTAGCTTATAAAATATAGTTTATTGATCCTATTTTTCCCAGTTTTTTTTTTTTTTTTGTTTAATAAGCTTTTTCAATTCAATTAACTTCATCTTTTATTCATGTTTTCTTAAATACCAACTGTATTTTAATTATTCACGTGCTTGTAAATCCCCTTTCCGCCATCCGTATAGTTAACTAGTACAGAAATATAGAAATAGAATTAATGAAGCGACCTTATTTCATCTCAAAAATCTGTTTTGCCCTCTCCAACATTTGGTGATGCAAGCCCAATTGGCTTAAACGGTTTAATTGGACACGTTTTTTTTTTACATTTTCACTGTGAGGAGTGGGTGTGTGTGGTTTTGAATCACTTCAAGGACACGTTTAATAAAAGAGAAAAAAATAAAAAAGAAATAAAATCCGCTGAAAAGATAATAAGAGAGCAACAGTGAAAAAAATTAAGGAATTTCGTGATATTTTGAATCTGATTTTTTTTCATGTAGTATTATATATTTTTTTTATGTAAAGTGCTGTCTTGATGCAAACAAATTTTTCAAACATTTAAGAAAATTACTATTTATGAGTATGTTTATATCTTTCTAATTTTGACCAATTTTCAATTTAGTTTTCTTTCCAACACGAACCAATGAAAATTATATAGTGGGAATGTAAAACTTTAGTCTTTTAAAATATCGCTGAATGTCGAAAAGGTCGAACAAGGAATATAAAAAAAATTTAGTTTTTTATAATACTTTTCTTCAAACGAACAGTTCTAGTACTAATTTCACATATTTACTCCTGGCAAGTATTATTGAATAAACTTAAATTTGTTTAATAAATATAATATTTTTATATATTCAATGTTTTAGCTCTATTTGATCTTTTTTATATATATAATAATTTCTAGTACTGACATGATTCTAAAGTTGAATACAGGCTAATCAAAATAGTAAGAAAAAGGCATGATGAAATGGTTGTGATTTGCAGTTTGTAGGCGAACGGCATCTGTACCGGTAAGCAGACTCACGAGGCACAGAAATTTAACTTAAAAAAATGCTAACAAAAAAAAAAAAAAAGAAATAAATATAAAAAAGAGAAGAGAGAATCAAAATGCGTCATTAGTTTGAAAGTTACATCAACATTACAACAAACATACATTCATTGATGGGCACGAATTGATAGTCAGTGATCAATTATCGCCCAATATAGCCCATCTTTACGTTCTCTAGGTAAGGCGCACCATTAAAATCCTTATGTGATTATTTACATATGAAATATTCGATATTCTTTTGACGATCATCTGGTCTCTAGAACAATTTCCAGTAGTTGACCTTCATATTTTCAATATCATTTTGTTGTATGCTTTCATTTATAATAACCAAATATCGATTGGTACTTATTTTCGTTTTCATTATAACTCCGTTATACTTTTTTTTAGCATTTTTTTTTCAAATATTAGTTGTTTTTATTAAACTTAATTTTGCAGTGTTTTTATACATATGTATGTATGTATATATACATTTTTTTATTTAATTTAATTTTTTTTATTTAAATAGGCTCTAGCTTACACGGCAAGCAGAAGAAGAAGAGCAAGTCTCACCTGACCCTGCGATCATCACATGTGTTAATGGTCTGCAATTACTTAAGCAGAACAGAAAAGAACAAAACCGATTATTTAGTTAAAATCATTTTGATGGCTGAAGGGGATGTGTGAAAGTATGTTATTAGAAGCACTAAAAAATTCGGTCAATTTAAGCTAGGGAACGTTGCTGTTTATATTAATATGTGTAATTTGTACGTTTCGTTAGGTTTTTTTTTACCTAAATAGTTTCATATCCACATGTAAAACGCTGCTGATAAAATAATATGTAATAATCAATATAATAAACACAAGCATTTACGTACATACATACTGGACAACATTTTTTGTTTGTTTAAAATGTTCAAATCAAGCAATCTGTGACATACTATACCCTCGAGGCAATTTCGCAACGCACAAACGTATACACATTTGTTTTTATCAATTAACTTTTTTTGTTCCCATTTATTATGGGTTTATAAATAAAATATATAATATACTAAATACATATATATGTAAATAAATTCTTAATACACTTACTCGAGTCGGAGCGAGATTTCTTTGAAGGAATCATACCGTCATTTAATGGATCATCTGAACGTGACTCTGAAGATCGCGATTCTCGTTCATTGGAACCCTGAAATTAAGTTAGTTATTCAATAAATCTATAGTGCGTACACAAGTGCAAGGTTTAATGAAAAGGGATATACTCATAATGCCCTTTCAACTAAATGTCAACGTAAATATGTGGACATTCAGTTAAGCCAAATCAAGGTTAAATCTACATTTCACTATGTACTTTTTTAGAATGTATAGGAGAGGGGTGCACGGTAGTTTATCACAATATCCGGCACGCATCACAGTGACTGTGAATCGTTCACTACCGCAGCTTTGTAAGCTGCGTGCGTAAAAACTTTTGGTATACACACAAAAATTCATACCGCAAAATTTGGAAAAGTTTGGAATTTGTTTTACTTTATTTGTTCAGCTGTTTTTACTTAAAGATTAATGAAGACATATTTTTTATTTAAATTTGATCTATTGAAAAAACATAAAATAATTTCTGCAAAAATAGATTTGTTACCAATTTCACGCCATTTTTGACGCCGACGTTAGCAGCCGACTAGTGCGAGTTCTAATATTGTTAACTTACCATACTATAGCAAATAATATTCAAACTATTGGTTGCTGTACGTTTTCTCCGTCAAAGTTGTTTAAAATTTGATAATTATTTTGCTATTTTTCTTAATATATCTTAATAAAATCTTTAGAAATCAGCAGCAGTTGCAGAATGGTATGCGAGTACAGTAAAAAAATTTCGTCATAAACAACGAGTAAAAACTATGCTGTCGGACTGTTAAATTCGTTACTTACAGAGTGGTGGATTTTGTAAAAAGTGAGATATTTTTGAGAAATAAAACTTAATATGAATCGTAATTATTATGTAATTCGAAATTAGTAAAACATGTGATTTTATTCTTAGCGTGATATAAAAAAATGCTTACCAAAACTAAGAGAAATAAAAAAACTGTTATTTAAAACCATTTTATACAAGAAGAATGATCTGAAGAAATTGTATTAAGATATTTTGTAAAAAATTAATTAATCAGTAATTTTATATGTATAAAAATCATTTACTTAACTAAATCAAAGACATATTATAGGTAGATAGATTATTTATTGATGAACTCAGTAATGTTGACTAGCTGAACAATATTATTTCTTTTTTATCAAATAAAGGAAACAACTTTAAATTTTCAAATTAAAAATAGGTAAAACAATGAGTATTACAATTAACAATTAAAATATTCGAGTTTAAGATTTACAACAATAAGTATTAAATTCATGTACTACCACAATTTTAGGTAAACGATTTAAAATCCAATTCTACATAAAATATTTTTCCACGTTACCATTTCATGACATACGTTTTCCTCTCAGTTTATTATTTCTTCGAATAGTTCCTGTGTACATCCGATTTGATATTGTAGACTAGATCCAAAAGATCGTTTATAAGGAAATCCTTTCGATTTTCCACAGCTTTTTTTAATTCTTCCATTTTATTTTGAGTATCCAAATCAATTTTTAAAGCAACACCCTCTCGTGATCCCATATACTATAATTGTAACACATAACATTATTGATATAGTTTCAATACGATATTTCCTACAGGGCATGTACCTTTGCTTCATATTCCTTCAATATACGTTCGCGCTCTTCACGGTATTTCTCGATCTCCTCAACCGCCTCATCTTTCGCTTGTTTCAACCGCTTTGCTTTGCCTAGACATGTCCCGAATTATAAATATTTTCTAATTATGACCTCAAATGCTTAATAAGTACATCCGCTTGCGTCGGCAACGAGGTAGGAGCAATAAAATTACTTACGTTTCCTGGCTTCTGTAACTTTTTCTGCTGCTTTTTTCTCAGCCGCAAGAAGTTGCTGAATACCAGTAGACTGACTTGTCATTTTCCTTTGAAATTATTCGCAAAAAATCGTAATTTTCAAAAATTGCCACAAGGAAAATAAATATTTGTGTTAATTGACAGCTGATTATTACACGGAACGAATTGGTCTGCTTAAATACATATGTGTATTGCAGCACTGATCGAGTGCACAGAGTTGATTTTATTGCTGCGATAACGACGATCCCATGGATAGATTGGCAAAGATTACAAATTATTATTTTACCGAAATTTACATTATTTGACGATTTTTCAACATAAATGTAGGAAATAACACATACTCGTTTTTTTCAACGGTCTCAACATATACATATAACAAGATTTAAATTTATAAAACCTTTCGTTAAACGATAAATGCAGCCATGGAAAATTTCATCATATTTTTACATTAGATGTCGCCTTTAAACTATGTTTTATAGCTTTTTGTCGACCATTTCAGACAGCGACATTTTGTGTTGAAAACTCAACGAATAAAGAGTAAATTAACTACCAATCAGCTACTCTTCATATAGGAAGTTGTGAAAATCAAGTGAAATTTAAAACTCAGCAAATATAGATTTTATTCCATTAAATTTAACTAAAGGAAACTAGAAAGCCTAAAAATGAAGTTCCAATACAAGGAAGATCACCCATTTGAGAAGCGTCGTGCTGAGGGTGATAAAATCCGTAGAAAATATCCAGACCGTGTACCAGTAAGTAATGAGAAAAACTTGTAAAGAAAAATTTAGGGAAGAATACATAAAAAAATATGTTTATATAGAGGGTTTAGTAGAAGTGCTTGAATCTAAAGAATTTTCTTTGTTACGAAAATAGCTAGGTGTGGGGGGTGAAAGGCCATTAAATTTTTTTTCTTCTAAATTGCGTCATAGAAAATAAATTGTTAAAAAACGCTTGTTGTTCTTACATATATACCAGCTAAACGTTTAGATGTAAATAAGTATATTTTATGCTCTCTTTTACGTATATTTTAACATTGCTTTCATGACATGTACATATGTATATATGTATTTTCAACAATGATTTGTATATATGGAGATGTGTTTTTGTTTTTCATTTCGGATGACTGTTTTATTTATCGACAGTATTGCCAACCGTATCTTAGTTTGGACAAAAAGCAAAGGACGATATTGTACGACAGTACAGTCAGTAAATATTTATGTTTGTATTTATGTATGTGTATCTAGAAGATATTTATGTACTGCCCTATGA
Organism: Ceratitis rosa; assembly: GCA_037013455.1. NCBI lineage: Eukaryota > Metazoa > Arthropoda > Insecta > Diptera > Tephritidae > Ceratitis > Ceratitis rosa. The sequence continues at coordinate 588,170 of JAWMAG010000393.1, forward strand.
AGGGAACTATAGTTGGTTAGGTGGAGATACATATCTACGTACGTATATGAAGAGAATTGTAAAAATTTATAAAACAACTGACTATTATTTTCGTCAAGGTCATTATAATACCATAGGAACATTGAGAAGAAGAGAATGACTAAAAGGTTAATGGCAGCGAAAAGATTTCATAACTAAAAAAATTTAGATGTTTTAATTTTTCAGCTGTTTCTGTTATTTATATTTGCAAACAAAATCAACCAAACAAGTTATACTAAAAAAACAATTTGCAAAGATACACTAATACATAATGCAAATGCAAACGTCTTCCCTTTCGTTTGCTTCTATATAAAAAGCGAATGTAAAAGACGAATTGTTTATTCAGCTCATAGACAATGTTTGGCATAATGCATATGTATTTGTACATATATATGTGCTAGTATGTTTATAAATATGTGTGGAAATGTATTTAATTTTTGTTTTGTCTTTTATTTCTACCTGTTTTGCTTTACTGCGCATATAGATTTGTCAATATACTAATATGTTTCTCTGTTTTTGTATTTTCACGTTTTCCTTCATGCGCTTATATACATAGATATATATATATTAGTATTATATTATATGTACATTTGTGTTATTTGCAATATATTTTTGCTTATATTGTTGCATTCAGTTTAAGGCTAATTTTTTTTATGGATATGAACACTGATATCGAGGAGTTTCGCACAAATGACTTTCTCGTTGCATACTTATTGCAATATTAAAAATAATTTTCATATTTCTTTTTTAAATATCAGGAATGAATTTTCAACATATACAGATGTACATAAGAAGCTATCAATTAGATTTGATTGACGTGGTCAGTTTTGCATTTCTACTAAAGTTTGTACATATTTTACAGTTATCGTAATAATTATTTTACATATGTAAGTAAATTTTCCATTGCTAACTAGTACCCATTTTATACCATGAACAATCAAATCAGCATGTAGGAAAAGCAACCATCTTTTCAAAACATGTGGTGCACACATTTTCTATTTCTAAGATATTCCATTACCTTTTTTAGTCAAATCGGGTTGACTACTTGTTCTTTTTTCTATTATCCTCCATCTCTAAAGCCGGTTTTCTAAAATGAGCCAACGTGTGAAATATGCAGGTAGCAAGTAATTTTTCATTTGGTAAATAGTCTGAATGCATTTTCTTCTAGTAGTTTGACATACACATACATCCGTATGCATATATTCATATATACATATTCCAAAGTACCTTAACGTTGAACGCAGTTGACGCCTACACTATTCGTAGATGTCTATGCATATGTACATATGTACATATGTATATTATATATTTCGTATACACACCGACCTTTGATAAATAATCATCCATTCTGTTTAATGCCTATCTTCAATATTCTCAGCTTTTTCGTATCAGCACATATTATTGTTTTTATTACATTAGTTTGTAATTCACTATCTTCTTATTCCTTAAAGAGGCTTGCCTGATAACACACATAAATATGTATGAGTTTACTTTCATACGATTGTACAATAGAAATAGTTAATTTATTTTTTATTTATATTTCGATTTAGTTATTTATATTATCAAATCTATATATTACAGGTCATTGTGGAGAAGGCACCAAAGGCACGTATTGGCGATTTAGATAAGAAAAAATATTTGGTACCATCTGATTTAACAGTTGGCCAATTCTATTTCTTAATTCGCAAACGTATCCACTTGCGTCCCGAAGATGCACTTTTCTTCTTTGTTAACAATGTAATTCCACCAACATCGGCAACAATGGGCTCTCTGTATCAGGTAAATAACAGCATTGATTTTGATGTATTATTTGAAATAAATCATAATTATTCATTTTAGGAACATCATGAGGAAGATTATTTCCTTTACATTGCCTACTCCGATGAGAATGTTTATGGCAAAAATTAGAGCGCATTTACAATAAGGGGGAATGTACGTTTTATGGCAAAGTTTCATATATTCAGTGGTGAAGTTGCTGTAATACGTTGAAATTTAATTAGCAAAGATGAAATTTAAATACTTTATAAAAAAAATATTCGATTAAAAATACTTTCTGCTGGGTGAAGAAAATTTTTGCGTAAACCGTTGGTGTGATGGATTTGGATAAAAATAATTGTCAGCAGCAAATTCAATAAAAGAATATATCAAATTTAATTCGATTACAAAATGATCTTAACTATATAAATGATACCTACATATATATTTAAATAAAATATATATACGAAAAAAAAATATGTATGTATGTATATGTAATACTTTACGTAGATATAAATATTAGTATATATAAAATATTTTAACCGATTAAATTTATGTTTTTACGGTATTATTTTGTCTACTACATTTAATTTTGGGTTTGCTATTTTTGGCAAATTTTTTCTTGTACCTAAACATTTCTTTGCTGAAAATCATTTATTCTCTTCCTATATTAAATAAAAACTCATATTTTCATATACAAATTTGACCTTGTTAAAAGAAGGATGATTAGATTTATAATTTTTTTTGTCACTAAAATAAGTTTTTCAGTTTCTAAATAAATGAAAATAGTGATCACGATATTTCTCAACCAATTTTTTATGTTTATTTTGTATATTAATTACGTAAGTTTGTATGTATGTGGCTACGTTTAAAAGTGGTTGAAATCTTTAGTATTGATGTTCCCAAATTTGAAATATCGTACGTGATTTTCGATAAAAATGTTGTGTACCGTAGAATCAAGAATTTAAGTTTTCTTTAAACATATACAAATGTCTTGAAAGGAATTCGAACCCGTTTAAATTATGAGTTTTCTTCAACAATTTCTATCGAATACTCACAAGTCGCATTAAGGTTATGTTTACTACTATTGAATCAAGGATTTAAATTTTCTTTAAGCTTCTATTGAATGCTCTCCCAAGTTTGTTCGATGAACATTTTTTGGGGTTCTTGGGGTGCACAAACTATTTAGACCACCTGTGGACCAAATTAAAAGCTTTTACTCAACACTAATATTCGAGATCGAATTACATGAAGATGTTTGAATCGATACCATGGTAGTTGCTACAATATAGTGTTTACATATGCAAGGTAGGCATTGTCGGATTAGTAATGAAATCAAGTTGTTACGCCTAAAACTATGCCTAGCTTTAGTTCAAAATTATGTTAATTTTCTTATGAAATTGAGCAACCAAAATTAGGCTTTTGTTGCATGGTTTTTGACATTTTTTTTTTGTTAGGGGCGAAAATTTCGTGATGAAATCAGCATAACACTAAAAAGCTGTTATCAAAGCGAAAAAGTTAAAAGAAGTTATTTTTTAAAACGGTCACCTATCCGCAGGGAAAGTCAATACGGTCGTGTTTTTGACATTATAATGAGTATTTTTTGATTTTGAGAGTCCCATCGCAAATAGTTTTTTAGATTGAGAAGTTATTTTCTTGTCGCTGAGCTTTTAAAAAAATATATTTCATGTGTTTTTCCAATTTTCTTTTAGACAGAGAAAACTTAAAAATTTTTGTACGCCCATGGCAACTCTACAACGCACAGCTGTTTGTCAAATCAACGTGTATTTGTCATCTTCCTTTTCCTATAAATTCTTGTATTTTTCGGCAGAGATTCGGAATATTTTTATTCGGAGTTGAATTTATTGGCGATGTCAGTTGATGTAGAATTTTGCATCGGGTTGTGGTTTGTTTTTTGATTCTTTATAGATATTGAAATCATTACAAAAGCTGTTCAAATGTAAAAATAATTAGTGATAATTGCATGTCATATACAAAAATAAACTTATAGTTAAAAATTAGGTAATTAACGCTTCAAACTTTGGACGGAATTTTTTCTTAACAAACAACAAAGGAAATACTAATTTTTTAAAAGGCGGAAACAAGAGGAACCCAAAAGGTAAATGCCATGTCATGTGTTATGCTAGTGCTAATATGCAAAAATGGCTCAAAGGCCGATATTTGAATACGTGAGTTTGTTCATCCAAGGTTAGATAGATTGCCATTATATTATGGTATAAATATTAATTGTATTTCATTCAATATAGTTTGTTATTTCCATTGAATACTGCAATGCGTGTACATATAGTAACGCCAAATGTACTAAGCTAGTGAGGGTGGAAATTGATTTTCCCTAGCTTTATTTCAAACCGCAGAAATAAAGAATTTGGCTGTTATTTGTAAGTCATCGATGAGGCATATCTACAATACTATTTTATAGTACACGTTTCAATTTACAACTCGTGCTGTAAATGATGCCGAAGTTACAAAGTAACGCTTTAATTTGTAGATACATTGTTGGCATATATGTATGTACGAGTATGTGCACATTTTTGCAGCCCTTAAAATGAATGTCTGATACTGCATCGTTCGAGTTGTATGACTTGGTTGATATATTCCCATTATGACTAAAGAAGTTGCTTTACACCTACAAGTATATATGTATACATATACCGAACGTATTTTTTATATGCCAATACGTGGTTAATAAGACCATGTTTTTGGGTGACCTGCACAAATAGTTGGCAAATTGCTAAGAAAGCAGTTTTTGGTGTAGCGGTTGAAGGTGAAGTGTATGCATATCTATGTGCTAGTGTAAAGGAGAAAAAGAAAAATATAGGCATATAACTTTTACTTATCAAGGTATCAATAAGAATTCATTGAATAGTTTCAAAAATTAACATATGTAAAATTGTACATATACTACATATATACAAGCATACATATGTACGTACATATTTTTAGTATCCTTCATTCTTTTCGCTTGTCTACCAGATCTTTGTACTTACGCTTGTTTCCTAACATTGTTTTTTATTTCAAAACCTCTTTCCGTGGGTTTTTTTTTATATATATTATAAAATACCTTTGACTTGCTTTTTTTTGTACTATATGTACATATGTGGTTTCGTTTTATTGGTGCGCCGGCATCGCGTGTTAGACACATTTGTTTTGTATAAGTGTTGTTTATTCGATGCTTAGCACCATTTAGCAATAATTTTTCATACGCAAGTGTGTGATATTCATGACTTGTGGGTAATATTTAAAAACTTAATAAAGACTGCAAGCCGAGGAAGGTATTTTTCACTTATTTGCATTTTTTTTAGTGTATATTGTACATATGTACATATATTTGTACATATGTACATACATGCATTCATTTTGTTTAATCTGCTGTGTCGTATATTTCTACTTTTGCTTTGTTTAATTCGTTTATTTAATCAAAATGTAGGGCATATACATACATACATAGTTTTGTCGCATGGACGACAAGTGAACATACACAATATGTACATACATTTTTTTGGCTACATGAGTTAAACAAAAAAAAAAAAACAAAAAACATTTGCACAAGTATCTATTTATGAACTAAAATTATTTCATTTACGTTATAGCTCTTTTGAAAGGTAATTTTGAAATTTCAACAAAGTTCCTCAATTTCAGCAGGTGCTTGGAACACCCGCAAGTATGTATGTTTGCTATTAGTCGGTTATTGAAAATCAAGATTATGGCATTAGCACAGAAAGCATAAGCCTATACATTTATACATACCTATGTGCTTATGTATCCACATACATACATAGATACATACATATGTATTATGTTTCATGGGGTTTTGAAAAAATATTTGCTGATTCACCTTCTATTCAAATAAGAAATGCCACACAATTTTATTATATTTTTCACAAAATTTTGGTCATTCTCATAATTTATCATATTGTATTTTAACTTAATTCCGCTAGATGATGGTTAATTTAGTCGGATGCTATCGAGTTATACAATCAGGGTAGCTTTACGTACTTATGGAGATATACTCGTGCAAATGTTTAACTGCTTTTATAAACATACATTAGAATTAATAAAAATTTTTGCTTTTGTATTGTCTTTTGATCTCAGTTCAATAACCAGTGCATTGTTTAATTAATATTCAGTGATGAATGCGTATGTCGAAAATAAATTAATTATTTAGAAATAAATATGTATGTACGTATATAGTGTTAACTTGTTGAAGCTGATACTAAGCATTATTAAACAACAACTAATAAGCAAGAAAAATAATACACACTTAGTGATAAGATACAATAACAACAAAATTAAAAAAAAAAAACACTTGGCTTATCAGTGACGATATTTTAGTTTTTGTGAGGGATTTTAATGCATTTATATATACATATGTACATGTGGGTTTAATTGTTTTATGCTTTTTAAATATTTGGCTTTTTTTCTTTTGATATTTTTTTCTTTAGTTTATTCTCTTCTTGCTGAAAATACAAATTTAATTGGCATAACAACTGATACTGAATTTAGATTATCATATACGCAAATGTACATTTGCTCGTTTAGAAAGTGTAAATTTGTAAATCTAACACGTGCTCATGCTCAAAATTGCTTGTTAAAATACATACATATGTATGTACCTATGTATTTAAATATAAAATCTGAACAAACTCATAATTTTAGGTCGAAATTAAGCAAATTATGCGTAAGCCCAAAGTAGACGAGATAAACACTTACTTTTGCAATTCCATATGTACATACATACATGAAATTAGGCTGTTCTAATTGAATTTATCTCGTGTCTCTTTATTTTTTTCCAGATTACTACTGTCTCTCCCTCTTGTCACACTCTTCTATTTCTAAGAATTAGTCTTTCACAAAAACTTTTCGTTTGTGTTCTCTTGCTAGCGCCCAAATAAGCACTTATAGCTTTACAGCACTATCCACCAATTTCTACGCAATCGTCCAAACAACGAACACGGAAAATTTTAAATGTCACAGCATTCGAAAAAAGATACGCCTACCAGCCGCAATCGTAAACAACAACAAACACAAAATGCAGACAGTGTAAAACAAAAGGTTAATGCACCAGGAGGTGGAGGTGGCAATCAATTAAGTGGCAATAAAAAATCAAATGGTGGCATACCTTGGTCCAGCAATGTCGCCGCTAGCACTCCAGCTGGCAACTTGGTTACGTCAGCTGCAGCTGCACCGGCGCTCATACGAAAAAAGTCACAATCCAAGTTGCAAAAAGAGAAGGAACGTGCCGAGCGTGAAACTCTGGTATTGTGGCGTCGGCCAGTGCAAACTGTGCGCTATTGTGGCCTGGAGTTAGTCGCCATTGCACAGACCTCGGGGAAGCGGTAAGGCGGCACATTAATGAAGTGGTTTCATTTTTAATTTATTTAATTTTAATTTTAACTTTACAGGCTACTCCAACAACGTGGCTTACTCGCCATTATGCTAGTTTTAAGTATTATATTAGGTATTCTTTGTTATCTACCTGGTCCACATCAGCTGGTATTGGATGTTGTGCGACGCAATACATGGTTCTTTATCTATTGGACTGGTTTGGGTGTGCTGTCGTCGGTTGGTTTGGGTACAGGCTTGCATACATTTTTGCTGTATTTGGGCCCACACATTGCCAGTGTTACACTTGCTGCTTACGAATGTAATTCGTTAAACTTTCCACGTCCACCATACCCCGATGAGTAAGCAGAATGCAAAAATTTTCAATTTAAAATTTGGAATTGTAATTATTTAACATATTATTGTTGTTTAGTATTATCTGCCCGGAGGAGCCATATGTAAAGAAGATGCCAAATCTGTGGATGATTATGAGTAAAGTGCGTATGGAAGCGTTCCTTTGGGGTGCCGGCACTGCTTTGGGAGAATTGCCACCATATTTCATGGCAAAGGCAGCGCGTCTCTCTGGCTATGACCCTGATGATGCTGAGGAATTGGCTGAATTCGAGGCTTTAAAAGCTAAACGCAATCAGAAGAATTTGAGCTTAATGGATAAGGGTAAATTGTTTATGGAACGTGTGGTGGAACGTGTTGGTTTCTTGGGCATTTTGGCATGTGCGAGTGTAAGTGACATGATGAAAAGAAAAAATATGGTTTAATCATATAGAATATATAATTTAAACTTACAGATACCCAATCCACTATTCGATTTGGCTGGCATCACATGCGGCCACTTTTTGGTGCCATTCTGGACTTTCTTCGGTGCTACGTTGATCGGCAAAGCCATTATTAAAATGCATATACAAAAAGTTTTCGTTATAATTGCTTTCAATGAAGCGTTAATTGAACGAGCTGTCGATATGCTTGGCAAAATGCCCATATTGGGCAAAAAGTTACAGGAACCCTTCAAGGGTTTCCTAAATAATCAGAAAAAACATTTGCATCGCGAACGTCAACCGGCAGCTGAGTCTGGTAACTTGCTGTCCAAGGTGTTTGAGACATTCGTCATTGGCATGGTATGCTACTTCTTGATCTCGATTGTTAATTCTTTGGCGCAAAGCTATCATAAGCGAATTCATAAGAAGCATGTGAAAAAGGTGAAGAAAACAGTTGCTAAGGATTAGAAAATAATGAATGAGTCGAATGTCGTCGGAATGGGTTTGGCATTCGTAGAAAGACAGCAAAAGGGCAATACCTAGAGAGTGGCGCTTATGACTGATATATTGGTATTGTATTAGAACGGCGGCAGGAGAGTATGAACTTATTTATATTCGAGTTAAATTGCCTACACACCTACACACCTACAAATGTTGTGTTTAGATAAATTCCTAATTAAGATAAGCAGAGAAGTTAACATGAATATGAAAAATTTAATAAAAGAAAAAAACCCATCATTAGCGCAAATCATTGATTACAAAAAAAGGGACAAAAGAGTTCAAGGTGCCGATGATGATTTAGTTAAATTTTAAATTTTTGAAATGTGAATGCAATTTTACATAAAGTTTCACAAAAATCAAAGAGTTAAGTTTAATCTATGAACATCGGAATTTGTACAGCCTTAAGCTGATTGAATCATAAGAAACTAGTCCTAATTTGTATGTGTGCATGTACAAAAATATAGGAACATTTCAATTTATTTTACATTAAATTACGCATGTATGATATGTGAGTGTTTTTTTGTGTGCATTTATTTTCGCGTAATATGAAAGAGGATGCAGGACAAATAGAAAATAATGTATTTAAAAAAGCCAGAATTAAATATGCAAGAAAAAATAGTAAGTAAATAAAAAAAATAAAATAAATAAAAATAAAAATAAATAAATGAAAATAAGAGTAAATAAATGAAAATAAAAATAAGTAAATAAAAACAAAAATAAATAAATAAACAAATAATTTATAAATAAATATAAATAAATAAGCTAAAAAAAATTAATAAATAAAAATAAAAAATAAATAAAAATATAAAAATGAGTAAAAAATAAAAATAAACAAAAAATAAAAATAAATAGAAAAATAAAAAAATAAAAATAAATAAAAAATAAAAATAAATAAAAAATAAAAATAAATAAAAAATAAAAATAAATAAAAAATAAAAATAAATAACAAATAAAAATAAATAGAAAAATAAAACTAAGAAGAAAAATAAAAATATAAAAATAAAAAGAAAAATAAAAATATAAAAATAAAAAGAAAAATAAAAATATAAAAATAAAAAGAAAAATATAAAAATAAAAAGAAAAATAAAAATAAAAATATAAAAATAAAAAGAAAAATAAAAATAAAAATAAAAAAAAAATAGAAAAATAATAAAAATAATAAAACTAAAAAAATAAAAATGAATAGAAAAATAATAAAAATAAAAAAATAAAAATAAATGGAAAAATGAAAAAATAAAAATAAATAAGAAAATAAAAATAAATAAAAAATAAAAATAAATAGAAAAATAATAAAACTAAAAAAATAAAAATAAATAGAAAAATAATAAAACTAAAAAAATTAAAAGAAATAGGAAAATAAAAATAAATAGAAAAATGATAAAACTAAAAAAATAAAAATAAATAGAAAAATAATAAAACTAAAAAAATTAAAATAAATAGGAAAATAAAAATGAATAGGAAAATAAAAATAAATAGGAAAATAAAAATAAATAAGAAAATAAAAATAAATAAAAAATAAAAATAAATAGAAAAATAATAAAACTAAATAAATAAAAATAAATAGAAAAATAATAAAACTAAAAAAAAATAAAATAAATAGGAAAATAAAAAAATAAAAATAAATGGAAAAATGAAAAAAATTAAAATAAAAAGTAAAATAAAAAATAAAAATAAATAGAAAAAAAGTAAAAATATAAAAAATAAGAATAATAAAAAAAATATAATATAAATAAAAAATGAAAATATATAGACAAAAAAAATAAATTAATTAAAAAATAAAAATAATGATTAACATTAATTTCAAATAAAAATAAGTATATAAATGAATAAGAAATATCTAAGAATTAGTCATAGTCGCGTTGCAGTTGTATTCTAGCATTAGTTGCGTGATAAATATTAATTAATAATATAAAATTAAATTAAATTAAAGCAAACCGGTAGGCGTTAAGTATTCGGCCAAAAGCAGACAGTAAAAATATCGAAAAATGCATAAATTAAATTAAAACCTGTTGCATTAAGCTAAAACATACAAATACAAATACATACTCACATCCACACAAATAATTAAAGAGAAAACAAAGACATTTGTAAAAGCGAAAAAGCTACAGGATTTTCAAGCGAAACTTGTAGTGCGCCAAAAAAAGGCTTTACCAAAAATTGTATGTATAAAAAATAAACAATGTGAAATATTTAACAAAATGAAAATCTAAATTGAACATTTGCATACAATAAAAAATATAATAAATAAGATTATAAATACATTTTTGTTGTTTTATTCATAAGAAGATTCGCGGTAAAAGGTTAAAAATATTTATTTGTACAATATATTTTCCGGTTTTCAACTCAATAAAATTTTCAAGTTTGTAATAAAATTTTGCCCAACAATTTTTCTAAGTGTATACCTTACACATACATATGTCCGAAAAGCTTTAGTAATGCTATTTTTTTGTTTGCTGTTGTCTCGTGGGAGAATGTTTGTCGTACATAGACGCTTAGTCATAAATTGGCTGTCTAACTGCTGCATTGAAACCCATATGGGTCCACATACATATTTACAAAGCAAATCATGTATGCGTTGAAATATGAATTATGCAAAAATTGTGCAAAAACAGCGACAAATAAAAGGATACATAAAAAAATGTGAACGCACAATAATGGTATAGCTGCTGGCGTATGTGCGGTGGGAACTTTTGTAAGATAATCAACAGTATATACTAGTAAAAAGTGATGAGCTTATGGGACTAGTAAATCAAAGTATTTGCTTGCAACTAAGTACAAAGATAAATTATAGACATTTGTATTTTTTTATATAAATTTTTTAAAATTTGTCTACATACTGGACATGGAGCATAATACCAAGCAAACTTTAGTCATAAAAAGATTTTATTGAAAAAATAATAATAACACATAAAAATATAAAATAAGAAATAATAAAATATAGAAAATATGTAATGAATAGGAAAAAAATTTAAACTTGGCTTCGCACGGTGTCATTAAAGTTGTATTATACCTATATGAATTTCCCTAAAGAATTTTCCACAAAATTTTACTTAAGTCGCTAAACAGCGTACAAAATTCACCACCCAGCACACTTAAGTCACAATTAACGAAGAATTTTAACATTATTTTATTTGGGGTTAGTTGTGGTGTGTCCATTGTTTGCAGCAGCTTTTATTATTTTTTATTATTATTATACATACATACATAAATACATAAATGTGCGTGTTTGCATACAAAATCACCCTCTATTGTGAGTGAGGTGGCCGTCAAGCTCACACAGCCCAAATTTGTCTACTTTGCATTGTGCATACATACATATATAGTATGTATAAACATGTAATTGTTTTTGTAGACACCCCTTTTATGACATGCAGCTGGGATACAAGCTGTCGAAGCATTTAGAAAGTGCCAAAGCGCCTTTAACAAGCCAAGCGCGGACGCATGATACCTTGAAACTACTTGTTGGTAAGTAGGGGGCTCGTATAATGTGGGCATATTCATAGCATTGGTAAATATTCACCAACAACATCATTTTTCTACATGATAATTCGCTTAAAAGTCGATATCGAAAAAAGTTGAGATATTCAAAAACCACTCCAAAAATTGCTTTAGCTGTTACAAAGCGCCAACTATATATATATGTATATATAATTTAGTTTATTTCAATTCATTTTATTCTATTTTATTTCATTTTCCTATTTTATACTTTAATTTTATATCATAACATTTCTTGTATTTTTATTATTTTTTCTTTTGTGCTATTATTTAATTTTATGTTTACATTACGTTAATTTATTTTATTTTTTATTTTACCTTATTTTGTGTTACTTAATTTAATCTCATTTTTTATTTTACTTTATTTTAGTTTATTTTATTTATTTGCTTTAATTTAATTTAATTTTACTTTAGTTTATTTAAACTTATTTTATTTTGTTTCACTTTGTGTTATATTATTTTACTTTACTTTTTTATTTAATTTAATTTCTTTTTATTCAATTTTACTTTGCTTTATTTTATATTATTTTACTTATTTTTTCATTTTATTTCGCTTCACTTTTTTATTTCTTTTCCGTTTTCTTTCAATTTTGTTTTGTTTTATTTTATTTATTTACTTTTTAATTTTATTTTATTCTATTTTATTTAAAATTATTTTATTCTATTTTATTTCATCTTACATTATTTTATTTTGTTTCATTTTACTTAATTTTAATTTATCACATGTATTTTACATGGTTTTTTATTTCCAGTTTTACTATTATATTTTATTTTATTTGCTTTAATTTAATTTAATTTAGTTTTTATTTTTTGCTTTAATTTAATTTTATTTTGTTTATTTGTCTATTTTTTATTTACCATAAATCCAATCATACATTTTTCATTGCACAGTGAACACGCCTTATCGTGTCTAATTTTTTTTGCTTTGCTGTTATCTGCCTTCTGTTAGCCGTTTTCGTTGCAGACACGAACGTGCTGTGCCCTCACGGCCGAACAAGTAAGTCAGCCAACTCATTTGTTGGTGTATGCATGTATGCATGCGAACATGGCGACTTTGACTTGTGGGGTTGATAGCGTTCACACACATATGTATATACATATACAAAACACATATTTATCACAACGCAGTGGGGTTTTTGGCACTAAAAATGATAGTGTTTCATGAAGTGGAGTATTTGTTATTGTTGTTTCATTATTGTTATTATACATACGTGTATCTATATATGCATAATTTTTTTTTTTCGGTGCGTTCAAGTGCGTTCGACTGTGCAACAGGCGAGTATTTCATCGGCAACAGCTCAGACATTGGCAGCACTCCAGACACCGATTGTTTGGTGAGACACACTCAGTATATTGCCGTCGATTGAAGAGGGCGTATCGCAGGCGCCAAAGTACGCAAACAAATATGAAAAAGTGTAGAATAGCAAGAAAATCGTCAAGAGTAGATGAAAATATGTTGAGAAAATGATTAATAATTTGTGAATATTTTGCATAATTAATTTACATTCTTAGTGTTTGTAATGTGTGTAAAGAAGTAATATTTTGTTATTAGAGAGGAATAAAATATCCAAAAAATTGTTTATTGGCTCAAAAGAAAATATAAATTCCAATTGTTATTATTATATTTGTGTTAAAAACGCATAATTTTGTGCATTTCATATGTGAAAATATCCTGTTGGCATGCACCAGCTGTAACAGCGCCGAAAAGTATACAATAATTTAGTCTGTGCAAGTGTACATGCAAACATATATGTACAATATATATGGTATAAGTGTGTATGCATGTGCTTGCGTGTGCGTGTGTTGGCTTTGCAAGACAACCACTTGTGAATTTCGAAAATATTATACATACATACATACATATGTACATATGTGCATGTACAAATCTACTTTCAAGGCGAATAGTGCAAAAAACAAGAAAAACAACAACAACAACTACAACACAGCGCACCGTAAATACGATAATAAAAATTTCTGGGAACTATCACAACAACTACAAGGTGAAGCAGGAAAACTGAAAGACATTGCACGCAACGGTACTCATACGCAGTGCAAAAAAAACAACAGCGGAAGCAACATAAGCATTAGCATTGAAGGCGAGGTTTTAACTGACAACAGTTAACGGCAATAGTGACACATTGTGACAACAACAATAGCAACAGCTAGTAGCACATATCTTGACTTCAGCAAGCACTAACAGCAGGCTGTCAGTTATTTACATTGCCGTCGCTATCTTCTTCATATACACTCCCATACTTACATACATATATTCACACTGCAGGAAATGGATTTTCAAAGCCACAACAACACGAGCGGAAATAAGTTTGTCTGTCCCAGCGACAGGCAACTGGCATTGAGAGCAAAGTAAATATATTTTGAATTAATACAAGCCGTTTTATTTATATGTGTAAATATATGGTAGATTAACAATTTAATGCATATTAATTCGCTTTTATACTTAAATTAGTTTTTAAAGTCATGCATGGAGAACAGGTGATAATTAGTTGGTGGTTGTGAAAACAATTAAGTAGCCGAAAATAAGAAAGATATGTAATTTTTGTACAATGATGGGGTAACACAGCAAACAAAAAATATTGTAATTTAGAGAAAATGAACTAACTAAGCTTTTAAAGTGATTTTGGAGCTCACAAGACATTGTTTGACGAAACTTCAGGAAGCTTATTGACCGACTCTGATCATTTCTCTGCAATTAATGAGGTGGAATAGTATTTGTAATAAAAAAGTATAGAGTTTTGTTCTATTTTAAAAAACAATGTTGACTCTATATCATGTCTACTCCCACTATTTGGTCTTTCTTTGCTTTAAAAATCATCTTATTTTTTTTCTGGAAATTCTTCTTATTTATTATAAAGCTTGAACCTTGATATTATACGTGAAATGACTGTCTTGCGAATTTTTTCAAATTTCGATCCGTTTGATGTAGTTTTCGACCTCTTTTCGGCACATATTGCAATAACTTGACGACTATTTTTCAAGAGCGCTCAAGAGTTGAAGGTGTAAATCACACAAAAAATTGCTCTCGCAATAAAACATCATTTGGTTTTCGGGCATTTTAAGTTCACTTGGTTGTGTTGCTATTAATTTTGGAGAAAAATGGTCAACATGGGAATTGGCTAGTGCTTTTTAACGTTAATTAAAATGCTAAGTAAGTAGCGGAGCACACACAGAGAGATATATGCATATATACATATGTATGGCTTTTCTTTTCTAATAGCGTCACACACATATGAAGTTCTTAGTGGTACGTTACGTATACGTAACAAAAATAAGATTAGATGCGTAATAAGATTAAATATAAAAAAATTCAGCTTTTTAGCAAAGTTTAATTAGGTGTAGGTGTTAACAGTACATGCTACCCTACGAAGGTCATGGGCTCGAAATATATTAAAACGCACACAGCAACGCATGTTGAAGGAGGTTCCTGCCGGAAATCGCTTCAGCGGTTATGAAGCGCATTAGTTATATTTTTTTAAATTTTTTAGTAATAAACATATTAATAAATGGTTTCTAGAACGCTTAAGTTGCGTAGGTGAATTTTAAATTGTTTGTACATATATACATATACATAGGGGAGATGGTTTTTTGCCAACGGAGCTTCACTTTATCCATTCACATTATGTGTAATTCGATTAGAACTTGTGCATTTTGTTCCGCTCATTCCATCCGTTGGACTTGGGATAATTTCGTTTTTCTATGAATTTTTACATTTATTTCGGTTAAAAATTGGCTCATATTACTTTTTTCCTTCGTGGAAATATTTTATTTAACATTTGATTATGCTTCCTTTAACTCACAATTCATTCACAATAATCAATCAGTTTTATGTTATGAAGCAATTTCGTCTGAAATTCACTGGAAATAAGATTTTCAATCAATTTATGATGATATTTGGTATAGTAAAAAGTAATCCATTATTCTGATCTGTGTCAAGCGTGAAGTGCGACTGGCGTTAGTAGGTATTTTGTACTAAAAAGGATAATGGGAGAGTGATGATCAATTAGATCACTTATCTACTTACTTACTTTACTGGCGTAGACACCCCTTACGCGATTATAGCCGAGTTAACAACATTCTTATCGCTGCTTGGTACCAAATGGAAATACAAAGTAGAGCCAGGTCCTTCTCTACCTGGTCCTTCCAACGGAGTGGAGGTCTTCCTCTTCCTCTGCTTCCACCGGCGGGTACTGCAACAAAAATTTTAAAGCTGGAGTATTCTTATCCATCCGGACAACATGATTTAGCCATCGTAGCCGCTGTTTCTTGCTTCGCTGTACTATGTCAATATCGTCGTATATTCGTATCTCGTACAGCTCGTTCCATCATCCATCATCTTACGCAAAACCCTACCAGACCAGGTTTAATGCCACACTGATAAGGTCCAATCAGTGTTTTTTACACAATACACTCGACAGAACCTTGAATGCGATAATAAGAAGGGTTATCCCACGGTGCTGATGCAAGCACCTTGTGAGCTCTTTACCACCGTATTTGAATCCATCGGTCCCCACCGCTTTGTTGTTTTTTAAGAGGGCCATTGCTATTCGAACTTCTTCATAGTCGAGTAACGAAATGTCTTTTCTATCGTCTTCGAATGGGATTTCGGGTTCACTATCTCCTGATGTTTCGGTGTTACTGCCATTCAGGAGGCTAGAGAAGTGTTTCCACCATAAATTCAATATAGGTAAACTGGGCATCCGTTACTAGATCACCTCTCTGTGTCCTACAAGAGTCTGCTCCGGTATTGAAACCTTCTGTAAGTCGCGGTATTTGTTCGTAAAATTATTTACTGGTGATAAAAAGAGTATCATTTACACCAACATCAAATAAAAACGTTTGTGTTCGAAGTGCAGTGAGTCTGCACAAATGGTTTCCAAGCTAGGATTGACGGCCAGGAATTGCCGAGGAATCATCCACTATGAGCTACTTTCCTACGGCCAAAATCTTATTTCAGCCCTGCACCAACAGCAATTGGACCATCTGAAGGAAGCAATCGAACAGAAGTACCTAGCTTTGGCCAACAGGAGGATAATTCTGTTTCATCAGGACAACGCCAGACCACACGCTTCTATAATGACATGCGAGCTGCTCCGAGAGCTTGGTTGGAAAGTTCTTATGCATCCACCTTATAGTCCGGACCACACTTAATATGTTTACCATCTATTCCTGTCTATGGCTAGTGAAAAATTTATCTTATTTAAAGCCTGTGGAAATCATAATGTATAATTACTTTTAAATGACAAAAAGTTGTCGAGCAAAATGGTTGAATATGTGACATAAATTGGATAATTCCAACTATGGTTAGTATTGCGTACTGGCATGCGGATTAATTTAAATAAAAAATTATGTTAATTTTTCAAATTGCCATCGTCCTTCAGCGGGGAATGTCAACTCCTCCGAGTGTATTTCTGACGTGATATAAAGGCTCTTCATAAAAAACCATCAGCCGTTCGGAGGTGGCTTAGTATAAATTGCAGGTCACTCAATTAGTTGGGAAAACATCAAGACGCACACCATAAATGGGAAGAGGAAAATTGCGTTTTATAACCGCCATATATATAAATATATATTGTTCTGCGTGTTAGGCTTATAAAATTTCAAAATATGATATTCCTTGCATATTTGAAATACTCTAACTACTTTGAGTATGATGAGATGAAAACCTTAAAAAAATAACAATATTAATTTGCCAACTTTTTGTTGTTATAATTAATATAATCTCTTTCAGAGGGAAAATTCTGAATTTAAGTATACAATTCGTTAAGAGTAATGCTTTTTAACGAAGTAGAAGAGATTTACTTATGACTTCCTTAGCAATATAATGCAATTAAAACTTTGAGAAAAACTTTTAAACAGTAAAAGTTAGTTTTACATGATTCAATTGATGTGAAATGCAATATAAATATATATACATACATAGATTTGTAAAGAATATCTCCATAAATTGTTATTATATTGTAAATTATACTTAAGAGCTTCAAAAGCATATCCGGTTGTCAGCGCACTACTGACGCGCATTACCCAACTGCCTGCACGATTTCATATTTCCATATTTTCATACAATATGTATCTGTTTCCATACACACTAACTGTCAGTGCAGCTGTCTGTCGGTGGTGTCGTCATTTCAAATATAGGTACATACATCACTCGCTTAACCACAAAGAGATGTAGGTAAGTCTGTGTGTGTGTGTGTGGAATTGCACGTCATTTGCCGTTTTGTGGCAGCAAAAAAAAAATCAAATAAAAAATGTATGTAAGGCAAAGCAAAGAGAAAACGCGTGGAAATAGTGTTATAATGAATATTATGTACGAGTATGTATGTATGTTTGTATGGTAAGCACAGCTATGGCTAGCTCATAATTAAATCAAGTGTCCGTGCCAGTCGACTACGCGATATCATTACAAAAAGTTCATAGATACCAACCACCTCCTCGGACACTCTATGCAATACTGCTTTAGTAAGTTTGTATGTACATACCTATGTTTATTAGAGCGTTTACTGCGATCGAACACTCACTTCACGTTGCACTACAATCTGTTTTCCTCAAGGGTATCCGCAAAACTACTTACATATGTACATATGTATGTGTATGTATTTTATTCTGCACGCACTCATAAACGTGTGCTTATTTATGTATGTATGTATGTATGTATGTATGTTTGTATATATGTATGTAAAAAAGTTCATTGCTTAGCCATAAACTTATTGTTCAATGAGCTGCGGCAAAATGCTAGTGAAATATAATTTAAATATATGTATGTATGTTTTGTATAAAATTGTAAAAGAGTTTAGTTAAAAGGACACAAGGAATAAAGAGTAAAGTTTTAAAACTAAATTTTTATTTCAATTGTTTAAATATAGTTTACTTTAATTATTATTATTATTAATTACAATTATTAAATATATAACAATTTATAATCTGTTAGCATATTTATTTACTTTTTTAATTTTAGAATTCTGCCAATAAAAAAGTTTCATTATGAATAGTCATTAAGGGGGGAAGCTGGTCTATAATTTTTGAAAAATCGAACATTTTTTTTGTCTTAAAGGTGATTTAGGATCTTAGGAATAACATACCAAGAGATGGATGCCGGCAAAAGTTTATAAATGCACAAATTTTTTTTTGGCCGAAGATATAACTCGAACAAATCTTCATCGATTCTTATGAAATTTTGATAGTACATTCGAAATTCCGTTTTCCAGAGACGTATGTGTATAACATATATATTTTTAATCAACAACTTTGTATCGTTTTTTATAGTGAAAATTTGAACTTTTTGTTCAAACCTGCACCTTTTCGCGAAAAAACAGAAAATCAAAAAAATCTTACGTACGTTTCTGTTCATATATAGAAACTAAAAAAAATATTTTTTAATCCAGCACAAAAATTAAGGAGCTTACATCTTCGACCATAGACCCACTAGAAAAAAAGGCGTCTTCGGAGAAATGCTGTACAGCGGCCATTTTGAAATTAATTCACACCAATATTTTTGTGTATTTGTACCATGGAACCTACATTATGAAACCTATTTCACAGATTTTCGATTGATTCCTTTCTTGAGTCAAAATAAATGCATAAAATGAATGCCCATTTTTTGTGCTCAAGATCAGCTTCTCCCCCTTAAATGCGTGATAGCTGAATTTTGTTTACATTGCCACATTAAAGTCAAATAATTTCCTAGTTATTATTGGTCATTGTAGGACGCTTAAAGCGTTAGAATAAAGTAAACACAAACAAACAAAGTTTATCCACCGTCGATCAGATGTGCAACGGCTTTAAATTGACACAGATTGACAGGATCACACCACCTCTTTGTCAGTTTTAAAGTCGACTAGCAAGAAAAGGATTGGCTGTTTTCCCTGGTTTTAATAGCGAGACCACTCCACCCTGTTTCCTTATGCCGCGTACTGTTAGAGTGGCCGCAGACAGTTTGACCATCTTGGTGAAAAATTCTACACACGCTGGACCCATTTGTTTTGGCATCAGCATGCATATTCCGGGTTTTGTTTCGCGATAGTCCTTTGAGTCTCCTCTTTGAAGACGACGGGCCACCTGCCGTTTCATTTAGTCAACCGAAGGGTGCAGTGCAGCCGGTTGAAAGCGAATTTCTTCAGAGTGTGGTTATCGAATGGAATTTTTAATATTAGAAATAATTGAATTCTTTTTTTAATTCCATCACTCTTTAATTTCTCACTTCATTTATGGCGTGCTGAGCCACTTTTTTGTAAGATTGATTAATAAAAAAAATATAAAACACATTTACTAAGCATCGTAAACATTTATGTACGTATAGGTATATACTATGCACATGTACCATGTATACATAATGCAAAAAGGCCACAAGTAGTAATCATAGAGTATCGGTCAACATAGTAAATCCGCCACAATCTCACTTGACATTTACTAAACCATTACCATATATGCACGCCTTTGTGCATTTGTAATTTTTGTTGTCATTGTGCGCACATACATATATATGTATATATGCACTTTCATATATTCGCATTTGCAAAATGTGTACACGTATGTTTGCCGATAGGCAGTTATGTAGTGGGTTGGTGTGGTGAATTTTGCATGCTTTATATAGTGCCGCCAACAGCGCCTGCCTAACTGACGCCAACAAACGACAAACAAAACTTCCCCTTTCGCATGAATATGCAAGTCATCGTAGCTGTCAATGCACTGCGAATATGATGATGTTTGTTGTGTGAGTTGACAATGGAAAAGGAAATGGCATCAAGTGACTTGAAATGAAGCTTACGAGTGTGTGTGTGTGCGCGTGTGTGAGTCAATGAGTGAATGCGAGTGGGTGAGCGTGAAGAGGGTGTCATAATGAGACTAAAGTAATGAGCATATTTGCTCGTTTATTTGTGGTTAGCTAGCATATACTCGTATCTATACCCAGCAATGAAATGAATTAGTGAAAACTATTTCGAAATAACAACTGTTAAGTAAGTAGTATATTAAACACGGAAATGTGAATGAGTTGGCAGTATACCATGCTCATACTAGTAACAAAAGGACCAAAAATTTTACTAGTTAAATTTTGTACACAAATTTTTAGTATTATTTATATAAGAGAAAGATGATTTTATTTTTTTTAAACAGATTTTTCTCTAATAAATATGTCCATCCCTCCGAGTGTATTTCGGACATTGTATAAACTGTAGGTCCCTCCATTTGTTGGAAAAACATCAAAACGCAAAACCACAAATTGGAGGAGGAGCTCTGCCGAAAATCGCTTCAGCGGTTACAAATCGCCAATTATTTATATAAATATTTACTAAAAACACACTAGACTTATACCAGTACGCAAAACTACTGGTTGCTTTCTTGAAAATATCTTAAGGAAAATTTAATAAAATTTGTTTACAAATTCTGAATTCAATGCTAAGATATCGTGTAGAAATATAGTACACTTGTCTCATATAGATTAGTGCAAATTGAAACCTAAGTTATTGCTTTGTTTGTCTGCACAAAGTAAAATTAATTTTTAGAGTTTCAATAAATATGTAGGATTTTCATATTTCGATCAGAAAAATACCAATTTAGTACAAAATGTGCCAAAAAATTACTAGTTCATTGTTTAGTCCATAATAAACTATTGAAAGCCACAAAATAAGAATAGCTTACAAATTTTAATAAGAATAAGATTACTAGTCTTATACTGGTTTAAAACTATTAAAAAAAATTAATATTTAAAATTTTAAAATAAATTAGTGTTTTATTTAATTAGAAGAAAAGTTAGTAACCGCGGTAGCTGAGAGATGTTATTGGATTTAAGGTCTAGGCTTACAACGCTGGTCAAACTAACATATAAATATATTAATTAATCGTTTTATAACTGGTGCTAAGGTAGTACTTTTCGGATCAGTGTCATTTTGTTCAGTCAATTCTAGTGCCAAACCAATACTTTTCGGTCCAGTTTCACCGCAGGCTATTTATGTATAATTTTATTTTGTGTATTTAAGTGCGTTTGTGTTTGAATATCTTTAAGTTTTGCATTTGAGTAACTT
Organism: Ceratitis rosa; assembly: GCA_037013455.1. Taxonomy (NCBI): domain Eukaryota; kingdom Metazoa; phylum Arthropoda; class Insecta; order Diptera; family Tephritidae; genus Ceratitis; species Ceratitis rosa. Next base: position 610,092 of record JAWMAG010000393.1, read on the forward strand.
GCATGACGCTTTGTTAACGCCTATTAAAAATAGATTAGATTTATGAACTCATCATAAATGCGTGCTGTGTTGGCGACCGCTGCATTGAGAGCGGTGACACTGTGGTGCGTCGCATGCTGTGTTATAATGTGTGCGTGCTAATTAAGTTTTAATAACTTCATAAAATATGACTTTCTAATTGTTATAATTACATTCACTCGAATTCCAGCGCAGTGGTCACCAGCTGTGTACGCCTAAAAGACTGCTACACTTACTTGCGTACACACATACTCGTACATAAGTGAGGTGTAAGAATTTAGGATTTGAAGGCTATAAATGCCAATTTAGTTCGCTGAACTATGCAATTAGTATTCTCAACAGTGCAAGGTATTTGTACGGATGTCCTACGGACAGGAGTATAAGAAGAGAGTGAAAGTGTTTGACCTTTACGATTGATGATAATCACAGTGAATTTTTAAAGGTCATTCAGCTTGAATTTATATACCTTTTTTTATTTTACCAAGTGAAAAATGTAGAAGCAAATTTGTTATTTTGTAGTTATAAGTAAATATATAGTCTTCTTATTTTTAATGGACCCTACTAGTCGTTTTTTTCGCAATTCAAGTTCTTTTCAACCATATTTTTCAAAGGAGTGGTCTTCCTCTGCATGCTCTAACAGATACTGCATCCTATATTTTCAGAACTGAAGTGCTTTCGATCACACAGATGACTTTACCCAGCCACCCAATGTCTTCGTAAATCTGATTCAGCTCATCGCCACATCGAGTACTTGCCATCGCTAGTTTCAAAGTTGTATAATTCTTTCACAAAACCTTTGCCTGGAAGTCTTCCAATGCCTAATCATGAGATATTGATATACATAGTCAAGTCCCTGAGTGTACAGTCAAAGCTGCAAGGCTATATCCTATTCTTGCATCCTCGTCGTACACCCTGGAGACGTAAGTAACTCTTGAGCAAGATGCGCTAATCTGTATAGCTGCTTCTAGAATCGCAGGTCCCTTAATTATGAATGTGTTTCTGCCTTGCTGCTTTGGACCTCAGCAAAATTAAGGCTGAAATCATCGCCGTCCAAGTGATGCGACGAATCGTACAAGGCTTCAAGAGAGTAGGTCCTTGTGTTATTGACTACAGCGGATACATGAGGGAGTGCAAATTTGGTGTCGCATTTGTCGGTACTTTTAGATTGCAGCATAATATAATCCTTCAAGCTACTTGTCTGTTGTCGTAACGAAGAGCCGGTAACCAAACCATATTGTGATAGACGGAAGACATGTACCCAGTGGGGACGACTTTGCTTTGATTTTTTGTTCCGTCTGGGGAAAGCAAAACTAACGGTGCACTTTCTGAAGCAAATAATATCAATAGTCTGTGATGGATTTATCTGATAGATAGTAAGTTGATTTAAGTTAATGAGGGTGCTCAATACAGAATCCCTTGATCGAGCGCACTTAAGACTTTTTGCTGTGATACCTATGGTCTTGCAGAGATTTAGTTCTCTTTTCTTGGTCCAATTACTAAATTTGTTGAGAGGAGAAGTATGCCCACATCGTGTGCAGAGTTTACCGAGGTCGGGGCTATTCAACTCGCAATTTCCTGGGAAATCTTTATGTTCGGGAACCCAACTCACGGACGTTTCGTACACAGTCGAGAGTTTCGTTTCCCTGCATTTTACGCTACCTATTGAGATGGTGTAATTGCGTTGAAGGGGGAGCTACCATTTTAGAGTTGACTGTAACTTATATATGATATTGGCGCAGACTACAAGAGTTGAAAAGACTTAGCTGGCGCAGACGGGAGCCACAGGCTTTTGATCTATAAGTCAGGTAATGACTTTTTGTTATTCTTAAAGCGAGTGTACGTCATAGTTGGCTGATGGAATGCTCGTTCTCATTAATTGTGCATTCGAGTTCCGGCTGTTGCATGCTCAAAGCAATTCAGCAGACTATAGAATACGATCCCTCCATTAACTCAGTAGACCCTCGATATCAATCAGTCGATCAACTCTTTTCAATATAGAAATATCAAAGTCGCCCGTATTTTCCTAGAATTCGCGAGCTTTCCTTCTATTAGCTAGCTCCTCGTGTCATTTACAGTGCACATATTTCGGTCTCACTCTTTTTCCCTGTGAAAATTTGTTCTTTTCACCTATCGATATCTTTCCCACTTTCGGCACGTGTCGTGATTGATATTTTCAAATTTAATTCATTTAATCATATTTAATGAAAAAATTTATTTTTATTAGTTAGTTTTATTTTTCAGTGATGTGAGAACTTCCTAGAAAGGCATTTTATTGTAACGAGATAAACTGCCTTTGTTGTTTTTATTATTATCAGTTGAAAAAAATTCCGCCGAACATAAAGAAAAAAAGAAGGTTTTAATCGTTTAAACGAATTAAATATGATTTTTTACAATAAATATTTTAAATAACTTTACATATGTACAGCGTTTGGTGCTCTGCTTTATGTATATACATAGGTATATGTTTATTCGCTATTTTCTCCTTCAGCTGCTTCACGGTAAAGTAATTTCATACGGTCAATGCAATTTTTTAATATTTTATTTGTTGCTATTTCCGCTTTACCTGTTCACATACACATACATATCGCATTACTTATCGCACTCAGTATCAGTTGCAAACAGCTGTTACATTTTATACTGCTAACCAAACATACACGTACATACTGGTACATATTTACGCATAGCGTTATGCAGCAAAAGAAGAGATAATACAATAATAACCTTGATTTGTGTCTGCAACGTTGCATACTTTGAAGGGTAACTATTGCCGAAAGCATTGACAACAGCACAACCAACATCATCACTAACAACATTATTATCATCATCTTTATGATAATCATCATCTTTATGATGATCAACAATGCTACCACCTGGCAGCTGCATGCTTCTGTGTTTTATTTTAGTGTGGTGTGTATATATACGAGTATGTATGTGCGTGGCATAATGGTAAAGTTCGAGTTTGCTAGCAGCTGTTGCGTTACCAAGGTGTTCTGTTGGCAAAACGGAAGTTAAATAAATAAAACTATGTATTGCGTGTACGTGCAGCATTAATTATACATACAAACAGACATGCATACATCATGATATACTTTTTCTTCGAATTACTGCGCTCAATGTTAACTGGACTTCAAGTATGCGGCAGGATTTATATTCTGGTCATGACCTACGGCTATGAGCGTGTGAGATTTTTCCATTTTTTTTTTTTTGTAAAACTTTGCAATATATACAACACTTCTGCAAAAGTATGCATACATACTCATACCCACATGTATGTATGTATGGTATATATGCATATGAATTTCAATTAAAAAATCCATTCCATTTGTTTATTTGTAATTAACATTTTTAATCGAAATCCCAACAGCAAGCGCGTATTTCTATTTGCCAACAAATACTTTTTTATTCCGAAATTCATAATAAACATTTCCTTTGCATTTCCTTTCCCTTATTCGTTGCCGAAAATTCACGAATTGCAATTAATTTCATCATATTTGATTTCTGTCTGCTGTTTATTAAATGAAAATCATGCTTGCCGTGGTGAGGAAGGAATTTTGGTGGCTGTTGTGCTGCCACCCTGCCAAGTCACCTTATCGTGTTGTGTGGTTAAATATAGAAATGCGTTAATCGGTATTCTGCAGAGCTTGCAAATTAACATATGGTCATTTATTTTGCGCATATACATATGCATACATATATATAAATATCTAATACTTATATACGCAGGTAAATATTTACAAAAATAAGTATATATAAACATTATATATACATAAATATGTTGCTGATAACTTTTTAGAAACGCGCTCATATGCATGTATGTATGTACGTACCTTAATTATAATCTAAATTAGATTATTTTTCTGGAAACAAATTAGCATTTTGTGAATAATAAATTCCAATATCGCTCTGTTGAATAATAATCGTATAAACTTTTATGACAAAAAGGAAACATGATTAAAGAAATTGGAAAATATTGAATTCGAGCAAAGCTGCGCACAGGATACCCGATTATTATTTCCTTGGAGAAAAAGATACTAGCTGTTAACTAGATTGTTGCTAGTTAGCTTTTTTATACCATCCATGTAAATTGAACTAAAAAAAAGCTTTTCCTAAAAATCCATCCGCATCTAGGAGGGTGCTTAGAATAAAGTATGGGCCCTTCATTTATCGAAAAAAACATCAAAAACGCACAAAAAATTGGTTGAATATACTTGTATATACGAATATGTCAATTGTCCAACTATTCATCGACATCATACTAGTTAAACACCAGTTCATTTAAGCATTTTTATTTACTAATTTGTGGAAGTAAAAAAATCTACTACAGCCGGATACAAATCGTGCATCTCTTATCTGAGAGCGCGGGCTCTAACAACTCGCCTATCGCTCGGCTATATGACAAGCAGCAACAAATTGCGCTTACTTTGTTTTTCTTTTAAGTAGGCGTAAGCACCGCGTCAATCATATCTTTTTTCTTCGCAATTCGGCGCAAATTGGAGACAACAAGTAGCACCAGTGTCCTTCTCCACCTGATTTTTCTATTGAGGTGTAGGAGACGGTAAGGCTAAGAGCACATGTGCACGTATCTTACGAGTTTAGTCTTAAGCCATAATCTAAGCACTTTATTATATGGTATGTAAGAGTAGTAGTAAGATGGCAACCTTAGTTTTTAAGATATAGCAGCGAGTCGACTCGTTGCATTTGAATAAGGCTTTCTTGAGATCACAATTTTTAAAATAAGGAACGATTGGTTTGCTCATTCTATTTTGACCGCCGAGAAGACAAGTCGTTTATATTAAACTACTCGCAATCCTATAGAGGTGAAGGTATTATTCTTTCTCACCTTCCAGCAGTGGGTACATTAAAAAAAACTGAGGTATTTTCATTCGTTCGGAAAAGATGACTTAACTAGAGCTTAATACGCACGGCTTATTGTTACATAAATGTTCCAAAAAACATTTCTGTCGAAACCTCTTAGTAACGACTCAGTGGTTTCCTTATCGTTCGGTTGTTGAGAGCAATAATATCCATTTCATTAGCATACGCCAGCAATAGTTTGAACTTATAGAATGTGTAATCTGCATTTCGTATTTAGCTCTGCAGCTCGTATTATTTTCTCCATCATTAGGATGACGTTGTCACACGATAGAGAGTCATCTTGTATTAAACCTTTTTTGATACTGAATATCTCACTGGTTGAGTACTCGGACCATAGTCATTTTCTCAGCAAAAATCTAGCAACAGATGCTACATTATATCTATAATTGGCTCTTTGTAACGGCTGAAGCGATTTTCGTCCGAGCTCCTCCTCCAATTTGTGGTATGCGTCTTGTTGTTTTCCAGCAAATGGATGGAAAGGCCGATGGATTTTTATGAGGAGCTTCGATTTTTATTTCGGAAACACAACCGGGTGGTACCAGAAGAAGAAAAGATAGAACCATTTTTCATTATAGGCAGTCATTTTTCTTTCCAGCCCTTCTTTCGATTTTATGGAAAACTAATTGTTTCTTTGGCGGTTCCCTGTTGTTCACTACTTCCATCCCTTTTGAGGACTTTTATATTGTCTTTGCATATTTTAATGTGCTCTATCTGAAACCTTATGATATTTACAAGATCTTTAGACGTTTTTCTTTATGCTTCAATATAAAAATATATTTGCAATGTTCAGTAATAATACAAAGTAATCGATAGTTACCAACGACTAATGCTAATGTCGTGTTTACAATACATTGATCTTATAAGGATATATTATGTTGCCTCGGTTAGATTATGAAGAGTCTTTGGTAAATTTAGTTGTGAAATTTTACAAAAAATTCACTTTTGCCAACAAAAAATTAATTTTTCATAAAAAGCACACATTTTCTTGTTGTTGATTGTTTGTAGCCAGTTTGAACATTGTTTATTACCAGCAAATCGCTAGCAAAAAACATTTTTTTTACATTTCGTTGATATTTCAGTAAATCCCTTGTAAATTGATTCAACATATCACCATGGTTATTTAATTTATATAAACATTCACTTAAATTGCTACTCATATTTTTTATCTTTATTTTTTTTGTTAAGATTGCCATGATTTTTTCCATATTCTAAGCCTTTTACGCCCACACTCGATGGCATTTTCTGTACCTTTGAACAATTGCGCATCTTTTTTTCACATTTTCATATCTATACATATACATGCATACCTATATACAGGACAATTGAACAGGAAGAGACTAATAAAACTCAACAGCCAAGAGTAATAGATGGAAAAGGTCAGAGTGTAAATATAAAAATAGGTGATATGTATTTGTGTTCAAAAAACATACTCGTATATGTAGCCATACATATATGTATGTATGTATGTCAGTTGATGAGCATAACAGTGCAGAGAATTAACCAGGAAAAAAAATGATGAAAATATTCAGAGTAGCCGTATGATTTTTGTGTGTTAGTATGTGCGTATGTTTGTGTGCGTGGCCAGAAGGCGCTGTTGATTGCGTTGTTTGTCTCCAAGCTTTGTTTCCTAACATTTTTTCCACTTTTTTTTCTACAACACTAAATGTCGAACAAGCAACGGTCGTTTACACCCACTGCCAAAACAAGTGAAAATGTGTAACGGTAAATATGACGGTGATGTGAAAAGAAAAAACAAGAAAAATGTTGCCAAGCAAATATCAAAGTGGAATTGGTGTAGCCCGTTGGCGATGCGAAACGTGAAATGAAAGGAAAAAAAAAAATATTAAAAAATAAAAAAAAAATTTAAATAAACATAAATAAAAATATGATGATAGCGATGAGAAGTATGTTTTCCATTAAAATGGAAATGTGCGCGAAAAACAACAGAAAAAGAAAGGAGAAAAAAATCATTAAATAAACTTTGTAAAGTAGTAAATTACTAACCAGCCAGATAAAGTGATTTTAAAACTTATTTTTCCATGCTTTTTATTATTTCTTTTATATTTTTTATGTTTATTTTATTTTATTTTTTCTAAGTTACACATGTAGAAGTTTTCATTTACTTTCTTTTTTCTTTTTTTTTAACATTTTCTTATACACTTTCTTCTCGGCATGCCTGCCTAGTTGGGCCGTAAGTAAGGTAATCCGATTGAAGTAAGAAAAGTTCAAATAAAGCGCTAAAAGGTGCAAATATAAAATGGTTGTATAATAGAGTGTACACAAGCGAAGCGTGTATGTGTGTTTGTGTGAGCTTATATTTACTGACTGTTTACTGAGAGTGCGGTTTAGATGTGTAAATATTTATTTGCGTGTACGAAGGAGTTGTATGCGGGGAAAAAAGTTTTGAGAACGAGATAATAAAAAAGCAGGTGCATAAAGGGATCAAACAAGTTTATGTGAAGGGTAGTATAATTAAGTATAAATGAAATTTACAACTTAGTATTAGCTATAAATGTATAAATTTTGTAGCATTTAGATGATAATGCTATTTTGTTGCTTTTCTTTTACTTACTTGAAATTGAAAAAACATAATAGTTTTTATAAAAAAATAAAATATTTATTAAATTTTTACATTTTACATTTTTCATAAAAATTTAATGGAATATTGCCAATAAAATTATTTTATTTCATAATAAGGATAAACTACAAGTTTAAGAAATAAAAATTAAATTTATATTGCGTAAGCACCGCGGCTAACCAAGTGTCCAACGCTGCGTATACGTAACTATTTAAATTTTCATAATAGTGTTGATAGGAAAAAAATGTACAATCGCTGCAGCTGAATCGAATAATTTCCTTATTGGCTTCTTCAAACACTTTTTACAGTAATTGTAATTTTTGTCCATATGTCAGCAATAACGTGCCGAATATTCGCTTCCAAGGCGTCAATCGCCTCTGACTTATCTGCTTAGACAAGCGGTGTTAAATCGTACGATATTGCGCTATCAAACAGTGACTTTTTGAGAATGTAACGGCGTCGCTGCAATGGCTTGCACATTATCATCACTCCAAATGAGACAATTTTTTTCTTATTAACGTACCCATCCAACCATAAAAAAGATTTTTCCGCCTAGATCGGTTTAAGGTCCATCTCCCGAAATGAAAATAAAACTAGAAGTAAATGGTACGATAAATAAAATTTATAGAGTCCAGAAAATTAAAATGCCACGGTATTGATTGTTTATCTAAGACGACGCATCTTTTCAAATATTATTCCTGTCGGTCAGCTACTCAAGCCCTTCGCACTCACGCATTTTTGCCTATTTCAATTTTTGTGTGCTAATTCGTTTTACTTTCCTCTTCAGCTACCGGCATTTATTGCACCCGCAAATTTTATGGTTGAATGCAAAGCAGCGGGGTAGGCAGTCTTTGCACTCCACTGCAGATTAGTATTTCTCTGCCTAAGAGCAGTCAAATATAGGTAGTCATTAAGGTCATGAAAGGTGAGGTAAGAAAGAGGTGTGTTAGATGAGTTGGTTTTATAGAACATGCAAAAAGGTGGTTCGTGCTGTATGTCATGATTAAGTCTAGATAAGTAGAAGTATAATCTACCACAGTGTGCGGATTTTAATTGTTCAAGTATTATGCTGAAACTATCTATCTTACATACCTTCCATCCATAGCAACCTATCTAATGAGTTACTACGGTTGTCCCGCAGAAACCATCGGCCATTTGATTTTTTCCTTAAAACCGGCTCACCTCATTTCTCGCTGTTATACAATGTTGCCAGTATTAAACTAATATGAAATAAAGGATGAAAAAGAAATGAAAACTAAATTGTTAATTAATTATTTATTACCATATAGATCATGTATATTTGAATGGTGTCTATACGTATATTCGAACATATAAATTATGAAATTTGTTGACGAAAATTATAAATTTGTTTAAAAATATGCAAACACACTGACAGCTGGCAACATTTCGCCACTGTCAGCAGCGTCGATAACTCGTGTATGCATATCGCATCGGTGGTGGTTGGATTACCAAGACATCAACCAGTTGGATATCAGTAGCTTCACAATTAAGGGGTTGAGAGTACGCCCTCAAATCATGTTCCTTAAAACGTAGGCTTTCAACCGACGCTTGTTGAAATTTTTCATTGCAGTAAATTTTTTATAAGGCGGTTTCTAATCTCAACGCACTTTAGCTCGTCTCCAAAATGATCTTTATTGTCCATCAAGAGGATACTTAACCTATTCATTTTATTTTATTTTATATTATTTTATTTTATTTTATTTTAATTTACTTTATTTTACTTTGTTTTATTTTATTTTATTTTATTTTATTTTATTTTATTTTATTTTATTTTATTTTATTTTATTTCAATTTAATTTAATTTAATTTTATTTTAATTTATTTTATTTTATTTTATTTTATTTTATTTTATTTTATTTTATTTTACTTTATTTTATTTTATTTTATTTTATTTTATTTTATTTTATTTTATTTTATTTTATTTTATTTTATTTTATTTTATTTTATTTTATTTTATTTTATTTTATTTTATTTTATTTCATCTTATTTTATTTTATTTTATTTCATTTCATTTCATTTCATTTCATTTCATTTTATTTTATTTTATTTCATTTCATTTTATTTTATTTTATTTTATTTTATTTTATTTTATTTTATTTTATTTTATTTTATTTTATTTTATTTTATTTTATTTTATATTATTTTATTTTATTTTATTTTATTTTATTTTATTTTACATTATTTTATTTTATTTTATTTTATTTTATTTCAATTTAATTTAATTTAATTTAATTTTATTTTGTTTTGTTTTACCTTACTTTATTTTATTTTATTTTGTTTTACCTTATTTTATTTTATTGTACTTTATTTTATTTAATTTTATTTTATTTTATTTTATTTTTTATTTTATTTTATTTTATTTTTTTATTTTATTTTATTTTATTTTATTTTATGTTATTTTATTTGATTTTATTTTATTTTATTTTATTTTGTTTTATTTTATTTTATTTTATTTTGTTTTACCTTATTTTATTTTATTTTATATCATTTTATTTCCTTTTTTGATATTATACATGGCGTATACGTAACCCATTTAGTGTCTTAAATTTGGCTTTTTCAAACTTTTTAATTACATGTTTGAAAAACTAATATTTACTGTCTTATTGTCATTCCATAGACAACTAACAGTCAGCAGAGCTATGTAAATAAGCTGTAAATAAATTGAAAATTTAACTCCCACACTATAGTCTTTATTTCTTGTAAAACTAATTTTTTTATTTATTTTATTTTTATTTTTTGCGCGGCCCTAATCTACATAAAGCATTGTCACTCACCAACACCCTACATTTCATTGAGGAATAAGTGACAACAACAATAAAAAAATGGCATAAAGTAAACGACACGTCGGCAATCACATTTTGCCTGTGGCAGTAAAAATACAAACAAGCAAAAAAGAACAGGAAAAATAAAAAAGTGAAAGAAATTAAATGGGAAAATATGTTGAAAACGTGTTTGCACTCTCGCTCGTGCACCTTCTACACAGAAGCAATAAAAAAGCACAGACACAATAAACACTTGGAGCGTTGTACATGTAAATACATACATATGTACACGTATGTAAGATATTTAAAAGCACCTACATATGTGTATGATCTACTACAAAACGGCAGACAAACCGACTATGCATGTGGTTAGGCTGAATGGCATGCCATTAACCTCAGATGAAACACGCGTATGTAAATAACTATTTACATATGAACTTTAAAAGGACGAACTAAAATTGTAAACATACATACACGTTTGTGTTTTGTCATTTTATACACGCTGCCTGTCGTTGACTCCTAGTGATTTCACTCAACTTCTACGTGTGAACAATATTACAAAACATATTCGTGCGATAAACAAGTTTACTTGTAAAAAAAACAAGAAAACTTATTAGTATATATACATACATATGTATGTACATATGTGTACAAAGTTAGCTTCTTTCTTTCTCGTTCTGCACCTGTGATTTTGTAAAGCTTTTTCCAAATGCGGTCGATCTATATACATACATGTATGGTAAGTTCCTCCATTTGTTCGAGAAACATCAAGACGCCCACTTCAAATTATAGGAATAGTTTTGCCGAAAATCGTTTCAGTAATTATAAAGCGCTAATCATCTTGATGAAATAACTAAAAAAATATGACAGATATATTTCCGTTGCTAAAAAGCAGTTAGCGATTTGTGAAAACTCGTTTCCTGCCGCTGAAGCGGTCAAGTGAAAGGTCTTGCTCAAATTTTTGGGAAAAAGGTGGTCAACTGGTCGAACATTTTGTTCCGTCATCACACCATAAATAATCCTAAAATAACATAATCAACAAAAAACAAATGACATTCTTTGCATTCTGATAACCTTAAAAAAATGATCGTTCAATTGAAAGCAACTCAAACTGCTACACAGGAAACTTAACGTGAAGGTAAATGATACCTCAACTATTTCAGATTAATTGAAGGCAAAAAAGTTTATAAATATTATCGTCAAGTATATTTAGACTTAACGTTTGTGGGTTAAAAAAAATTGCAGAACTGCACCATTTGTGGTTTGTTTCGCTTAGCTGAGTCATACACATAACTGCGCAGTTGATGAGGGGCTTTTTTAATGAGATCTAGACAAGTGGCACTCAAAGTGTTTGATGGGAAATGATGTTGACACAATATGTTAGGGGTGGTTTAATGAAAAAATATAAACAACAACAAAAATGTGTTGAAAGGTATCAACCATATGCAAAATAATGCAAAAACACATTTACATATGTACAAATGTATCTGCATATTTGCGCATTTAAGGTTTCCTTTATTTATGTTCCTATACAGTACGCAAGTTGGATATTTATTTTTAGCGTGAATTTACTCATATGCATGTGGTTATCATTTGCTGGTTGTCGTGAACTTGGCACTTAAATGTGTAATACAAGTCAGAAAAATGACGTAGCAAATTGTATATTCTATTTATCATATATGTACATATAAAATACGCTTGACGTTAAGTAATGCGTTGGTTGTATACTTTTTATATTTTTTTTTGCGCAACTAGCGTATTATAAGCTGCAATAACTCTAATATGATCGTTGTAATTCGTTTGGGTTGTCAACTGAAGTTTGATATGCTGTTGTGATATTTTTAGAAAGTAAAATAACAGTATATTGTACATATGTATATGTATATAGGAATAACCTGTGTACGGATTAGTATTCATTTAGCTGTCCTTGTTCCTTTTCTTTCAGTTTATATCTCTTGATGTTTGACAGCTCCCTCATTAGATACTGATATCTAAAGTACAAATCTCTACAGTAGACATTCATGTAGTTCTAAGTTTAGTAATTAAAAAATTAAAAAAATACTCATGTTATTATAATTTCGCTCTTTTTCTCCCGAACTTATAAACTTCTCCCACTCTTATCTTCTACAGATTGCGTGCCGGTTGGAGCAGTTCGAAAACTAATGAACCATTACGGCCCGAGGAACAGGCCGCTATTATATCTGTCATCCGGCGCAATGAGGAAATTGAGACTGCTGAACGGCAGCGTGTTGGCCGTCTTGTCGATCGTGTGGAAAAGATTAAACAACGCGCTGTCGAAGGTGGACCCAACTGTTGTCGTCTCTGTGGTGACACCTTCGGTTTGTTGCGTTCCACCCGTATCATATGTGAGGATTGCAAGAAATCGGTGTGTACCAAATGTAGTGTCGATATAAATATACGCTATCATACGAGTGATCGCACGCGGGAAATATGGTTGTGCCGCATCTGTTCGGAGACGCGAGAAATGTGGAAAAAGTCTGGCGCATGGTTTTTCAAAGGGCTTCCCAATTATGATGCGCCCAGTAGCACTAATTCAACGCCTACACATCAGCCAGCAAGTGGCGGCGCCATGTCTGATGTGCTACTGCCACCGCGTGGCGCACAAAGTTGTAACAGTACGCCTACGCGTAATGTGCGCGTAAAGAAGCTGACAATACATGTGGATGACAGCAGTAGTTCGGAGGAGGACACAAATGGTGGTGGTGTTGGTGGTGATGTTGTTGATGGCGCCATAGTAAATACAACAGGGCCTTTGACAACAGCACGCACAGCAACATGGAATGTTGTCAACACTGACGTGTCACCGCCGCCACCGCCACCATCGACGACGACGACGACGACGCGTATGCAACGTGAGGATAGTTTTCGCCTACGTACTTTTGGTTCGATACGCAGCATTATTGACAGTGGTGAGCGTAAGTTATCAAATTCTTTTTTTGCAAATCGTCATACATCCAGAACCGAGAATAGTCAACCGGATTATGATACCATATCAACTGCATCGACTGTCACATCGGTGAATAATAGACGTGAAAGTAATTGTAATTATACGCGTCGCAGTTCTGTCTCCTCGTCATGGTCGATTAGTGGTGAAAGCTCATCGGGCAATTCAGCGATTACAAGTAGTCACGTGCCCAATCATAATCAAGTAAATTTACATTGTCGTGAGCTACTCGGTTGGCTTGAAGTGGCCGTTAGCTATCGTGAAAGCGCGCATAGTTTGGACTGTATAATGGTGAGGGCGCGGGATTTACCTGCCATGGATGCGGCTGGTTTGACAGATCCCTATTGTAAAGTAAACATTGTGACGCCCGAAGGTTTGACTAAATATACACGTTGGCTGCGCACAAAAACGGTGCATAAGACGCGCAATCCAGAATTTAATGAAACCCTGCAGTTTGTTGGTGTCGAACCGGAAGAGCTGGGCTGCTCTGCGCTGTATGTAGCGATATTCGATGACGACAAATATGGTCATGACTACTTGGGCGGTGCTAAAATTGCGTTATCACCGGTGAGTTGTAATTTGAGGAAAAAGTAAACAATTTTTAAATTTTCTATATTTTTATTTGTTTGTGTAATAATTTAAATATTTAATGATTGTATCATGCACAGGTACATAATACCAATCAATATCGCATATCGGTGCCATTGGGCGGTGAGGATCATTTTAGCAATGAAGCGGAAATGTCACAAGAATGGCCACATGGCAAAATTTTGATTTCACTTTGTTACAATACCAAGCGGCGCGCGTTGGTGGTGAATGTTAAGCAGTGCATCAATTTAATACCCATGGACAACAATGGTAGCTCAGATCCATTCGTTAAGCTGTAAGTTTTTGCAATTTTGGAAATGACATTGAAGTGTATTTTTTTTTGATTTTTTATTTCAGCTGTTTTTGTTGCTTTATTTTCACACGTTTTAGCAATTATTATTTTTATTAATAATCTTTTCCTTTCTTTAGTCACAATTTTTCTAATATGCAAATTTTCGCCACATTCAATGAGTCAGCATTAAAGGCTCTATATTTTTGCTACTCTTAACGGCTTATTTTTGACAGCCACTAGGCGGAAATCAAAACTGGTGCTTTGTTCGATAGATTAACTTTTGGCTACTATAAATAACGAAATGCTGTATGATAATTAATTTTGGGCACATTCGTTTTAGTTTGCATATTTGCGCTTAATTTTATTGCAAAAAGCCTCAAATTGACACACATAAGTTTATATGTAATATATACTGTATTTTATACGTATAATTTGCACACTGCTAATTGCCACTGAGCTATTTATTGAGATCAAATATATTTTTTCTACTCTTCTTCATCTCTTATTGCAGACAATTAAAACCTGATTCGCATAAAAATAAAAAATACAAAACCGGTGTCAAATGGCGCACACTAAATCCAATATATCGTGAAGAATTCTATTTTGAATCGAGTCCACATGATTTAAATAAACAAACATTAATTATAACCGTATGGGATAAGGATATAGGCAAAAGTAATGACTTTTTGGGCAGTTTAATAATCGGTTTTAATAGTAAAGGTGAGCGTTTACAACAATGGCTGGATTGTATAAAGTTACCAGATCATTTTCATGAGAAATGGCATTGTTTGTCTGGAGAGCATCCTACGCATTAAATGGGAATGAAGAATAACATTAATTCCATATTTATTTTTGGGAGACACAGAGATTTGTAAATTAATTTTGGTCTAAGCATATTAAATTTTTATTAATTAAATCTGGCGGTCAATTAACGTTCTGTGGGAGTGTGAAAATGTATTTCACTTTTTCATAATATTATGTGTACATTCTTTCGATTGGTGTTCAGTTAGAAAATTAGAAAAGAAAATTTAAAAATTCATATAAAATAAATATTCATCTTTTCTTAACCCTAAAAATACTATGAAAGAGTGAAATCAAATAAATATTTACCTAAAACTTCAAATCTCATCATTGTGGAAAGGCTAAGCCTGAAGAAGTTGTGAAAATGAAAAGTCGGTTTTCACTTCATATTATCACAGAACGAAAATTGACGTCGGACTAAAAAAAAAAAAATAAAGCAGCGGCATTAGAAGAGATAAGATTTTCATTGCATTATAATTAATAAAATAGAAAAAAAAGCGAAAATTATTTGACATACCAAATAAGATTGAAACATTCTAAAATATCAAAAAGGGCTAAAGATAAAAAGCACAAAAAAATTTAAACCCAAATATATAGTAAACTATAATGAAGGCTTGTTGTTCCATTATGTATACATAAAGTTGTATGTATGTATGTTTGATACAAAATTAAGTATATTATGATTGTAAAATATAAATTTAAATATGGCACAAGTACATACATACATACATATAAATATATATAAAATGCTGCATATATATTTATGCATTGTATATGTAAGTATCTTTCCATGTAAACCACCTACAGAAATTGTTGCCAAAGATTTTTAGATTTATTAATTATATTAATTTATACAAATAAACATACATACACAAAATAGTTATAAATATGCATTTAAAAGAAAAAGTATTGCTACTACCTAATTCGCTCACATCATATTTACCATCAACAAAATCAACGCCAACCCTCTGCGTATAGCATTTATTGTCTCTCCCCTAAATTCTTGCTGCATTTTATTATACAAATACATACTTATAAATACATAATATTTACTATAAATTGTTTTTAAGTGTCCTTAAATGGGTTAAACAAGCTTCAATCATACAAAATAAACACATAAACATATACATATATGTATACATATTTAAAAACAAAAAAAAAAACAAATAACAAAACTTAGTAATACAAAGTAATAACTGTGACTGCGATGTAGTTATGTGTATGCATTATAACATACTGTTTTTCTTGTTTACTTAAAATAAAAATAAAATTATAAAATAAAATAATGGAAATTGGTACTACATACTATGAATATTGAAAAAAAAATTTGTTTTATTTTTAGAAACTAAAAGCAAGCTAAATGGTTTTCAGTCTCCCCTTTTTCTATTTATCAAACAAAGCTTAAAGTGGTTGTCAAATTGTGCTAGCTCAACTGAAGGCTCGTTTAATGAGTTTCCGCAAAAACGGCCGTTATTCATGTATCTTGGGACATACATACGTGTGCGGGCCTCTTTAATTTTAGTGAAAATTTAAAATAATTCCCTAAAGCAAAATTCAATATTTTTTATGATTACAATTTGATACGCAGTAATATGTTAATATTTAATACACCAATATTTAAGTAATTCATATTTATTTTGATTTAACGAAGATTTGCCACAGCTGTGGCGCCCGAGGTGAGTGAAATTCGGCTGCGGTGCTTAAAAAGCTGTACACACAAGAAACTATATAACGTACATACCTACACACATATATATGTACGTAGTGTACACGCAGTCGATTAGCAATTATTTGCTTTAGACTTTTGTGCTTGTGCTTTCTATTTGCATATCGACTGCTTTGTTTACTAACAAAAATGAAATTAAGAATATACCTATATGTATTTCCCTCATTTTTGTTGTCGCTTTAATAAATAAATAATAGATAAAGTGTGATATACACTAGCACTAGCGTCTGTGGTTGGTAGTGTATTAGATATAGCTAATGACACTCGTATGGAATATTTAAATACAATCAACTATGCGAGTACAACCTTAACCTTGGTCATTTGGGAAATTAATTAAATATTCTGGGTGGTGTCTAACATTTTTATTAGTGAAAAAATAAAATAAAACAATATCAAATTAAAATTTGGTTATACATTTACACATTAGTGAGCAAAATAGTAAAAAATAAATAATAAAATACTTAAACGGTGGACATTACATAGATATTTAAATAGAGGCAAATTATTTTATACATTTTCATTAAAAATATGTACATTTATTTATTTTGAAAACTTTGCTTAATCGCTTTAATATTCTTATTATTTTTTGCCTGCTCGTCTCAGTTGAAATTAACGCTCATCAATCAACGCCTTCTACTTATTTTATTTTATTATTATATTTGATAATCACCAAGTATGTAATGATGGGGAATTCTTCTATATGTAAAAACAAGTTTTATTGAATAAGCTATAATTATTAAATTTTATTTATTAACTGTGTTGATACTTACATACGTATGCTGCCACAAAACACCGTGGTTGAATATCTATCAGTCATTCGTCTTCTTTTTGTTATCCATTACTACTACAATCTTATTAAAATAAAACGACTTTTTTGCGGTTAGTGTGGGGTGCTGGTAAGCTAGGTTTATTGCATTGAATATTTATTTACTTGTGACGTGCGGGTTACAAAAAAAAATGAGCAAATATTTACATCTACATATACAAGCTAATGGAGTATTGAATTTTTCTATTGGAATTTTGCTATTTTGTTGTAACATGCCTTATCTATATTTGAACATTTTTTTAGTTAACATATTTAAAGTGACTTTTAAATCTTACGGTATATGGACAAAAAATTCTTATATTTGGTTTAACTGCATATTATAAGAAGACATTTATTAACAACAAGATATAATATATATTTTTTTTCAATTATTCAAATAATTATTTCCGATTGTTTTCAAAATTCCCTAATTTAAATTACAAAAGGCGCGAGTTTTATGCGTAAATATTTGTTAAACATTTAAAAGCATATTATATGGATCGCTTTTATTATTCGACACATGTTTTGAGACAATGCGAAGGTTAAACGAGTAGTTTCACTGGTTAATGACAATAATATCAATATATTCGGAAAATTTGTTCTTAATATGTGTTATTGAAATATTTACAACAATACTATATTATTTTTTTATCATTTAAAGCATGTATTGCTTATAATACTTTACGATAACTATTTGAGATAATTTAAAAAAAGTGTAATGAATAACATCATTGCACTGTAAAACATGCTGAGATTCTTCGAATTCGTAGTGTTATGTAAAAATAAGAAAATATGTATTTTTTCACAATTGTTACAAAAAGAGGTATGCATATTCCATAACATACTTTCAATTAACTGCTGTCTGACTAAGCTGTAGCCTTATCGATTTTTTTCTTTGTTTCTTATATATAATGTCTTTTCAATTGTAGCTGCTTGCTTGTTTTCCATGCTATTTATAACTGCACGTATTTAACGCAGACCAAAAAAAGCAATCAATAATGGCATTAAAATCGTTGTGAGTGAGCTGCAATGACCGAGCCAGGCTTTGGCACCACTTGTTCTAACCTCAGCATTGGCGGGTAGCAAAGGTGCTTGTGTTGGATTTGCTTGTAATTGCTGGGAAGCTGCGGTGACTGGACTCATTGGTGCCAAGGGCGCGCTACCTTCGCCAGCCGTTGGCATAACTGGTACAGCGCCATTCATTTCAGCACCAGCTGCTGCCGGTGGTGGTGGTGGTGGGGCCGGGTAGCAGGCAATTTTCTCAACTTCAATCATTTTGGTGTTATCTGTGGGATCGGTTTCGTTAGTACGTATTGGGACACATATTATTCCACCTGGCGGTGGTTGTTCGCCGGCTGGCGGTGGTGATGGTGCGGCGACACTATCAGTTCCTGAAGCGAGTGCAGCGCCTGGTGCGGCTGCTACAGGTGCGGCGCCATCGCCCATAGGTGCAAGCGGTACGTTAGGTACTGCAGGATCAGCTGGTGCAGCGCCTGGTGCTGGTGCTGGAGCTGGCACAGCCGCTGGTTGTGTGCCATTTTCGCCAGCAACACCTGTTGTTATGACTGTTGCGCCAGCAGCATTTGTCGTAGTTACAGAACCGGGTGGACCATTATTGATAATGATAATCTTGTCGTCACCTGTGCCCGACTGTCCAGCGGCTGCAGCTGGTGCAGATTCAACACGTGTATGTGTGGGTGTGAGTACATGTCCAAGGATTGCACCACCAATAGCGCCAGCAGCCAAACCGGAACCTAAAAAAAAAAAACATTGATCATTTCGAAATTAATTTTAGTTATTCTTAATAAACCTACCGAATCCTAAGCCAGATGAAGTTTGTTGCGGTGGCGCTGAGTAAAGCACTGCACCTGGTGGCAATGCTGCACCGGGAGCGACATAAGTTGCACCAGCGGGTACAGCAGCTGCAGGATAATGACTGCCACCACCTGGATAGTAACCGCCATTAGCTGGCATATGTCCTGCCGATGGATAATAGCTTGGACCTTGTGGGAAAGAGCCAGGAGAATGATATGTAGCGCCAGCTGGCAATGAACCAGGCGAATGATATGTTGCGCCGGCAGGTAATTGACCAGGCGATGAATAATAGGTTGCGCCGGGGGGAACTGATCCTGGTGAATGGTAAGTGGCGCCGGGATAAGAGCTTTGTACACCATGCGTATTAGTTGCTGTTATTGGAGTATGCACATTTGTTGCACTGCCATAGCTTGGTGGTCCTGCATTATTTGGCCGGTAAGCTGGTGCTGCTTCGTGTATATTGGTGTGCGCACCGCCGGGAGTGTTAGCAGCAGAGTAAGAAGGTGGTGGTCCTTGTGATTTGGGGACATTCCAGCCTATAGGCTGGGTGTTCGTAGCACCACTACCACCAGCAGCTGCTGGACGGTTCGGTGCTGAATTATAGCCAGAATAGCTAAGTTTGGCAAGATCCGCATGGGAATTACTGCCACTGCTGCCTTGCGTAGGGTAGCTTGGTTTGGTCACATGACCATTGTTACTTGACGGTGTGCGTCCACTACCGGATTTACGATTACCGCCACTCAAAACGCGTTTTGCATCACTCGAGTCAAAATTTTGGCTAAGCAATAAAATTGCAAATATGGCCACTGATGCGCAATTCACTTTCACCACCCTTGCCATTTTAGTACTGCGGTGATTTTTCCCGTTGAAAAACAGGTTGTTTTCAAGCAAGTAAAGTTTGCTTGCGTGTCTCTTTTTTTTGTTTCGATATATCACTACAGACCAAGTTAATTATACTTGCTAATGACAAAAACACACAAAGATATTTCCAGAATTTACTTCCTTGCGAGCTACTCGAATTTTCAGTTACGCGTTGAATCGTTTCGTTTACACTGATTCACTGAATTTGACGAACCCCAACAACAGCTGCGAAGCTCCAATATCGGTTATTGCAAAATTGGGGAACGTGACTCAACGATGCAATTCAGGGTCAATATTCAGACGCTTAAATGTCTCAATTTTTGTATGGCAATGCAATTGCAAATAAATGACAGAGAACGTCAAATGTCAGTTGAGCCAGAGAACGTATAAAATTTGACGTTTTCTGAGTTGACGGAGAACGTATATTATTCTACGTTCTCTGTGTCAGTTGACTTCTTTCTTGTAGATTCACAAAAGTTTGTTTCCTGAAATTTATAGCGTGCAGCAGCAAAAATCAGTTGACTAAGTTTATAATAATAATTAATTAAAATCTACGATTAACTATGGCTTCGATTAGTTTGTTGAACCCAAAGGCTGAATTTGCACGTGCCGCCCAGGCTTTGGCCATTAATATTTCAGCTGCAAAGGGTTTACAAGATGTGATGCGTACAAACTTAGGACCAAAAGGAACAATGAAAATGTAAGTGATTTATCAATTTTTTATGTATATATTGTAGTTGTAATTTAAATTTTCACAAATGTGTAATTTTTCCGAAATTAAAATGCCTATTTTGCCTCATATGGATAGCGAATGGCCGCCGCCTATGTACAACTATTGAGGTTATGTACCAAAACGATTTGTCATCAGGCGGCTGCTGAGTGCTTGATTTTCTACTATGAGTTGTATGTAAGCGCATGTAGCCTGCAAATTTGAGTATAGCCATCGAATTTGTTATAAAGCTTGCGCTAGAAAAGACTCGTTAATGATTTTCACTTACATACGTGTACTAACTTATTATGGTAGTATCACTGGAAATTAATAACGACAAAAGCTTCTTATAATAAAATATCTCGAAAATTTTTTACTATATATGTAGATTTTATCAAATATGGAATAATCCGGGTATTATTTATGTGAAGCGCATTTAGCCTGCAAATTTGAGTATCACCTTCAGATTTGTTATAAAGCATGCGCCAGAGAAATGTTTTATAATTTTCTAATACATATTGTGAAGTTAAAAAACTAAGCTTTACAAAATGAAAGTTAAAAACAAAAAAAGTTTAAATACACCATCTCATATATAATTTTTATTACCATCAAGTTAATGCAAGTAATTTAAATTAAATTTTTAAATTTTTAGGTTGGTATCCGGAGCTGGCGACATTAAAATCACCAAGGATGGTAATGTTCTCCTGCATGAGATGCAAATCCAACATCCAACTGCTTCCATGATTGCGCGTGCCAGTACCGCACAGGATGACTCCACGGGCGATGGTACAACATCAACTGTTTTGCTTATCGGTGAGCTTTTGAAACAAGCAGACATTTTCCTCACGGAAGGTCTTCACCCACGCATAGTAACGGAGGGATTCGAGAAAGCCCGTAACAAAGCTTTAGCAATTTTAGACGATGTAAAAATACCCATTGAAATTAACAAGAAAAATTTAATGGGCATAGCCAATACCAGTTTGCGTACAAAAGTACATCCAAGTCTTGCCGATGTGCTAAC